>BLKM01000903.1:182435-370883 GCA_013340265.1 Coptotermes formosanus | reverse complement strand
TAAGGAGGCAAGTGTTTTTATGATGGGTGTTTGGGCGGATATCAAGCCGGTTTGAACGCTCTGGAGAAGAGACAAATCTCTGACCCTTCTCGGGAAACACACCTTTACTCATCGGTCGTCCAGCCAAATACTATTCACTAGGCCTGTGCATGATTTACAATAGCCCGATCAGGGAATCATATGGCAAGGTAAGGCCACTGCAAAGTTTCATATGTTTAGCACACAAAACATGCTTCATAAAAACACTTGCCTCCTTATTCAACTCTTCACGGTCATCGCAGTATATTCAAACAGTTACATACATCACATATAGAACTAACAATTTAGCCTGTTTCGCGAAATCATACCTGTTGGCTATCCTTTCATAAGAGTGACAATAACACTGCGTAGTAAACGTGTCATACAACACATTTTCAGAAGCACACTCTTGAATGGCATTTGTCTTGCTTTTACTTCAGAAGTTTATGTTGATTTCTTAGTGGTAAGTAACCACACAGAGCAGATTTATTCTTAGGAAGCATACAGGGGCACAACTGGCCCAGCAACTTAAAGTCTTTTCAGTGCCTGCTGCCTTGGGCTAGATGAATCCAGCCCACAACCCCACACCTTATTCCTACCAGATCCACTTAAACACTATCCTCACACCCGCGTCTAACGGTTCCCAAATGATGGTCTCGGGGTAATGGGACAAAGGGTTTGCATGCAATTCTCTACTCGCCTTGCATGTTACATACTGCCAAAGGGACGAAATTCCAAAGTGGGAATTAAGTGATTCACGATAACGCGACCTTAAGCCACGCGTCAAGACGGTGGTGCCACAGGCCTCCCTTCGTTGTGTGAGGTGAGAAATACCAGCGTAGCACGAGGTCGTGTATGGAAACAGAATGAGGCTGATATGTTATTAGCACAGTGCCACGAATGGGACGTAATGATACAATTAGAAAGTACGTTTGCCTTAAAAAGTGCAATAGAACGCTACGAAACAGTAAGAAGAGAGACTCATCCTACAGCGCTGATAAAAAAAAAGACTCAATTTTCACAGCTCCGGACAGTTCCACGGACGGTGTTAAGATGTAATCAACAGTTTGAGCTACAGTAGTTTAAGCATACGTACTTCTATCGCAGACGGAGACTGGACTCTCATATAGAGACAGCCGAAGGGCAAATATATTTGTGAGCACTGCTTGCGACTGGTTCAGCTGTAAAGAGCGCAGGGTGTATCAAATATTAAGCAACAAGGCGCGCAAGGCAAAGGAATTTGACAAGTTAATAATATTACCTTCTGTCTTCAGTAAGAAAAGTAATAAAAGGAACCCAAAGAAACAGGGCAAAAGTAAAGGATTGAAGGACATTTTTGACTACAACAAAAGTGACGTTAGCCGGACTGAAAATAGTGGGTGATACAAAGAATTTAAAACTTCTCCCGTTTAAGATACGGAATAACGTAGGCGATCATTCTTTTTCGCGGACTTTACCCTCAACGTAAGGGATCAAGTTTCATTCAGATACAAAGACGCTAGAAACGTAATGTCACACACCCACAGGCACATACACATACACACCCACACACACACACATATTGAGTGTAGATTTTGGAAAGCAGACGTGGTGATAATTTCGAGGATTGACAACAAAAATAGTTCCCAGAATGCACGAATTTTTTCTAGCTGTTGCTGTGGATCCCAGATACTTTTAGTTGCCTTCGAATAATTTGTAGGCTGGTGCTTGTTTAATAATCATCCTATGATTTTAAGGAGGGATACTCTTGCGAGTTTTTGGGGTCTATGAAAAGAAAATAAAAAACCTGCAATGTCAGTGCATGAAACAGAACCTTTGTTACTAGCTATGAGAAGAAAGTGAGACATTTCCCTTCAACTTTTCACTAAGCGTTGGCTTGATTTGTTCCAGGAAATGCTCAAAATGACAAGAGACACAGGGTACATTCTTTTCATACTGTGGACCTTACAGTCTGCTGCAACTCTTTTGTTAGTCACTTTGCAAGCTAGTCCGGTCGTTCTGTATTTATTGGAATATGAAAATATTCTTTTGGTATAGCCTATATACATGCAATCAATGTGCGTTGCCTAGCCAAATATATCTATTTTTTTATTTATACCACATACTAGCGTGTAAATTACGGACAATACTTTCTTGGTTTCACTAAATTACTGACCGTCTGAAGACATAAATTTCGCCCGCCTGCTATTTGCTTTCTCTTTCCTTTGCTGTAGCAGCTACCTGTCTTCCATGCAGTCTACAATATACTCCCATTTTTCTATAGCAATTGAATTTTATGCCGTCTTTTATTTTCTGAAGGTACATCGTAGGTTCATCTTACTGTTTTCGCATTTGCATCTGTTCTTCATTTTCTCCTCCTTATGCCACTCACCTTCAGGCTACACTCATGTTTCGGTTCCAGTCCGAAGTGTGCTTTTATATACTCTGCAAATATCTCTCTTGAACCGAGGGTTTAATTAAGCAAGCAAGAAAATGTCCGCACAGCATAACACTTCTGGCACTTTCTCTGTTATTGTTATCCATTATAACTGATATCTTGCAAACGTGGAGATCTCGTAAAAATGGGCTACTTAAACCGATCATGCTTGATGGTTGTGTTTAGATCGTTAACTGCTTCTTCGGCCTCAGCTCGCACCTCACAGAGACCAGAATGTCTCAATTATAAAAACGAATAACGGCGAAATATTACAAACGCACGTAGTTCTTCAAGTAAAGTGGCTATTATTTTTGCCCGATTTTAACCAAAATCGCGGCGCCGCAACAAATTTTAGTGAAAATCTTTGAAATTGCACGAAAATCGGTCCGGTGGGCATTGCTGTGTTCCAGGCGGACGGACAGACGGATACAGGCAGGCTAACAATTTGCTATATGCTCTGTGAACGAGCCCAAAGTATTCCTACAATGTTTATTCTGGAACTGGGTCCGCACGTTCTCTTCACTACCAATCGCGTTTTGTCTCCTCTGACAAACACCAGCAGCTCTACTCATTGCTTGCCAATCCAAACAGCAACAGCGTTTGTCTCTCCTTCAGTCTTTAATTTAATCGGACCGTATTCTCGGTTTCGTCCTATGTAAATGCCGATAACTCCATTTCAAGTTCGTCCTTTTAGTGCTCTTCAATTCAAGCGCTGTATTGTGGGGCTCCCCTTTTCTTCTTTGCCGGTAGATAGCCAAGGCAATATTTACCAACACCAAACACGTCCACAAATTGCAATATGTTATTCTGTGTTTTCTGTACAACAGTTTCTCTCGCTTCTGTTCATTAATTAATCGTATTGCCGTCACATTGATGTAGCGAGCCCTTTGAGGCATGAAATTCATCTGCTGTTTAAAATTTCACTCGTTAGATAACAGAAAGATTGTGCTTCAATTGCAAGGATCAAACGATTAGTGTTATTTAGGGAAAAAGACATTTATTCTACTAGTCACAAGAAACGCGTATATACCCTGCGAGGGCAAAGAAAGTTTCTTAATTTTAAAGCAGGCGATGCATATTTAATAACCATGTGCTTTAAACAGTTAAAGGCTTAGAATTTCGCTTTCGTGTTATGTTACACAGCGTTCGTTTGGAGTTGGCTACCGACGTTTTGGGACGACCTAGAGGTCCCATCTTCAAGGATCAAGCACAATTCTTCATGGACTGCTGGACCATTGAAGATGGAACCGACAGACCTTCCCAAAACGTCGGTAACAAACTACAAATCAAGGCCGCGTAACATCCAAAGAGAGTGAATGCCTTAACTATACAGAGGCGGAAGCCTGAAATCTCGCATGGTTTAAAGTTTCTGCAGTCCACTTACATCTAATTTATACGTATACTACTCAGAAAATCCAAGAGAGTAAACTAACCTTCTGCGAAGCAGTCATATGTTCCCCTGTTAGCTTCAGGAACCAGCAGTTTGGGTTTAGAAGCAAAACTATACGTAATGGTGTTCACACACGGCCGATAAAACATTAGCTAAGTTACTATTTTTCCGTTAGCTGTACAGATGTGGAGATCCGATACATTTTTAATGAATAATAAACATTCGTCACATGACGACTTCACAAAGGACAATTAAACTGGTCATCTGCTTGGTGAAAATGTGTTGTCTAAACAATCTGGACGAAAACGGTTTGCTACAAATCTGGTGGCCATTCTTGGAATTTACGATCAAACCTCCCCCTTACTTCTCTCCGCGCTACCAAGCACTCATCATTGATTTTGTACTTGGAACCAGGATTCTGATCCATCGTCTTTAATAAAGAAACGCTGTGTGGCTGTTTCCAGCATCCATCTGAAGAACATAATATCCTAAAGGCATCTCCAAGAGGCTTTACCTTAACCCTGTGCAGAATAAAGGGCTAATTTTATTAGAAGCAAGGAAGCAGAACTACTAATGAGGAAGTCTCGCAGAAAAACAAGTAAAGAGTAAATAATGAACAATATAATATTATGACGCTTTGCGTTAGCGAGGGGAAATATTCCTTTTCATTAGGGAATGGGTTTATCAGGAAATGTGTAAAATTTCTACAATTCTAGCAAGTTAGTCTCTTAAGCTATAAAATAAAAAATTTTGCATACCAGTTTCCTTTCGTAATGTGCGTCTGGTGAGTACGAAGACGCCAACAGGAGGGACAAAGCATGAATACATTTTTATCTACCACCGGCATGTTTAAATTAGCGGGGCTATGGTATAGGGGACTGCATTTCTCTGTAGGGACCAATAAGCAACCCAATTCGCTTGAATTCACAACAGAATCTTTATTTGGGATCTACGAGTCTTATCACCGATGGGGTGCCACAGTGGGAAATATTACTGAAGGTATCTGATGTTATATCCTTCACTGCACGGAACCTGAATTTTCTGACAATTCGAAATGTCCACTCTTTGTTTCTTGCAGCACAACAGCGTTCATGTGTCAGGTATGAGATTAAAACGTCCCATTATTGTTTGTACAGATTACGAATTTTGTTAAATTCGCAAATAGAAGACTAACCTACGAGTAACACACAGTAGTTGCAAGTGTTAAGTAAGAGTGTAGATTTGTGACAAGCTTACTAAAAACCTTCACTATTTTAGCATAGTTTATATTAACAGAATCTCCAAAACGAGGGAGTACTCCAGGTACTTGACAATAAAGTTCTATTATGTGTTCACTACGGATTGACACTTCGCATGTCAATAACGGCACATGCGACTGCACTGACATCTTAACTTCGGGACAGTTGTATTTATAAACACGATTAAAAGGCTCTCGACACTAGGGACTACGTTCTTTACACCCACCAAGAATAAATGACAAGACTTATAAATCAACAACGACGACTAAATTATTGTGACTAAACACACTTCCAAAAATATACACAAAAGGGACTGAAGCTACTGACATGAGTTCCGTAGATCAGTAGCAGAAGATATGTTACCAGATCAAGGACTTTTGTACATTTTTTCGGTTCATTGAAATAAACGAAGGGAAGGTCTTAAGAGAATGGTAGAATATTATACCGTTGAAAATTTTAAATTTCAAATCACAAAAGATGAAAAGAACTAGGAATGAATTCTTTCAGTTGGTATAGAAAAGGCCATCGGATGCAATCCTTGGGGTTGATTGATTACCGCTGCAGTAGTCTAAATCTATTCTTTACGTAGGCTACAACATTTTTCGGAACTCGAAACGTTCTTGTTCACAAGACCTGTCTCCCACTTCGTTGTTTACCCAGCTTAAATGAATGGGGTTCTGTGACAGGCATATCCTACATTCATATATATACACGCATTTAATTTCTGAATGTATTTTCTTACATAACGCAAACGTTGCACGAAAATAGGAAACTGTCCCTTATCTCGGTCTGCATTTAGTTAAGATTCCCTTCTATCGTGTGTTGTGCCAATATAGTCGCAGCCACACAGCCGCCAGAACAGTGGAACTGCTTATGTTAGGCATCTAAACTCGAGCTCTCTTATACAGAACCAGCAAGTTACCAACCATCATTCATACCCACATTTTAATGATTTCTATTATCCTACGAAACGCACAATTATCCTAATTCGTTTACGTCCGCCAACGTATGATTAAGTCCTACGTCTGTTAAGGAAACAAAGGTTAAACAGCGTCGAATAACACTGGAATATGATTCAAAATAGTAAGTAGTTACATATCAGGAAAGACAAAAACTGTCTTTTTTGTCAGTACACTATCCCACTAAGCCACCTCACTGCCACGATACTGAAGAAAACCAGAAAAAATCTGCAACCAGGGTAGACAGTAATTCGACCGAAATTCGAACAGCTGATGTCCCAAAACAAAGTCTAAAGCAACCTTAATTTGGGTCATCCCAGTGTGTTATTTCAATGCCAGTAATGATACACACAGTCAGACACACCACAGTATATATACATTTTTTTGCACACTATGTCATTTACTGTACGGTTGTGCCAATATACTACATGTTTCGGCTCGGCTATTTTATGTTACATGATTAAGGATTTGAGTTTTAACATTTATACATGTACTTGATGACGGCTCGGCCGAGCCGAAACATGTAGCATATTGGCACAACCTTAGAGTAAATGGCATAGGGTGCAAAAAAAAAATATATATATATATATACTGTGGTGTGTCTGACTGTGTTTATCATTACTGGCAAAGTGCAGAGCGTCAGCACCACACTAGCCCGATTTCAGCATTCAGTAAAATTGTATTACTTTAACACAGATTAACACACTTTGTTCATATACGCAGAAACAAAGGCACACACCCAGTATTCACAAGTCAAATTGCGCGAAATGTAATAATCATAAAACTGGACTGGAGCATCGGCCATCACTTTGCAGCACTCAGCAGCGAAGAGTCCGAGCCCCGCTGCCACTTCTCGCAGGGACAGCACTTGCAGTGTTTGTCAGCTACGGTCAATGTGTACGTTAGTGATGGCGTGCAATATTTTGTTCTCTATCAGACACGTCCATCAAGACAAGTATGGAAACGGTCGATTTTGCAGTCGTGTTGTTGGCCTACTTCATTGTCCTAAATTACTGTTCCCTAACGATTTTAATATTACGAGCACTAATGAGACCTAATTCAACACGTCTTATTGGTGTTTACTTCAACGGCCCAACCAGTACGAAATCGCCTTATCCGTTTCTGTTTTCTGACATTCGGCCGTAATGTAGACGGTTTATTCCGTAACATGGTAGTGACAGCAATTCACAATTTACTTGTTTGAACGAAATATATTTTGTTTAGTAATTCAATCCAATTCAATTCAGCTCCTGTTCATTAAAGCGCTGGGTCAACAGCCCAGTGGTCAGTACCACAAATAGCACAAACATACGCACACAAAGGCAGAAGTGTAATAACAACAAACATATAACAAACACGGACAGCAGTGACAATAACAATAATTCACACAATGATGCCCAGCGTACAGTAGTTTTCCTCCACCCAAAATTTCTCCACATGCCTCTCTCCCTAGGATCCCTTTCTGTCAGTCTATGGTTAGTCACAGTCCGTCTTACTCTATCCATCCATCTCTCTCTCTCTCTCTCTCTTTCTCTCGCTCTTCCATTCCCTCCTAATACCTCTGATTCCCATTCTAGGATTCTCTGCAGCAAACTATGTCATGGCCTTCTCCTTATGAGTCCAAATCATCGCAACCGTTTTACTTCAGTTACTTCTAATACATTCTTGTTTACGTCCATAGTTGCTCTAATGGTGTCCTTACGAAACTTTTCTTCCTTGACTTTCCGTGCGGATCTTCTCCAACAAATCCATCTCAGCTGCGAGTAGTTTATTAGCCTGTTGTGTACGTAGTATCCACGTTTCTGCCAGATAAACAGTATACTGTAATAATAATAGTAATAATAATAATAATAATAATACATTTCTTATTTAGATTTTCACTGATATTCTCGCTAAATGTAACAGCCTCCCTCAGTCCTGTTTCCCACACAATCGCCCCAGCACGCCGCCCCATAAGCTGTTCACATTAAGTTCTTGCGATCGTAGTATTACAGTGAACACTTTGCTAGACAACGTACAAGGCTGGGTACGTAATGCGTAAACGAGGACAAGTGCTTGAACTAAAGGGAAAGAAATGTTGTGAATGCATTGAAAGTGGAATACAAATTGCGAGAAAAATTGAGTTTACTTCGTAATGCGATATTTAATGCCTCACAGCGACACTGATGAAGGTTCAGTTCTTCTCGGTGACGGCACCGTGCCGAACGGCGTCACATCTCAGAAGAAATGCATATTCAGTATAAGTTAGATTGCAATTGAAACCCTTCAATCTGAGACACTTCAAGTTTTTCAGTTTTTGCTGAAGGGTAAACAGCGATGCAATAGAACGTACAAGTGAGACAAACGTTTCGTTTTCTTCAGTTACCAGCAAATGTACTGCCTCAGACTGTCCACTAGATTAGAGAGGCCTGTTCAGTACCATGTTGATATGAGTAGTGTTTTAATCGGTAGAACGTAACGTATTTAGGCGGCCTGCATTATAGCGCTGTGAGGTGCAACGATGTTCCCATTTGCGCAGCAATCGTATCTAAACGTCAAAAATCCACATTACACTAGTACATATCAGCATAGGAATCTGAGACACAAAATTAAAATGGGTTTTTACTTCTCATCACAACATCAAAATACGAAAAAGTTTCAAACAAAATGCCTAAAGGCCTATAGTAGACACTCACGTAAGCCTATGTGACATGTTTTCCTATCAAGTAAATCATATGTTCCTCACATGACAATAATTTCGGTAATTCCTTTAACTTTAAAATTCAATTTCCAGTGCAAATGAAAAGCAAATTTGTCCCTGCTCATGCCATGAAAGCATATCGGAGAGTGGAGATAAGGCTCTACACATTTTTAACCCCAGAAATAAATCGGATTAAGTGGATACTTCCACATCCTGGCCACTTCATCATCGGGGAAATCTGCCCCAGTTCCCGTTGAATAAAACACTGTGTGGGCCCCAGATCAGCGCTGGATGCTTTCGAGGAAACAAAACTGTTCTTCCTCTGTCGGGAATCAAGACATGATACCTCGAGTGTCAAACCCGTGGCTAGAAACTCAATCACTATACCACCCGCGCTACGTCGAATCCTTTCAGATCATGTGTACAGTAATTTTTTTATGTTTTGTGCAACCGTGCAACAGCCTTCCTTAGCAGCCACAGCGTGTTGTATAGCTATCACATAAACGTGTCCAGAGAATGTACCTGTAAACACGAAATACGTGATGTGGATACTTTGTAATTAATTACTCTACCCATAAATCTCCCAGCAAAAGTAGGTCACTGTCTAACAAAAACACTGTTCCATAAACCTCGCAACAAAAATATGTCATTAAATTAAAAACACATAATAACACCCCTACTGTTAGCTGTCATTTGCCTAAATCTACAAGCAAAGAAGGAAAGGTTAACTGATTGTGAAACATTCATTGCGTGATAAGCTAAAGGCTTGGCACTGCAGGAAACACAAAGCGGCGTAAAAAACAAAACGAAACACGTCGGCCTGAAATAAGGAATGAGGGAGAAAACAGTGTGATTAAAGCGTTACAGCTGGATTCTGAGGCAGTGCGGAAGGTCAAAAATATCTTACGCTGTGAGAAGCCGAAGCCGAGTGAGCTTTCGATCAATAAGCTTTGGATGTGTGCGTGATGTGCTGACATGCGGTTCGGAAATATGACGATGGGGAGACACATTCTTTTCTCAATGTCAGGTTCGCGCACAGCACGCAAGAAAGAGACATACAAAAATAAAGAAAGAAAGACAAAATGAGAACGCCAAACAAAATGAGAATGAAAAAGAGACTGCGAAATTAAGAACCCTCATACTTTAAGCATCCTGATGTAGGGTTATAGCACTAATTACATTTTTTACAAATACGTATTAAACAGCAGACACCATCACTTTCATTTAGCCTAGTGGAGTCTATTAATCGGAATCTGTGATTTCCAACTTAGAAGCATTCTGATTTTAAAAGCCGACTTTCCGAAGAAATGAATGGTTGTTAAAGACTGCGGTTTTCTTCCATGTGATGCCTTGCAATTTGGTGGATGGTTAGCAACTTTTCGAAGGAACTTTTCCACTTATCGGTCTCTTCCAGAACTGAAGGTGGAGATATAGGTTCCTCCGGAAAGTCGGTAACCATCTACCAGGCTACACAGCATTGTATTCCAGAAGAGTGAAACTTAGTATCTACCGCTGTTAAAACCGGAAATGTCTAATACTTTTTATTAAATGTCAGTCATATTTAGAAATGCAAAACAGAAGCCATCAATAACACTACTGTAGACCCTTGAATTAACGGACTTCTTATATACGAATTTCGGAAATAATTGACGAAATCTGTTGGTTTTCGGAAATTTTCGTCCGCAATTGGAACATGTGAAATCAGCGGTCTTGACTGTTAATTAGCGAAGTGGCCACTACGTGGCAGACACGGACGCGCGCTCAGTCTTTGATGACAATCGCGTGGACGTGGTAGTGTGTTGTTCTCTTCATAACCTGGATCGTGGATTTATCATAGTTTTCTAAAATTTATTAAATTCAAATTAAAATTCACTAAATTAATTATATTTGTGTATAATATTATGTGTATGCATTAGTGTTACGCATTATATACAGTACTGTATTACTGTTTTGGCGACTTTTTAGGTTATGGATACATAATTCGGAAGTACCGGCCAATCGGCATTGGACCCACCCACTACCCCTATTAGTCCGTTCATTCGAGGGTGCAGAGTATAAAAATATTCCTCCTAAATTCTCTAAAACAGCCCACTCTTATCAACAGTCTATTCTTAAAGCTTCAAGCGCGATGTTACATGCTGAACGAGTGAACTCGTGTGGCGAGTGACACACACGCCACTTATTATAGGGTCTTGAAATGATGTCTGGTGAAAGGTACCAGCAAAAATGTGACATTTTAGGACGCAGACGTCGCGTACTTCCAGGTACCATCCGAGGATCTGCGGTGAGCGATTGAGAAAAATCACGAAAACTCATCGTCAGGATAAACGGCCTATGGGCCGAATTTTGAATGAAGGACCTCCCAAACACGAAACAGGAGTACCAAACATTTGGCCAAGACGTTCAGTTCACCAGTAGTTGTTTCAGAACTGGACTTCCTTATTACATGGACATCAAGCCAAGTGCAGTTCTATAAAACGCAATAAAACCCTTCACGTATCTCTTCGAAAACTGTCGATTAAACAACCTTGTCTGTATTGTTCGTCGTTGGAGTATGCAAATATTTGACAGTTGTATTCAAATATTTAGAGTGGTGAGATATCTTACTAGTGCTGTGCTCAGGCATCAGCACAAGATAACTAACTAACTCCATGGAGCAGAGTCCTTCTTGAGAAGCTAATAGGTCCTCGGCTAGTCAAGAAATTCCCCGCATTTTATGGAACCCGAAGGTTCATTACCGCATTTACAAGAGCCCGCCACCTGTCCGTATGCAGCACAAGATAAAGTGAATAAAATGATATACTTTCTAGCCAGCTTCATCTCTCTACAACGTGTAGATCCAAGTTACAAATGTCTGCAGAGTGTTAACACTTGAGGGGCCTTCGCTATTTTATTGTCAGCCTCAGCCCGCACATAACAGAAAACACATTGTTTCAAATACAAAGACTGCTTTGCGACCTAAGCTCTTACCTCACAGAGGACATCATAGACTGTCTCAATTGTAAAAATAAAAAACTGCCAGATATTAAAGTCAAATTAGGCCAAGCTCTTCGTGCAAAATATCTCTTATTTTTGTGCGACTGTAATTAAAAGCGGATGTTATCGACAAATCGTCGTAAAATTCCAAATATAAAATTGTCGTACATCTGTTCAGTGGAAGTCGAGTTGTTCCATGCGCACGGACGGGCAGGAGAAAGGATAGACGGATATACATGACAAGCTAACAAGTTAGTCGCTTTTTGCAAATGTTTTGCGAGCTCGCCGATAAACTGGGCGATCCCTTCACACCTCCAGGAAACAGAGATACGTTCTCGGACGGCAGGAATGGATTTATAACAGACTGAACACATCCGCTAAACATCATGACCTATTCCTTATATTCCAAAATACAGCTTCATTAAGTCAGATGCACTTTTTTTCCGAAGGTAGACATGACGTGATTGGAGAATAAATTCAGACAGGACTGTGACCATGTATCAAAACATAACTCAGGCGCTGATTTTTCACTTACAGACAAATTGTTCCGCCTTTGAGACTGTCACTTCATTTCACATGTTGGACAAAAATGACTGCAACAAATACTTAATCTATCTATTATCCCTTTTCTGAACGCATATTTTAAGTACACCACGCTCAGCGTTGTTTGTACTGTTCACAGCTTAAACCTTCACACGTATGGCTTTGTGGAAACTGCGCAAGACGAAACGTCAAAGATATGAGCAGGGTAGCCTCAGATGCCACGACATAAATACCAAGTACCATGATAATAACACACTTCTTCAAAACCGGCATCCCTTGCTTTAGAGCTAGTATTAGGGATATAAACCTTCTTGTAAAATGCGATGCGTTCACAACACGGAAACTTCGATCCACCACATTTATAAGCCGCTGCCTTCAAACAGCACTCACTAAAACAGCTCCTTTCATAACAAACGAGCACAGTACCTAAAACAGCTGATCATAAATATCGTTGGGCACATTTTAAAATATTCTCCTATTTTACAGGTACGCCACTTGCAGTCGGAAGGTTTACGGCTGCTGCCAGCTACTGTGCTGCATGGAACGAATTATGGGTAAGTGAATAAATTACAAGCAGACCTGCAGTTAAGATTAAGGGAGAAGATACAATGAATTGATGCAACTTATTTTATGCGCATACGTTAATCTTCTTCCACCCGTTCCTTGCTGTGATTGTTTTGAGTTGTAGCAGTTTGTAACTGTTCTCACCTATTTCTTAAGAAAAATGCATGGTTGTTCAAAAGTTTCCTTAAATGCTTCAGCATTGTCACTGGGGTATTTTCCCTCGTCACTGTATACACCCTACATGAGCGGTACTCAAACTGTTTTCTGCAGTACCCTTGGGTTCCGGGGACGACCCTCAGGTGAAACACAGCCACATTTCATTACAACGAAATTGGCAAATATAATTTTCGTAAGTTTTGATGTGAGATCTTCGTTCTTCTGGGATTTCACGCAGCGTAGACCGGTAGTTTGTTGTCGACGTTTCGGGACAACCTATCGGTCACATCTTCAAGGGTCAAGCAGCTTGAACCTTGAAGATGGGATCGATAGGTTGTTTCGAAACGTCGATAAATACCACTCTAGGCTGCGTAACATCTCAGAAGATCGATTATCTCATTTGCACCGCGGCAATAGCTTGAAACCATGCAAAATTTAAATATTTTTTATTTTTTCTTATCTTTGTTCATGATCTGCGCTGGGTTTATATTCGATGTAAATCGCCCGTAAAAAATTTTATTTTCACAAATTTGCGTAAATATTTTATATTTTAAATTAAAGTTGGTGTTTCAAACAGTTTCATTTCATTCCCGCACCCAAAGTACACTACAGCTTAAGAGGGGCTCTGAGAAAATTCACCTTTAGCCACAAGCGTTCTCTCGATATTGACACTTTGAACAAGGTTGGTCTAGACAAATAAAATAAACGCGGGTTCTGAAGTTTGCGTTTCCTCCTGGCCCCTGCTGTATGAAGCGTCATCATGCGGCCTGCATTTACAGACAGCAGACACTTACACATGTTCCGCGCTTCGGCGTTATGGCAAACGAAGCGCCTATCCCATTTTAATGACAGTATTAGTAAATCTAGTTCCAGTGAAACATACAAGGGTAGCAATTAACAGGTTTAGGGAAGGTCCAGAATAACCGAAAAACGAAATACCACGAGCTCGAGCAGGGTGTTACGACCCACAGCTCTTACAACACCGGTAGGGATCAAATTTGAAGCAAACGTCCCTTTATTCATTCCCTTTCATTCTGAAACGTTGGGAACAACACGAATGCATTTCGTTCTCATAAAAATATGTATGTATACATATATATATAAATATATATATACTACAGAGGGAAGAATCAATGCTTGCGAAACAAAAATGTACAACTTAAGTTTATTTGGTTTGTAAACCTGCGTAACAAAATCACAATTTTGTCTGTCAGGTTTGAAAAAAGAGACCCCAATAAAATTCGTGGCTGACATAAATGCATTTTGCCCAGCGGCAGATGTTACCAGCTGATCCAAGTCTTCATGTTTCTTACATTACGCTTAGGCTCCCTCCGACACGCAGCCAGGCAAGGTCATACGCTGCTACATTTTCTTTCGCCGTGAGGTGGTTTCATAGGCGTCACTTTGTGTCAAATTCTCAGCAACAAGTTAAAGAAAGACGGATGTCATGCATTATTACCGACACCTGTTAATGCCAGTAAGAAGGTTCAAAAGATGGGCATTGACTGAAATGAAATGAAATACACCAGTTCCAGGTCTATGATGATCTTATTCAATCTGGCAAAAATATAGTCTATATGATACAAGAGAAACTTTCAGACGCTAGTAAGAGAAAACTAAGTACACGTTCATACTACATTACTAGAACATATGATAAAATCATAAGATAAATACAAGTAATAAATTTTTGGGAAACACGGGAAAGTTATATGTACTTTGGAAAGAGAGTAACAAAGCAAACTGCATTAAGGAAGACATGAATAGCAGGCAAAAGCCGGTGAATGCTTCCTGCTATTTACCGTAGAACCGTCACTTTCCTTCTCCTATAAAAAGCGTAAAGTCGTCCCTCTGCACGCCATGACGGCATATGGGGGATTAGAGAAAGAACTTCAGTCTTTCCTAACCTCGGCACTAGATGAGACTGAGTGGTGTACCTCACGCCTCGGCCACCCTATCCCAGGGACAAAACCCCGATACGAACTGAATATAAAACGGGGTGGGCCGCAGGGTAGGTCTGGACTTTTGGAGAAAAGACAGATGTCTTTGCCCTGCCGGGAACCGCCCCACGATTCCTCACATCGTCCACTCCGCAACCTAGTCATTATATCGACTGCGTTATCCCAGCTCCTAACATTCAAACACACAAAATTAAATTTAATTGCATTACTATGGCGTCCGCAACTCGCATAGTTATGAAAGGTCAGCAGCAAAGGATGCCCTGTACGTTAACCGCAGATTGTCCAGAGGGTTCCTTGATGTCGCATTGCGGTGTGTGGGCTACAGTGTTTCCTTATGGCGTGCAAAGTGCTAGCACATGCTGTAAACAGAATAGTTCTGTTTAGTGTCCTGCTCTGGAAGCAATGGCACAACGGAGTTTCACGAATCGTAAAACGAAAATAGGATACCGGACTGTACGAGAGCCACTGCGTCAGGACGGCGCGTGACGTTCGTTACCGCAGCAACAGAAACAGGAGCAGTAACACAGTTCACAAAGAATAACGTGGGACAAACTTGCTAGCTTTCGTAAAATTATTCGTACAAGAATCTCTAGGACAAAATTTGCCACTGACTCAGTCCGTCAGTTTTCCTGTGAATATAACGTAGACATATATCATACATTCATAAATGCACGACTTTGTTATCTGTAAAATAAATACTAGAATACATCAGATACACGTGGTCGACAGTACATTTGACGAAATTACTACAAATGAGAAGAGACAGCAGGGCACGTAAGATAATCTTGCCATGAATGAAGACAGACGGTCGAAGACAGGACTATAAATTATAAATTTTCAAACAGAGTCGAGAAGGGGGGTGCCAGGAAGACTTCTTGAACTGCGATTGACACTAAGTCGCTTAAAGCACATCGGCAAGGAAAAGGGCATTCCGTTCGTCAATCTTGCAAATTGGAACACCAAACACGTTACCCTCAAGAGTGTCTCACCATCGCCACGTTTGTAATTTTCAGTACATAAAAATATTTACGGTACATCCATGTACAACTGTAAGACACGATTCAACAATGTGTAAAATGAAAGAAAAAAACACGAACTGTGGACACTCACTGTGTTATTGCACGTTAAAAATGAAACGTGGTGTAATGAATGTGGTAGAATTTTGCACATCTGTGAGTGCACAATACTTGTGGGCCCTATATTCGTACGTGGCCTTAATGTAGCCAGCAGTTCAGAAATCAGCACGGTCTCCATAACGATCCTGCGGATATGAAATCCTATAAAATACATTCGGGGGATTCACAAACACTAGGCCTATAACCTTCTGCACTTCGTTCTAAACAAAACAAGTGCACTGGGCCCTTTTATATTTCTCATGGTTAGGTAACACGCGATTTATTTTCAAAGTAGATTTGAGACTTTAAAGGCGGTAAAGTTTCGTATTGTGGTTTTAAGGGTGGAAATTGGAGTATGCTCCCCGAAATGTTGGCAAGTTTATATTAGACTATATGGCGTCAAAACCGAGAATTGAGTGTCCTTAATAGCAACCAGCGTGCAAAACGTTGTAACTCGCTAAATAAAATGTCGGTAACTGCTATCCTGGGTTAAAATTCGGAGATTTTCGGAATAGAAGTGTGTCGCTGAGGCTCGCTAGGACCCATATGGGCAGCATATTAACCCTTTAAAACCGAAGCGTAAACTGTTTTACTTAAAGACCCAGCCCGTACCGCGCAGTAAACACTTTCCTTCTCGGTTATAAAAACCAGTCAGATTATGTTATACAGGGAAAACGTCGCTCTTTGTTCTGAGATAAATACAAAATTCATAAAGGCAGTGCGGGCAGAATGTACAGTTTTTGAATGTTAAACCTGTTGGTGCGTTTAGTAACCAGTAGGCTTTAAAAGGTTAATGTCATAGTTCGGCAAGTAGAGCTGTCTGTATTCAACATACTCCTCCATTTATCTGTAGATTTTTTTATACAAAACTCATTTACCTATCTATTTACGCTACAAACCTACACAATTACACTTTACCAAACTACATACCTAAAGTAATCTCAGCGATCAGTAAGCCTCAAAGAGTCAATAAATGTGCCACAAATAATTATGCAGTTCCAAACAGTGTCCTATGGCCCATGTGCAATTTTTTGTAACCCATAAAAGTGCGATTATCCGATTATCCACCCCACAGCTATTCGCTATAGTTCACCATTTCAGCTATCCTGGCTCGTACTTATATCCTACAGTAACAACAATAAGAATGACGTAAATGATCAAATTCTTGTTTTGAGGCAATGGTATACTCTAAAAGCAGCAAAAACCCCTGACGTTTCTCTGCGGCCCATTTGTGACGTTGAGGGCCATGTGTGACCTTCTGTAAAAGAAAAGCTGAGACATCTTTAGCTCCACAAGGTCGACGAATTTTCCGTTTTCCTACTTTAAGTGCCTAATAAAGTATGCAGATAAAAGCTCATGTCAAAGGCTGCTAAGAAGCGGAAGCGTGTCTGTCTTAGTCACAAACTGTTACAAATTTACTGCAAGTGTTCTTAGAATAAGTTTAGTCATATCGGCAGATACGGGAGAGATGAAATTTTTAGACACGTGGCACAAATTTGAGAGAACTTCTGTGAATGCGCTGCAGTAGAAACACTGAACCAGCACTGCTAGCGCCACAGCTTGCGTCCACAATTGGTGATGTTGGTACCTATCTACCAAACTACATGGCATTACTTTCAGAAGATAGTTCAACTAGTAAAACAATTGTTCATAGAATTTATAATTAAAAATCAACAAATCCACACATTATATAACTACATTAATCTATTCTGCTCCTCCGACATGTTTCGGCGTATTCACCATCATCGGGGCGGTACACATCATATCATTATACAAAACATTAAACTACTAAAATGTGATACCGGTACTAATTCTAAAAGTCTTGTCTTTCAGGTTGTTATCTTGAGTTCATGGCGATGTCGTGGTGATTTGTTGGAGATATAGGTTGGATGGTGAAACTATGCGGATGTTTGAGCATGCAGCGTGACATAGAATGGTAAAATATTGTACCACTCTATGACATGCTGTACACTGCTTATGTCTATAGAGGATGACTCCCTGATGATGGCTGAGTAGTTCAGCCGAAACGTGTACGACCATGTATAACTACTGTGCAGTAGTTGGTAACAAATAAGGTTGGCCTTGGTAATGTATGTTGCATAACGCTGTAAAATAAACCCAAAAAGGCGCAAAAGGAAAGGTACAAAATGGACCTTCATAAAATGTGGCGTGAATGTGGGAACCAGCTTCAACTAGTGAGATCTGAGATTCTCAAAGTTGTGAGTATTGAGAATACGACCGTCTGGGATGTGACCCCGTATAGCCTGATAGATGGGTACCGAAATTAGCGACAAACCTGATGTTCTAACCTCATACTTTAAGATTAGGGCACAAGGTTTCTTCGAAACGTTGGTAACCATCTACCGAACTACAAGACCTCACATCACAGACGACCGTAATCTGGATTCTGTTTGCTCAAAATACCACCCTAATGGCAGGCTCTTGTGAACGTGGTAATAAGTCTGCAGGTTCGATAAAATTCTGGAAATATTTCGATAGCTTTAAGAAACATCAGTATTTCAAGAACGACGCTGCATCATGGGGTTAGTTTCGAAACGAATAATGAACACACGTAGCACCAAGACGGGACCCGAGCCACTGTAAGAATTACAAACTCCCAGAAATAAAGAGAAAATACGCCACTGTTATAAAATCAGCCTGTGAGGTAAATCGGAACATCGGCGAGACGACTCATAGCCACGTCCGGTTCATCTATCATTTGCCGCCAGCTGGGTTATACAGCCCACTGCAGCAAAAACACGGGAATCTACAGTTGCAAAGTGTCGATATACACCAAACAGCAATTATAGCCTATGGTTTTCACATCTGTATCATCTTCCGCTGTGTGGTTGAGAGGTTAGGCACAGAAAAAAGGGGTACAGTCACGGAAAGAGCACAGCCGCTTTACTTAAATCCCACCGACTGAGGACCATCCCATGCTGAATTATGAGACATCGGATGCATTAAATGCGTTTTCTATACACTCCAGCATTCTGGGATATGACATCATGTACATTTGTATATACTTACTGACAATTCGAAAAGGCAACCTACCTCTGTCATTAACGGTAATATTCTTTGAATACTTAGAAGATGAAGACCGCATTTGTAAGGAACTTCGAAAACTGTACATCAGCCTAGATGGCACCATATCCCTAAAGAAAGAAGTGACAACCTCAAACATCGCACATTTCTTAAAACATAACTTTTATGGACTCTTATCCATGGAGTGTATGTTCTTCCACCTATCACATTTGCACGTAAATTTCACTTCAGAATCTTCATTCGTAAGACGTTAGACGTTTACAAGTAAAACGTCTTGAATTTAACTCAACGTATTCAACTTACCGTCTTCGATTGTAAGAAAAAGAAAGCGCAATTTCAATGACGCATGTCTTTAGTTCACAAAGCGTTAAGTTCGTACAACATGAAAGCACGGGGTTTCATTAGCCAGGCGATGGAACTGTGTACATTCGCCTGAGTTACAGGACATCGCATTGCAAGTAAACACCGGACAGGTTCAGACTTAATTACACGAGTCGTGAGCTCAAAATTGGCCTTCATACAAACAAAATTCTTAATTAGTTATTCTGAGACCAGCGAGCTGATAAATCTGGCTTTTTGGTCTTGCATACATACTCCCTCACTATCAGGGAAAAGCAAAGTTTGGAAGTGTTTGGAAACAAAGTGCTGATGAGAATATTTGAACCCAAGGCAGGGGCAAAAACATGAGTTCGAGAAAATTGCAAAATAAGGACAAGTTGTTCAGTTAGCCAAATACTGTCAGCGTGTTCAAAACAAGGAGAACGAGATGAGCGGTCGTGTAGTCTGAATGGAAGTAACGGGAAAAGCACATAAAATTTTAGTCGGGGAAATCTGAGGTCAAGGAGCCACATGGAAAACCTAAGCGTAGACGGCAGAAAGATACTTAACCGATCTTAAGGAAACATGGTGTGGGATTGTGGACCGACGTCACTTAGTTCAGAATAAAGTTCAGTGGCGGGTTCTTGCATAAAAGGTACAGCCATTTCGGGTTCAATACATCTCAAAGTTTTGACTAGCTAAGAAACTGTCATTTCCTAAATAAGGACTTCGCCTCGTAAAGTAAATTACTTAACTCTCCCTAGATTTAGGCACACAGTAGATTTACATCTTCTTTGGCAATTAAACTTAATTACTTGTTTACTTTGTCACTGCTCTAATTCTACAGCCACTGTGCGCCGCGAATATATCCGCCACTGCTCTGCGCCTTACTACATGTACACTAAATTTATCTCCTACACTTCTTTAATTAAGGTTGAACTCCCTCCCTCCCTCCCTCCCTCCCTCCCTCCCTCCAAACGCTGCCCAGACCTCACAACTGTTGCCTCGAATCAATTTAAGTTGATGCGGTTTACGACATACAGTATACATTCTGCTCTGTTTTAGATTTCACGCCTTCCTAAATCTTCATAGAAGTGAAACAGGCGTTGCCATATGACGGTGAACAGGCGAGGGGGGGGGGGGGGGGAGACGGAGAGCGAGAGAGAGAGACGTTCGCAGTCTGGTACCTCAGAACTCCTTTCTCAGAAACTGTAAAAAGGATATTAAAACATCCCCACAAATTTTAATCATTTTATCTCTTCTAAAGCAATATGGAATCAAGACCGAGCACGTCTGTGTCGTGGAAACGCTCTTAAAGTTTTGTATGGGGACGGCTTTTTCCCGAATCTAGGTCGAAATAGGCTATCGTCAGGACGGTTCTCGTTGTTTTACTCCGTCTCTCCAGGAAAATGGCAGGACAGCACTCCCATCAAGCCACGAACACTTCCTTCCAAATCCATTCGAATTCATCATTGACCAGCCACCTCACCATCGACACCTACAGTCTGTGATGATGAGACAATAAATAACAGTAAGATCTGTCAGTCGCGAAGCCCAGTGGCCGCGATGTCTAAGGAGTGGATCTGCGGCTGTTCGCTTGCTGGAATTGTGGATTTGAATCCCACCGAGGGCATGAATGTCTAGTTTTTTGTGACTGTTGTGTGTTGCCAGGTAGAGTCTCTGCGTCAGGATCATCACTCGTCCAGAGGAGTCCCACCGAGTGTGGTGCGTCTGAGCGTGATCGTGAAGCCTCGATAATGAGGAGACCCTGGCCCAATAGGGGCTGTTGCTCCATGGGAAAAAAGAGATCTGTCAGTCGGAAATTCTGTGGGAGAGACAAAGTTTGCATCAATGACGGCAATACTGCAAAAGAGAGTTTAGAGATTGTTATAACTAAAGAAACTCCAGTGTCAGTGAATTCAGAAGCAAATGAAAGCCACAAAGCAAATGCCACATGAATGTTATCAAGTTCCTCGGCATTCCCGTCCGGGTATGTTGCCTGCAGAAAAGGGCAAAGCTGGGGAATTCTGATCATTGCCGCTTCTCGGAAATGGAAAGTGGCAGTAAGCTGACTTGTGCAGGACTGTAGCCACAAATGTCATAAGGACATACGTCGAGTGAGACGAAGGATAGGCAGCAACTGAATTAGTTTGAAATTTTTCGTTCCATATCTACTTACTACCAAGAAATCAGCGACAACTATCGCATGGCAAGCAATTTTTTTTCCCCGGAATTATAAAAATATTTAGAGAAGGTAAATGCATGATACGTACTGAACACACAGCAAAAGTTTCAAATTGGTGACTCTAAAAGATGTGACCTCCTGTAACTCTCACTACGACGCCTTGGGGTAGAAGTTCATAAGTTTGCGGAATTATGGTGATGTTAAGTGTGAGGGCACTGAACAAGGAGTTTTGTACGAGGGCATTTGCACGTTATATGCTGACCAAGGACGAGACAACGAAGTATGGTACAGGTGCACTTTCTGATCTGGTTGGGCCCACGCTGCATGCAACGACAATAACTCAGTTAAAAACGGTGTTTGTGGTTGCTTCCCTTTACCGAACACGTTGAACCTTCCATAAAAGTTTATACCTATGCTTGCACTTGAATCAAATTAAACTCATCATCACACGTGACCCGTGAACTTTAATAGCTAATCGCGGGAATTCCGGTCACACGCAGAAAACATTTGGGAAGCCGTTTCTATGTGTACAACGTAATAGTTTTGTCATTTTTACCATTGGACATTATAACCAAATATTTTCGTAAAAAAAATCATGTTTCTGCTATTTACACAGTTTCCACACTTCATACTGTGGAGACATTCCCGCTTAAGTGATCGGTACCCCCCATTTTGCCTTACTACATTGGTACAGAATAGGTCTGAAAGACAAGGAACTGTGTTGCTTAACACACTGACAGAAGAGTGCTCAGGCGTTCAACACAGTGATGTGGAACCTGCTAGTGACGTTTGCAGGATACTGTATTTCACTTGGCTGAAATGTCTGTATAAAGCACAATAAATTATTGTTATTTCCTTGTAACAGTCACCAAATTCAGACAAAAATTCAGCCACCTTTAAAATCCGAAGTTCAACAAAATTAGTTTTTACCGAAGTGCCATCGAACGCCGCGTTATATCCCACGACAAGGGTATTTGCAAGAAGAAATGAGACCTGAAAGGAAACTTAAGTCAAACGGAAATGTCTTTCTGGTTCTAAAAATGTGAAACAAAGAGATATAGATATTAGCAATGCAAATGTAAAGCAAGGGTTTATCAGAAAAATCTGCTTGCATACTGACAGCTACCGGTTTATATACTTTTTCAGTACTGTGCTTTTTGCAAGTCATCTGGGAAACATTACTCATGTTACACATGGGGAAGAATTAAGCCTGATCGTCAGTAAGATACGGACGGAACAGTAAACACGAAAGGAAAACGTATAAGGAAAAACAAAAACAGATCATATGTACTGTTCAGTAACAGTACAGTGACTTGTAATTTGGACCACAAAAATGGCAGCACTATGCAACAACGTTTAAAAATAAGTCAATAATAATTATCTTAAAGGAAGTGGGAAAGTATTAAGACAGCCGGAACTCGCAACGAGGAGATTACGGTTCTCATTAGCTAGACGTGCGTGTCTGTCCGTTTGTTGATTCAGTTACTGCCATCAACGTGACAGAAACACTTTTATTCTGGTATGTTAAAGCTTATGGACTGACAGCATGAACGCTCCAGCTGTACACACTTGTGAGGTAAGAACAGCAGAGGTATTCGATATGCGGTTTTTAAATATCGTATAGTGAAAAGTCTTCAGAAGTAGTTGGGTCTAACAGTTGTAATAAACACGTTAAGGGAACTGGAAACAATAACACGAGGCTCTCATAGACCGTTTCGTCTGCGAGATTTCACGTTCTCACAGCAGTGTCGCTGAAGATTCGAATCTTCTCGGGTGTGATGATCTGTGGTTGGGCTAGCAGTTCCCACATTTCGAAGGACTGTAGTGTCAGAAACTACTTTTCCCAAGACACAGTGCCACATCCCAGAAAACTTGAGTCTTCGCCTATTTTGACCTTACATTATTTTTCTAATGATACAGAAAATGTTTACGGAATCGTCTTACAAATCCTTATAATAGCAGGAGGGACGAGTAAGTCACATAAGCTGCAATACTCTGCAAACCTCTAATCCGCCATGCAAATTGTGAGGGCTAAGGCAGCGCACATCCATCAGTGTGAAAGATCCGACAGTTCTAATTGAAACATTCGGGGCTAAAAATAGAGCAATTCGCAATTATCTGTTTCAGTACTTCAGCGAATAAGGAAGTGATCCATATGCGTCATTCCTGTAGAAGGCCTCAGATGCAAAGCGCGGCCGATATAAATGAGGCTGCGGCATCTACTAACCTCTCAGCTGTTTGTCTTTGTCACTACAGTCTTCCGTAGTTCCCCTAGGGCCGCGACGGCACACCGTATCAGGGACCACAGGTGCACTTAACGTAATGTAATTCTGTCACTACTCATTAGAAGTAATTTAACCTGACATTCTACTGGCACTTCAAACTGTTAAATCAGGGTAGGTATGGCAAAACGTTTGAGAATTAGAATCTTAAATGTTAGCAATTTACGAGAAAATCGTTCACAAACCCGGAAGATTGCTAGTTGGGAGGAAGGAGGGGCTGAGGCTGGAAGAATTTTCATGGAGCACTATTTTTGCCACAATGAATCTTGTTTATACATGTCATTCATGTAAACTAATTTAAGACAACGCACTCAGTATAAAAAGTACATTATAAGTAGCAACAGAAATTACGGACTGCTACAATGGAACAGATAATCTTATTTATGAACTTAAACAAAACGGAGTTAAATCAAAGCAGCATATACCGCACCGGCAAATGATGACTGTTTCTTTCCTGCTGCTGAATTGTAATGACTTTCGATGGCATATGAAAATATGAGGACACTTCAGACCTGCTTGCACCAAAAGTAAGTTCGCTTTGTGTGTCACTCTGGGCACGCGTGGCTTACATTCAGCATCCCTGAACTAAGGTTTACTTGTTGAACACTGAAAGGCAAACCAACGAAATATGAAACACAATGAGGATCTGAGAGACTTCGACCATATGGCCCAGTTTTATATTGTGCCACCACCTCAAAACAGGATCAACATGAATTTGTAACTGTAGTGGAACACTGAGACATGTAATGTAAACAGACAAAGTTCGAAAAAGTTCGAACGATGAATACATTGAAAAGATATAAATATTAGAAGCGTTTCAAATGCCAATAAAGCGTTTGAAAAGATGCCCTACATTTTTAAAAGTACGTCATGCACGTCACCATGCGTATCGTTAAACACACGTCTCAAGAAACTGATTTTAGGGACCTTACGATTGCCTGAGAACATGGCGCATAAAAGAAGCAGGCCTAAGTATAAGCACAGATATAAGGTACTTCGAAACGTATACTCTGCGTCATGAAGTGTTGAAAGTAGTATAGGATTTGAACGCAGGTACACTGTTGTGATTTTGATCTCTGACTGTGCGGGCACAACAAATCTTACCAGTGCAAATACGTATATTAATGTCAGATGAAGGCAGTTAAAAATTAAAGCTCTCGAATTCTAAGATTAGGGCCTTCTGGGACGTGATACCGTGCCACTTAAAATAAATCTCTTGCAACAATCTTAAGAATATTCTACTCTAAGGACGTAGAAGTCAAGTTACTCCAAAAAGTTAAATTCACCACCAACGAAAAAATCACGCCTCACTTTCATTTCTTGTTTGTATGTGAATTTCAAAAGCGGCTCTAAATACAGCGCATTTGTTAACAGGTGCTGTCCGTCTAAATGTTAATGCTTGTATAGCATGATTAATTCCATAAAGTCTCCAGCCTAAGTAGTAGATAAAGTTAGCGAGTCTAAGCTCATGTCACAAGTCGGGAGAGTGAGCTGTCTTGGGCGCGTAGGTAATTGTGTTCCTGCAATCAGAGAGCTGGAGGTGCCAGTATTCGTCTGCTTACGTAGTAGCTGCAACCATGTGACTGAGGTAGGGAAGTAAGGTTTGTGAGACTCGCGCCGAAGGTCGTCATGCAAAATGACGAGGATTTTGGGGACTTAATCCTGCTGTACAATGGTTAGTCCGCAACACATAACGTGTAGTCTTTGTGTTGTATTTTTCAAACGTCTGTATTATTAAGGTTCTGTAAAATCACAAGAGCATCGCCGCCACAGGTTAATGCAAAAAACGCAAACGGTGACACAAATACAAGAAGTAGGCTATATCAGTTTTCTTATTGCAACGTTCCACTGCAATGAAACACATCACGGTAACTGCTGCAAATTTTTAGTTTTACGCTACTCATAAATTTGTAAGGCGACACGTTATGAGGACAACTGACAGTAGCCTAATACGTGTATTATTGAATTACATAAGGTGCAATCACCGAAACTCTAAAACGCTTAAATTCAAATAATGACCGTTACGCTACGTTACTGTTACACTATCACATACCTGTTTCTTTACTGCGGTCAACTGAATCTCCCCCGCTGCCACTGAAAGCCTTTCCATTTTCGTTAATTGTTGTACAAACTGCAGTGCCGCGCGATTTGTGTACTGTGGCTAGGGTTCATTTGTTTCGCCAGGCGACCATGGTTCGTTCGTGAATTATATGGTAAATTGGAGAAGATTTAAGTGTCTAAGTTATGTAGTGTCATACTGATGGCTGATTGTGTGAATAATGAATGTGAAACAACCTAAAAAGAGCGGCGGTGGGCAGCGTGTACAAGCTCATTCCTGTGCTCATCTACGGTGAGCAAAAAATTAAGACTGACGGCAGTTGGTAATACTTGAATTTACGAGTTAACTGCTCTTTCGTTTTAATCATCCACAGAGATCTAACACTTAGGAACTGTAAATGATATCACGTATACACATAACATAATATGAGTGTCAGTTTTATGTATTGTATGCTGTCTGTTAGAATTCAAGCCATGTGACGCAATTAACGCTACGTGATTTTTTTTTATGGAGAAATGTGTGGTCAGCAGAACTTATGTCTGACGTGTGAAATGACCCAACACCTGTTAACCTCTGGTTATTCCATATTTTAAACAGCACTCGCTGGGAAGAAATGAGAAACACAAAAATCCCCAATCAGGATACCTGATATCCGAACCAAGTTGCGAACATAGAACCTCCTGAAAATCGGGAAAGCTGCCCATTTGACCTGACCTTACTGGGACAGTTATTGGGACCTAATTTTTTAATTGGGGGGTTGTGGTAGTCACAGGTACAGTTCAATGTTCGTCTTATTTCTTTATTTCATTTCTTTATTTATTTACTCATTCATTCATTCAGGAAAAAGGCTGTCTTTTGAATTTAGTCAGTTCAGCGGGTGTGTCGTATTTATTCAGTTATTTATTTATTTATTTATTTATGGTTCACGTAACAACGCCTTCAGTGGCTCAAATTATATGCTGCCGTTTTTAAGATGATTACTGAGCCGTAAGTCGTAAACAACGTAGAAGCATGCATTCATGACATAATTTAAGGCATTATCCAGGGTTTACCTCGAGGAACTAACAAGAACACTGAAATACTTCCGCAGAGTCGGTCTGCGGGCAGAAACTTGACTTTGTGACCTCCGAGATATGAAACGGGAGTACCACCCACTCGATCACTAAAGTCGATCAAAGGGGTGTCTTCTAATGTTAAAACCAGTGTGATTGGTGAGATTTACGTTTCTTAAGGTGATATCAAAATTACGGTCTTCTGAAAAGTGACGTCGGGTGTTTTAATAAACGGAGACCACTTTATCGGAGTAAACTGCTGTTTTCAACTGGATAGAAGAGACTCTTCTATCCAACAGATGGAGGCAACAGTTTCCCCGTACACGGTGGTACCAATCTATCAAATTACAAGGCGTCACGTTCTAAAACAACGTAACCTTAGTTACACTTGAGTTACATATTCTCTCCATGTACGTAATTCTAACCGTTACACGAGAAAATAATGAGGTATGACAATTCAGTCACGAAAACGGAATGTTAAAAATTAATTAACACCATGTAACAAAACCATTCCCGAGATGCTGAAAGCTGCTCATCTATTTAAGGACTTACCCGCTTTCTATTAAGCCCGGATGTCTAGAATCCTGTCGGCAAAAACCCACCGATGCGCCATACTCGAAGTCAATTGAACCAAACCAGCATTCTCATACATCATGAATCATTCTAATGTTATCAACCCGCGCGCGCCCAGATCTCCCCGACTGTTCTCCTCTTACCTTCAGATTTTACGGCTACAATCCTGTATAAATTTCTCATCTCTCCCACCTATGATACATGCTCCACCCATCCCGCTCAGATGACAATCACTTCTCTTTAACAAGTGTATGATTGTACAAGACAAACTACATTTACTGATTTAGTCCGGTATGGTGAAGTTCATATAAATAAAATTTTAAAAATCTCTTCCTCAGAGAAAACGCCACGCGCCTCCATTACAAAAGCAAATCGACCGATGAAGTTTCAGACACATAAAGACGACTGTTGTAAGAGTGAAACTGGTTGTATAAACTCACTGTACATCAAATGCTAAAGTGGAAGGTACACCAATGACGACCGAGCTTCATAAGGTTAACATCCATCTAATCCAAAAAATAGATATTCGTTCATCAGTCAAAGAAGAGGCAATACTGGTCGAAATTTCGCCATGCCTCAAATTTAAGGTACCAAGTTCAAATCCTGATATTGTTGACAAATATTAGGCGGATCTTTTTCGGTTCCATAACGGAAATTTGACCACCAAACTGATAGGCCATAAGAGCTTGTTAGCAAGTGCCTCCGAACCTCCACCCACGATAATTGTAAGACTGATTCCAAATCGAACTTCTAGTTAAAACGGTGTCCCGAAATATGTGACATCTTAACTTCTTCAACATTTGAATGACAAATTCCGGCAGTGGTACTGTACGAACCGATGCCGGTGGCCATGCGATCTAAGGCGTGGGTCTTTGCCCGCTGGCTTTCTGGGATTGCACGCTCGAATGCCGCCGGGTGCATGAATTTCTGTCTCTTGTGAATGTTATGTGTTGTAATGTATAGGGTCCCTGCGACGGGTTGATTCCTCGTCCGGAGGAGTCCTAGCGAATGTGGTGTGCCTGCGTGTGATCTCGAAACCTCAAGAATGAGGTAACTGAGGCCTCAGAAGCGCTGCTGAACCAAAAGAAAACTATTCTATGAGGGTCTATAGATAGTGTATGACATGTGAACTCATTAAGTTTACGGACGATGGAAAAAGCCCATACAGTTCTTAAGTTCAGATGAAAAACTGACATGACGATTAAAGAAATATGACAGAAGTTTAACATTTGATAATATTTTTAACACTCAGTTAATAAGAAACCGCTACTCAGTTCCACTTTCGTCAAAACCAACAAACAACGGTAATATATCTTACACTGGTTCATAATCACCGTGTGCCTTAATTGCAATAAGTATAAAATAAAAGCCATCTAGGTACATTTGCGTGCTCTTAGATGGTTCTTATTTTATATTTATTAAAATTCACGTTTATTTATTTCATAAATCAACTCGGCCTGCCTTTTTTTTTTAACAAGGTAAAAATTAGGGCTGCCTGAAAATTCCACCTCTAGTGCCTAAACGCAGTCTCTGCAACGTGCTGTGCTCATTTCCATGCACAGTATGTTACTTACGAAACGTCCCGAACTCATTTTTACTATCGTTAGAAGAAGGTTCCTCTTGGTAAGTACGCCACACGCCTTCATCACTCCACAACCCGCAGGCACCGTGTCTTCGATATTCTCCCCTTCCTTCACGTCAAGGAATTCTAATTGACATTCACGGACTACACTGAGTATGAAAATTTTGTCACTAAAAGTTCTCCGCCACGTAACTGGGTTAACCGAAAAATATGTATCAGGAAATGGGAAATTTGGAGGCACTGGATTGTAAACATAGCTCAGAAATCCTCTGAAAATGTGGTAAAGTTAAAATATTTGGGAGACGCAGTCATAAGTGAAAACGTCTTTCGTGATTAAGCTCAGAGCAAATGAAATCTGCAGCATTCTTGCTGTCATTTCAAAGTGGCGTACTCTGACAACTCTTGTGCTATGCGGAAAGACAAATATTAAAATCCGTGATTTCAGGCTTCCGCTGCGATGTTGATGAGATCTGCGCCCCTCTGGGGTACCATGCAGCGTCGAATTGTAAACCTTTACCGACGTTTCGGGACAACATATCAGTCCTACGTTCAAGGGTCAAGAAGTCCAGTGAAGCTTCACTGGACTGCCTTACAATTGAAGATGGGACTGATAAGTTATCCCGAAACGTCGGTAAAGGTTTACAATTCTACGCTGCGTGGTACCCCACAAGAGCGCAGATCTCAAATATTAAAATACTCAAAATACTAACCTACACATTTTCTTGCATGGGTATGAAACTTTCTCACGCTGATGATGTTTGAGAACAGAATTCGGAGAAGGATATCTGGATCTCAGGCTGGGAAAATAATAGAAGGCTATAGAAGACTGCACAATGAAGGTCTTTGTACATTATAAGATAGAGCCTATTGTTCCCAAAGTGTCACTAAGGTTATGGAACCGACTCGCATGAAGTGAGCAGGACATACAGCACGCACGAGTACGATAAGAAAGGTATATAAATTTAACCGGAAAAACTGAATACAACAAACTGTTCGGGACATCTAAACGCGGATAAGATAATGATATTAAAACCACTTCTACTCTTAAATAAATAAGGTGCAAATGTGTGTACTGGATTTATCTCGCTCAAGATATTGCCAGATGGCAGGCTTTTATGAGGGCGGAAATAAACTTTCGGGTTCCACATACGTAAAAGGCGTTTAAGGTCTCAACCTTTTGGGATTAATTATGGAGTTGCATATAGACGTATTCAAAACAAAATGAGCACACAAAATGCAGCTCATGTATGTACAATCGCATTTCGTATTAATCTCCCAAATTAATTTATGGGTACGTACAAAATTGTGTATATAAATTGACACCAGAAGGTTCGCTTTAACAGACATCCTTCGACTATCACAACTGTTTTTCATTAAAATGAAACTGAGGAAAACGTAAATAAATAAAAATAGTCGGCATAGTCCTAAAACATCAGTACGTAATGTAATGCACCATTTAGACTAGTAATTCTAATGGAATCCGTTTTCTGGATTTTATATAAAGGAAGAGAAAATGTCTCTGCAAAACAATACTACTTACACCTATTATTTTTGTTGAAAATACCCCTGAAAACAAAAAAAAAAATGTACAGAAACGCAGAACCACGCAGAACCCTGGTGTGTGGAGGAAATTTCCGACTTTGTCGACGCCCAGTCCAGTGTAACACACCGTCGTATGAAGCACGTCAGCATGACTCCCAGTGCCTGTGAAACCTGTATGGAAAAGGTCATGTCGGGCTGTCCTTTTGCCTAGAAGTGATCGTTCTGCAGTGCAACGCAGAGAGGTCACTCATGGAACAAACATCGGGTAACAAAAGCTTGAGTCATCACTCCATCTAAAACAGGAGATATCTAATACTGCAAGACGTTGGGAGACAGCTTGTTACATTCTTACATTTCACGTTTCAATACTTCACTTGCATTTCAATTATAATCTGAATCATTTTAGTAATACTACACGCAAATTGACTGTTATATAAAGCTGATGTATATATGTTTACCATTTACCAACATATGACACGTTGCCTGTGTCTTCATAGTAATGTGGCTCCCTGATGATGGCCCCAACAGGTAGCCGAAACATGTCGGAGCGTAAAAACTCACTTGGTGTAGTAGTTTGAGATAAAACTTGAACATAACTGTCACTATTCTCAAAATTAAAAGCCATAACAATTCTGTGGCACAATGGCAAGTGATAATTTCAAGAAGGGGGGGAACATGCATTCCCATTTACATAACAACATAATTCGGACAAAGGACGAAGTCCAGAAAATTCCTCCGGTGTCCTACTGGGATGCTGGATGGCCCAGGGGTTGAGGTGAACTGAATACAGTTTATGGTCCTGCGTACTAACATTCCTGTCTTACCAGACACAAGACGCGCAAACTGAATTTTTTTGTGGGACACGATTAAAGCGGGTTATTAAACTCTCTGGCGTCATTGAAACATTAGATTACTATGTAAATTTTATTAAATAATAATGATAATATAAAAATAAAATTCAGAAATATAACAAATTAACGTAAGAAATTAAACAGCAACAAGGTACGAATTGTTGACAATCCTGTCAGCAGCTGGTGTGATGCGGTAACTTCTATCAAATGGCATGTGCAAAAACACCCAGTGAGTAGCAGCGCTCGCAACGTTACACAATGATATACGCTGTGTGGTTTATAAATATCTTTCGTATATGTTGAAAGAAACTAAAAATAGTTTTCTACGATACCTCCATCAACCATTCGCTGTAGATAATCAACATATATGTACCAAAATTTAGTTCTGGTAACCAAAACACGTACGAGTACATATTTTCTGATATCACTCGTCATGATATCCAAACACATATCTTCCGCTAATGTTTAAAATTTTCATTAAGCAACTGCGTTGGCGTCTCTTTGGTTAAACCCACTTTTCACGTCCATATTAAAATTGGAAACTCATTTGGGTTCCTTTTTTGTTTTGTATAGAATACTTCCTAAAAGGACATCATGCCTTTGCTCTTAATCTGTTCACATAAGAGAATAGCCACAATATTTAAAATAATTGCTTGCATCTGCAGTTTAAGGAACCTTTCTATATCAACATCCAAATGAGCTCTGCAGCGTCTGGTTGAAACTGTTTTGGACTGATGATATGCGTTACATGAGTGAACCAGCGTAACGCATTGCTTACGAAATACATTTAGAAAATGAAAGTTTCACGCGGTTTTACGTCTCGCAGCTATCCGATGCGTTACACAGTTAACTTCAAGCGGCCGACAAACAATCTGTCTATTGCGCGTAGTGATCAATCATGTACATGACGGGACATGTTGGCAGCACTGGATACTGCTAACATTACTATTCAGCACTTGTTCCTGTTACAGACAAGCGTCGTTTGTTTCTTTAGTCAGCGATTCAGTGGATGCTGCAAGATGACAAGAAATATAATAAATAGTTCGAGATAATAATAAGACTAGTATGTAAATAATAAGATCACGTCCCAGATTTGTAATATTCTGCCATATGGAGTTCTGCTTCTATTACGCAAATTAAGGGTTAACAGCAGAAAGGAAAGTTATACAACATTACGAGTACATTTAGGTAAGAAAGTTATTGGCTTGGTTTTAAAAAGAAAAAAAAATCATTACGAAACAAAATTTTATAACAGATAAAACGTTTTATTTAGAAAGTGCATTCGACAAGCTACTGAATCTATCATCCACTTTTGCTTTAATTACAAACGTGCTGCCAGACAATTTCGATATATAGAGCATTGAAAACCCTACAAAGAATATAAAACGGCGAGTAAAATCTCTCCTAGTGTATATGTTTAATGCTGAATACCACGATCCTGAAATGTGGAAAGCAACAACTCTTCATGCAAAACAATGTGGAGCATTGTGTCCTCTCTAAAATGCACTGTTAGAGTCATAAGAAATTTTTCGCTTGTATCAGACCTATCTTTACCTCAGATATTGGCTGTATATATTCTTAATTCATGTTCATCGACAGAAACATATTCCCTGTGTAAAATCACTTTTCGACATCAGTTAGGCCCAAATAACATGTCAGATTACTTTACCTCGGTTGAAATTTCATATTCTATACAAAAGTAAGAATTCAGTGTGCTTTTACTCACTTGTTTTTTAAGACAAAATGTTTTAAGCACATTCAGAAATGAAATATGCAATGCGTAGGCTTAACAATTCTGCCTCGCTGTATCACCATGTCCACACAAAACTGTGCCAGAAATAAACTATTTGACACTGACTGACCCATCCCAATAGTCGAGACCTTACAATATTAGGCCACTTTACGACGCCGAGTCTCGCGACGAACGGCGAGTAAATAGGTACTTTGAAGGGGGCGACGATAGTTTATCTGACGATGCAATCTAGGAATAGTGGAGAACTGAGGAAAATGACGAAGAAAATCTAATTGAGGACAGCTGGTACCTGTGATTGGGAAAGGACATACCTTGAATATGAGTCGTCAGGTTGAACCCTAGACCAACTTGCTCGGTAGACCTGTCTTTTGAACACTGCTCTGAATAATCTGAAATACTTCCAGAAAACCATACAAATATCCATCTGCATAATTACTGGAACGGAATAAACATTCCCATTGTCTTTCTGTTCAGTCTGCCATGCCTACACCACAATACCGCTCTTCCTACCGTAAGAACCCACCTCTCTGATATTACTTTGAATAATGAAGAATCTGTCATAAGCCCAGAAACACTAACTGCCACCACACTACAGAAGTACTTAGATTCTAACATCCTTTGTCATGTATTTGGCGTCTCCAGACGATTCTGGCTCCATCCTTGAATACGGTACACAAAAAATGGACCAATATGGGAGCAATGTCAGGGCAGAGTGTCTTATGGTCCCACTGGGCAAACAGGGGTCAGACGGGAGTAGGAAAGTATTAGATAACGCTTGGATGGCCAGTTTCGATCCTCGGCAAAGGGCGAGTCATTCCGTTTCGCCATCACGTCCGAACAAGCTTAGCCGTCGTACTAGCCTCCAGTCTGTCGTAATTGCGCATTCAAGGTGTCAAGAAATACATTAATGTATCTACATGCACACATATAAAACGCAAACAATGATAGAAGGAGAACTCTCATGGCCAGTCCTTCGGACAATACATGAAATGGCAAATACGTACAAGGGGAAAACCAAAACTTCGACATCTATGCGTCATTAATTTTTCTGTGATTTCGTTTCAAACATTTTTCGTATATTTGGTAGATTAACATATAATTAATAAGAGGTCGTTAGTAACGACATCTGACTCCAAAAGGGGCCGCCTTTAAATCTGCGGGGATATAGTCTAACTTCCCTTGCAGTAGACTCCCCTGCTCTTAGGTACTGAATAACGTTGTTTCAGTTTCAGGTATTATGAACAATCACATTAGATGACAAGATAATTACTAATGATGATACCAAAGGATCTGGAAGGATATGAACACCCACCTGACATCCCAGCCAGGTACCTTAAACAAAGAAGTCAAGAGAGCTGCCACTGTATCAAAGTAAAACGTAAATCCCGCCTAACTCAATACAGATCCACTCCCAGACTTACCTCCATTCCTCAATGCATATTCATGACGTGGTGTTCATTTAAACTTAGATGAAACTCACTACAGCTTGAAGCCGGTGTCTTCATTTAAAACTAGACACACTAGGTAGACCTAACACTTATTTCATAAGTGTAAGTGCTAAACCAAATAATGCTTAACTCCATGGAGCAGAATCCTTCTTGAGAAGCTAACAGGTCCTCAGCTGGTCAAGAAATTCCCCGTATTTATGGAACCTTAAGGTTCATTACCGCATTCACAAGCGCCCCTCACCTCTCCCTGTCCTGAGCCAGAGCAATCCGGACCATGCCTCCCTACGCAACTTATTGAAGACCAGTTTTAATATTACCCTCCCATCTAGGCCTAGGTCTTCCAAATGGTCTCTTTCCCACGTTCCCTCACCAAAACCCTGTATGCACCTCTCATGCCGCCCATACGTGCCGAATACCCAGCCCATCTCATTCTTCGCGATTTGATCACGCGAATAATCGGTGAGAAGTACAGCTCATAACGTTCCTCGTTATGTAGTCTTCCTTACTCCCCTGTTACGTCGTCACTCTTAGGCCCAAATATCTTCCTCAGCATCCTCTTCTAGAAATACCCTCAGCCTATGTTCTTACCTTAATATAACAGACCAAGTTGTACACACAAACAAAAAAAAACACGCAACATTATAGCTCTGTGTACCTTAATCTTTACATTTTTTGGATAACAGACTGGAAGACAAGATTCTGCACCAAATGATAGCAAGAATTCCCTGACTTCAAAGTGGTCTTAATTTCTTCACGAGTGAAATTTTGATTTGTTAGGGTTGTTCCCAAATATCTGAACTGCTCCACCCTTTCAAAGGACTTATCACGTATCTTTATGTTGTGATTTTGTCCTGCATGCCGGTCTCGATAAATACCACATACTTAGTTTCCTCAGCATTTACTTCTAGAACAATCGCTTTGCTAGCGGCTACTATAGCTTCTGTGTTTTCATTTTTAGTATGTATGCTTGCACCCGATATATTAACATCATCAGCATAAACCAGAAGCTGACGTGTAACAGAATGTTTAAAGCCGAATGAAATTCTAGTCTCCTGATATATGACGCCATGCAAACCGGTACACAGTTAACAACGTATCCGCGGAGCTTGATGCTTCCACCTTCATTGTCTGATTAGCACAACGTACCAACCGAAGCGCCGTCATATTCCAGAAGACTTTAATTTTCAACACAGCTGTGAGAACCTCAGATCTCGCAGGGTTCAAGATCGCTCGTTGTCTGTGGTGTATAATTACGTTCAACCACCCAAAAGAATACTCAGTTTCCTGCTGTTGCACTTCCAGGGTGTACGTACTGGGCGTGATCCCTTACTTTGCTGTGAACTCAGAAGCGTGAACGTGTACTAGAAGTGAGAAGGTCGTCCACCCTCTTTATGCTAAGTCCGCTAGAGAATCTACTTAACGGGATAGAATTCTGATAAGGAAAACAATTCAAGACGGCTGGTCCTACAAAGATGGGTCCGTTCACAGAAACTATGGTGAAAATAGAATAAGCGAAGACGCATTGAGTAAAATAGCTACATAAGTGACCAACAGATGTGCTACTTCTAAAATCCCCCCTTCCCCCCTAAAAATGTTTAACATTGTAGGGACCAGAAAACTTGCTAGGTGATCTGCCTAACACTTCGCACAGCTGAAGTCAAGATGGCGTGGCCACTGCTAGTCACATCGGAAAGGGCTGGAAGCGTTATACCTCTTTCAAAAACATTTACCCTTCGGGAAGTACATTTATAGCTTCAGTCATTGTGGGCGTTTTCAAATGGATAGAAAACACTTGGTGATGCGTGGGTGGTGCTTCACCTCTTACCAGCTTGCCTCTGCACCACTGCGGCCCCACAACTAGCAAAGCAACCTGGTCATAAAATATGACAGCAGATTTGTTAAGATTATACATACAACCCACACACGAGGGCTACTATTTATTTCGTACCTCAAAACACATAACATTAATTGAAATACATACAAAATAGACGTTAAGAGGGAACAGGTGCAAAGAATCTCTTACCCAGCACATAAATTATTCCGAATTTCAGTTAAAATGTAGTCGTAGATGAAACTGCGAGAACCGGCAGGTGCCCACCAGCTGTCAAAGTCCACCAAGGGCTTCAAAACTCTATTTCTTCCGAGATTACTTGGCAAGGGCTGAAGTGCAACGACGATTATACCGTATCTCGTAAGACGTCGGGGCAATAGAAACCGTCTTCTTGGACATTATACCGTGCAGTTCGGTAGACAGGTAACAACGTTTCTGAGCAGTGTCACGTCGCGTCCACATACAGAGTACCCTAAATTTGCACGCAAGAAGCACCACCAAAACGTATCTACGTATTAAAATATATGGCATCATATCCAGTAGACCTTAACCTTTACAATCGTCGCCATTAAAATCTCATATATTACGTACAGAAGAGGCAGGTCGTGGCCCATATCGAAGTACGAGTACTGTCATTCGCCTGGAGGTACTAAAGGAAACCTCAGAGCCCTCCTATGTTACGACAGACTGTGGCTTCGGGCTACAGTTCATGGCGCTAAGCTTGGAGCTGACCTGCTCAGTGAATGTGTTAGGACCATTTACATTCGGCGTTTCAGTCCATCAATAGGTCTGCTTAAGACCTAACGACATCGGATTTAGCATTCAAAACCATCAAACACGTGCTTGGCTAAGAACAACATAAATCGCCATGAAGATAAATGTATTTATTCTTCGTAACGCACCTCCCTGAGGACGGCCACACGAGTGGCCGAAATATGTAGGAGGTGGTACTACGTTTATAATACATTTTCATAAACTTGCGTGCGTTTGTTGGTTTTAGTTACCATATCTATAACCTTGTTTTGCAATGTTTTTTCCCTTACTTATTCTGTAATATACAAAAAACAATTAGGATTGTATGGTGGAACATATATTAATGAGGTGAAAATAATATAAAACCTGTAACTTATTTGAGCATGTTGACAAAGTTGTTTCAACTTTAAATAGCTCTATCAGCAAAATACACCCATTTTGTATTCTTTAATTAGGCCTGATGACGGCCAATCATTTTAGCCGAAACATGTGGCCTTCGTTCTTCCTGAATATAACGTTGTGTTGACCGATTTCATTCATTTGTATTTAATAGCACAAATGGGATGTGCCAGCTTAAAGTGATTTCGCAACTTCAAGCCCTGCTCTGATTTGATCACAGCAGTCAAATTTGTCACCGAGTGATTATTATCCGTTTCCAGCGCTGAATCAAAATCTGGCGGCCACAAACTTAAAGTTAATGGCGAGACGGAAACAGTTGCAACACGGTGGCTGATAACACAGGAGAGGGACTAACAGCACAGCAGAGTAGAACAGCTCGTCCCAGAACATGACAAATACCCCCACTGTGGCGAAGACTGTGTGGGAAAGTAATTGGATAGCAGCGGTGGCGCAGTTGGTTGAGGCACTGCGCTACAAGCCGGAAAGTCGAGGGTTCGATTCCCGATGGGGGTCACTAGGATTTTTAATTGACTTAATCCTTCCGGCCGCACTATAGCCCCGGGGTCGATTCTGCCTCTAAAAGAAATGAGTACCAGGGATATATCTTGGGGGATAAACGCGGTCGGTGCGTAGGGCTGACAGCGTTGCCACCTGCATGTGCCGACTGTCTAGAAATTCTGGGGACCTCAACCTCCTGGAGCCCAAGGGGCCTGTGCAGGGATAGCTTTACCTAGCAGCACAATTAAATCGACACTTGTACTAACAGACTTGAAAAATCCCAAAATATACGACCTATAAACTTGTTTTCTGACCGATAGTCGAAATACGAAAGTAATATGGCACTACTTGGAAGCCGAAGCAGCTTTTAACATCGTATATTGAAGGCCACATCTCCAGCTTCTGTCCTTCAGCTAGAACATGGTTATTCCTTAGCTAGTAGGCATATATACCAGAAGTTTAAGCGTATATACGTAGCACAAAACTGTAAAGTTCCAATTTTGTAATTGTCGCCGTATTATTGCACGTCTAAAGTCAAATTCTCTCACTAATGGAAAGTCTGAAATCTCACTGTCTCGGAGAATGAATTATTATTTCTCACGTTCTCCGTTCGTAATAATTTTATAATTTTAGTTCACAGGTAACAACACTTCATGGCCCAGATACTTCAGAATGTCTGTTTGTAACCTTACGAAAGTCCAGTCAATATTACGCCATTTCAGGGTCGTTGAGGTTAGAAGCAGATGAAGTTCGTGGCAGCTGACGGTAGAGCGGTATTGTTTCCTAGACCTCAGTAATGATTAATGATAGAAACGTAGCAGTAAGTAAACGGAGGGTAAATTTCGTGGCTCCAGAAGCCGGCCCGTTTTATTGCATCGCTGGCTAAGAAAAGGAGAGTGTTTGACATTTCTTCCGTTTACACAGGACAGCAGGGCGATATTCAGATCCAATAACAGAGGTTTTCAAGCAAGTTCATTAGCGTCTTTCACAAATGCAAAAAAAAAAAAGGAGTGAAAAAGTAACACAATTCAAGACTACGTTGCGTTCCAATTTTTGGGCCCTTTCCTCTCTCTTCTCCTGTTTGCACTCAATAACTAAATGATTACACAGATACTCGAAAATGGTTTTATATCTTCACATATTTTGTAACTCGTATAACAAAATGCTACATAGTGCGCTTGCGTCGGTAAATTCCATCTTTATATCTGAGGGTAGAACAGATGAGATTTAGATATACATCTTTAGATTAAAAGTAGATATGTCCAAATATATATCTGCATAATGTCACATGTAAATGGGGTCTGATTAGTATTCTGGTTTATGTAACGATGCTGAATCAATCTCAGTTGATAAGAAGAGTTAAATATTGCAAACAATGGGTTGGGAAAACCGCAGAGCTTACGAAAGAGGTTACGGTGCACTCATCTGTAATATGGTTAAGCATTCCTTGAAGGTCTGAGTAAATCCACGAAAATCACATTAACGGTAGTCAACCTCTCAGTCGGACCTCGAACTACACATCATTTCCCAACAAAAAGTAGAAATTCCAGCCACGGTGCTGGACACACTAATCACTGTAAAATAACTATTGATGGTTAAATCAGGTCACATGCATTTCAAACCTTTATTAAAACCGAAAAATGCGCTTAACCTTTCGCAAAACCTCTCGACTTAACGAATACAAACATTTGTTTAATAAGTGTGGAGTCCCCGGTGAGGACCTCAATCAGAGTGCACTAGAAACACACTGAACGCTTCGGTGAAATTAGACTGAAGGTCGAGAAATAACAGGCACAGTCCATGTGCTGACGTGGGTGCGGGGGGAGGGGACATAATTAAGTTTCATGCAGTCTCTGCTGTTTGATTAAAGCCCATCAACGACACAGAAACACATATATGTACGCGGGGCTGTGCTGTTCGCATACACATACCTTTACGGCTTGCTGAGTATCCTAATGTAGGAGATAACGGTTAAGCAGATAATAAATAAAATATCTGGTTACAACCAGTGCTTGAGGGGGAGGGGGTGGTGACAATACTCGCGAAGCCAATAGATGGGATGGTTATCTTCTTGGTTTTGGCACCATGTAGGATCCTACGTTAACATCGGCATTTCCGAGGAACGTGCTGCCTGCAACTTCAAGGCGATTGGATTACGTCCAGGTATACGCTAAAATCTGCCTGGATGGCATTCTGTCACCATGAGATGGAAACAACCGAAAAGTCGCCATCAATGCCCCTCCACAAAGGGCTATAAAGCTACATAATATCATACAAAATAATAAATACCGTCTTCAAAACTTGTTTAATATTTATTATAAACTAGGCGGCTACAGGTTTCGACCATATTTGGTGGTCATCTTCAGGCCGTTATAAAAATGTAAAAGGAAAACTTTTTCCATTAATTGAGATCTCAATTAATAGAACAATAGACGGTATTTATTATGTTATGTGATATTCCAGTATCACAACGGTATGCAGACTATAAAGAAACCTACACAAACTGGGTAATTGTAGCAAACTCTACAAATAATTTCCTTGCTTAAAGAAAGAAGGACAGCCAAGTGTGAGCAATGCGTACAACACCATCACATGACCAAGTCTGGGTTGAAGAATAACTACTCTTCGGACCAGTCGAACAAGAGAGGACAATTGAGCAATTATTAGATTGACTCTGCTACATTCAGTTAATTAGCTGACAGCTAATAGACAATAGTTTCCAAACACACTGTTTGCGAATGTGCATCGCCCCCTGCCCTTAAGGTACACATCAAATATCACTGTTAATTAACAGCAGAGATTCTGCAGTGCAGACACCACGACGCCTCAGCTGTACGTTCTAGTAAAGCTGTCTCTATGCAAACCATAAAAGCGTATGTGGAAATGGACCATTCATTCTTAACTTTGACCCTAGACGGGATGAGTAATCATCTTCACGCCCCGGCCACCTTAATCCCGGGAAAATAGCCCGCGGTGCCCATGAGTGGGCCGCACAGCCGGTCGGGACGTTTTCGAGAAAAGAAAAATCTCTTGTCCCTGTCTTAATTCGAACCACCATCCTTGGTAGTCCAGCACGTAGCACAGTACGCTGTTATCAACTGCTCTATCTGGAATCCACTCCGTTCTAATTCAACTCTGTCAGCGGTAAACAACTGCAGAAGATGACCCAGTGTATTTAAATATTTCACGAACTGCGAAAGGTTCGTGATACACACTTCAGTCAGTATAGACTAGAGCACAGACTCGACAAAGCGGGAAACCGAGATTCCATTGTCGGCACAGGTTGCTTTCTTCATCTGCACAACGCTCAGACAGGCCCACGGGCCCACTCAATCTGCTATCCAGTTGGTAGAGGCCGTTATTTCCCCGGGGGGTTATGAGATCGACGCGTGTAGGTGACTACTCAATTCCATCTACTACCGAAGTCACGAATACGTGGATTTGTTTATTTATGGTTTAGTTAATGACACAGTCAGTAGCTCAGGCTACATAGTGTCGAAGTGTAGGACAAATAGTCATGAATTGAAAAGGATATGGAAGAAAGCGGTCTACCGCAATTTGAGGTAAATTACAAACCCCGAACAGGGTCTGAAAGAAAGGCAAAACACCTCAGTCAGGGTTTCTGATGTCTCCACCAACTTTCAAATACGTGCATCCCCAGAATACCTGTCACAAGAGTTATTAGTCACCTTATATGAACACCTCCGCTCCCCAATACGTCTTCATTATCTGGTGCTTAATTACGTACAGGAACAACGTTACAGAGAAATTCAGGACACATGTATGACAGAACCCCTGTTTCGTATATGCTCGAGTGTAATAGGTTGCACTTTGTACAGTGCTCCACTCCCCACCTGTAGTAATCCATGTGCCCGCACCGTGTAACATTCTGCCAACTTGTTTCCTGAATAATTAAAATAATGGAAACGGATTTCCAAATATTTAGTAAATCCCCTTGATACCTCAGTCGGAACTGACAGCATTTTTATCACTGTCTCGTTTTAGGAACAAAAGAGGTAATGCATTCAACAAAATTCACACACATAACTGGGGCCCTGGCAGTAGCACCGAGTAGTATAGTAGCACAACAATTATTTCCACGGCCACTCATTCTTCACAACTTTCAACAATTGCAGCTATTATTACAAAATAAAGACGATCCATTTTAATAATATGATGAAGCAGAGGGGTTAAATTTCCTTCACCACTACCAGATCCTTCGCATAATTCCATGTGTTCACGTAAACAGTGATTTTATTTCTTATAATTAAACAAAAAATATAGTCACTACAACGAAATTTAAAGTTAAGAACGCTATATTTTTATCGTCTCTGGCACTGAGCACTGAAATTGATTGATTTTGAGTGATTTATTGTGTGGTGAAAATAACGCATGGCATGGACAGTCATTCCTCTGTTTCCGTGGTTATACTTTAAAACCAACAAGACTTCCGCATAAAGATGATGATGATGATGATGATGATGATGAGATAATAATGATGACGATGATGATTTTAGGCGCGTTCGCATAAATAGCGACAAGCGACTATTAGCTTCATGTATGTCGCCAGTCTGTCTCTCTTCCGCATACATAAGCGCTGCTCTCACTGGATGGGCCGTTGTGAAATTTGATACTGGGGAATTTTACGGATATCTGTCGAGAAACTCCAAATTATGTCATAATCGAAAAAAAATGGACACTACATGACGACCTAAGCGTGTTTCACACTGTAGGCAGTGACACGTGTAGCACAATACACAGAAACGCATGGCTGTAATTCCAAGGCAATGCTTGCAACATTTACTACATTGTTGACAGTGACATACTACGTCAGCAATACAATCAGAAGGAATTGTTGCGTTTGCATGGCAACAATGGTTACGAGAATGCGCCATGATGTCACATTATACGTATATTGCCTTGTTACTACCGTACGACGAGAAAAAGACAAAATAGCATTGATTCCCAGATAGCAGGAGAATGGTGAATTGAAAACGGTTTGAGAGGAAGCGGCAGTGGCCTAATCAAGGTAATATCTGAACATTAGCCTGCAACGACTGAATAAAACCACTGAATATAAGTCAGGATAGCCCAGACACACGCCGGGCAAATTCCAAATACAAATCTACAGCTTTTACGCTAGATCAGTGTAATGACAACGGCCAAGTTAAAGTTAACTCGTAACTAAAGGCCAATAATAATAATAATAATAATAATAATAATAATAATAATAATACAGCAAATAAGCCAGATATAATAATTAAAAACAAGAAAGAGAAAACATGCATACCGATAGATGTGGCAATACCAGCGGACAGAACTGTCACACAAAAGGAAGCAGCAAAGAAACTAAAATACAAGAGTTTATGTATAGAGATACAGCGAATGTGGGACATGAAATGTATGATTATACCCGTGGTAACTGGAGCCACCGGAATAGTAACAAGAGGTTTAAGGAGAAATTAGAAGCCACACCAGGAAAACATTCAATAGATTCGCTACAAAAGACAGCTATACTTGGAACATCACACACAATACGGAAAGTACTGCAGTCTGAAAGTTTATACCTCAGCGATAGGGAACACCGCTGGTTCAAGAGAAGTGCCAGAGAGAAATGGCCTGTGACAAGAGACAACATAATAACGTGAATTAAACGTGACGAGCACACATCATAACACTCAACACAGGCTAAGCGTGATACATAAAGTGTCATCCAAAGCTGTGAATGTCCGGAAGAGACACGTCAAACGATTCCTCACGTACGTCACCATTGAAAGACCAAAATTAATGTAAGTTACACTTGAACATTCAGTTCCTACCCCATGGAGAACAATGAGAGCCTCAATTTCACAAGCCAACTGCTTAATGCTACACTGTGTAAGGAAATTTCTGCTGTTTACTGTGAGATCACAAGAACAAAAATACAGCGTGCGGTCAAATGCAAAGACATTAAATATTACAACTCTTGATACACACAGTAAAATCTAGGCTTTGAAGGATTAAGAAAAATAATAAAAATTATCCAAACTACACCAACATCAAAATGTTTCGAAAAGGTCCTGCATACCGAGTATGAGTTAAATCGGTAAAGTAATCCCAACCCTGACACATGCAGAAGGAAGGGTATTGTAAAATTAAAAGGTGATTCACGAAACGCGCCTGTAGAGACCGACAGACATTTACATTCGAAGTGGAATTCGAACAAGCGCCCCTCAGCATGCAGGTAGCACAAGACAATGCGCACCAAAACTAATTCACGATCGACAGAAAATGTAGATATTGCACAAGAAGGCATATGGAGTACCTTACGTAAAGAATCGATCCTATACAAAGTTACGAATTCTCTTCGCGAATTTCCGTTTTATTTGCACAAAAATGAAGCAGCCCGTCGCTCCCATGTTTCTCTATTGAAGATATAAAGCTGATGAAGAAGAACACCATTCTGAGGTCATCAAAAGTAAAGTAGTCAACGTTTGTCGATACTGCAGCAGATGTTGTCTACAGCATTTACCTATGGAGTCACAAATTTGCAACATTATTTACCCTATCTTGAAACTGACAGTATCAATATTGACGTTTTCTTTACAGACTCCGGAGTTTACACGCCTTTCATAATCACCAGACTGCAAGAATTCTGTCAGTATTTAGTATAAGTTATTTAGTGACGAAGGCGAAATTCTTAAATAAAACTGCATGAAGTTCTGAGATGCCATGTTAAGTGGGTCCCTGTCACCACGGCACGGCGCGTCCTCAGGTTGCGGATGGAGGAACGGCCTCCAGGTATGGAGGGTAGCTGCGAATACATTGAATAAGCAGTCGCGGACAGCCGACAAGGGGTGGTCCTCCAGCTTGGGGGTTGGGTGAGGTGCTAACAACTCCTCACCGTAAAAAATTATGATGTTACGAAACAGCCTACAAAGCCTCCGACCTGGACCGATTCTTTGGTACGACCCCAGCTACGGAAAAGGGATATGAGTTTTGGAACATGGAATGTGAGGAGCATGTATAGGTCAGGGTCACTTATGACAGTGGTCAGGGCATTAGCTAAGTATAAGTTAGATTTAGTTGGTGTACAGGAGGTTAGGTGGGACAAAGAAGGGACTGTAAGAGCCGGGGAGTATACTTTTTTCTATGGCAAAGGGCAGGAAAATCATCAATTGGGAACAGGTTTTTTTGTGCACCAGAGAATGGTATCAGCAATCAAGAGAGTGGAGTTTGTTAGTGCTAGGATGTCATACATAGTGCTGAGAGGCCGCTGGTGTAATATCATTGTTCTGAATGCGCATGCACCAACGGAAGAGAAGGGTAATGATTCAAAGGACAGATTCTATGAGGAATTAGAAGGGGTTTTTGATCATTTTCCTAAGTACCATATGAAAATTCTGTTAGGAGATTTTAATGTAAAAGTGGGGAGAGAGGATATTTTCAAACCGACTATTGGGAATGAGAGTTTACATCAGGATAGCAACGATAATGGTGTTAGAGTTGTAAACTTTGCCACGTCAAAGAATCTAGTTGTTAAGAGCACTATGTTTCCGCACCGAAACATTCATAAATACACCTGGACCTCTCCTGATGGGAAGACTCACAATCAGATCGATCACATATTGATAGATAGGAGACGGCATTCCAGTGTACTCGATGTGCGATCTTTCAGGGGAGCTGACTGTGATACTGATCACTATCTGATGGTTGCGAAAGTTAGGGAAAGACTGCCAGTAAGTAAACAAGCAGCACAGAAGTTTGATGTAGAGAGATTTAATCTCAAGAAGCTAAGTGAACTAGAGGCTAGGAAACAGTATCAGCTTAAGATCTCAAACAGGTTTGCAGCTCTGGAAAACTTAAATGTTAGTGAGGACATGAATAGGGCTTGGGAAAACATTAAAGAGAATATCAAAATCTCGGCTCAAGAGAGTCTAGGTCTACACGAACGGAAGCAGCATAAACCATGGTTTGATGCAGAATTTTTAGATAAAAGGAAGCAGGCTAAAATTCAGTGGTTACAGAATCCAAACCAAGATAATGGAGATAATCTGCACAACGTAAGACGTGAAGCTAGTAGACATTTCAGGCACAAAAAGAAGGAATATCTGAAACCTAAAATTAATGAAATTGAAACAAACAGTAAGAACAAGAATATAAGAGACTTGTATAGGGGTATCAACGAGTTTAAGAGGGGGTACCAGCCTAGAATTAATGTAGTAAAGGATGAGAAGGGTGACCTGGTTGCAGACTCCCACAGTATTTTGGCTAGGTGGAGGAATCATTTCTCCCAGCTGTTGAATATACACGGGGTTAATGATGTTAGGCAGATTGAAGTACACACAGCAGAGCCACTAATGCCTGAGCCCAGTGCCTTTGAGGTTGAGATGGCTATTGAAAAACTAAAAAGTCACAAATCACCAGGTATTGATCAGATTCCAGCAGAATTGATTAAAGCAGGGGGTAGGATTATTCGGTCTGAAATCCATAAACTTATTATTTCTATTTGGAATAAGGAGGAATTGTCTGAGGAATGGAAGGAGTCGGTCATTGTGCCTATTTATAAGAAGGGTGATAAGACAGATTGCAGTAACTATCGAGGCATATCACTTTTGTCGACTACGTACAAAATTCTATCCAACATCCTTTTGTCAAGGTTAACTCCATATGCAGAGGAAATTATTGAGGATCATCAGTGTGGATTTCGACGTTAACAGGTCAACTACTGATCATATATTCAGCATTCGTCAAATACTTGAGAAAAAATGGGAATACAATGAGGCAGTGCATCAGCTATTTATAGACTTCAAGAAAGCCTATGATTCAGTTAGGAGGGAGGTCTTGTATAATATTCTCATTGAGTTCGGTATCCCCATGAAACTAGTAAGGTTAATAAAAATGTGCCTAAGGGAAACGTATAGCAGAGTTCGGGTAGGCAAACATCTGTCTGACACGTTCCCTATTAAGAATGGCTTGAAACAAGGAGATGCTCTGTCGCCATTGCTTCTCAACTTTGCTTTAGAATATGCCATTAGGAGGGTTCAGGCAAACCAGGAGGGCTTGAAATTGAATGGTACACATCAGCTTCTGGTTTATGCTGATGATGTTAATATATTGGGCGGAAGCGTACATAGCATAAAGAAAAATCCAGAAGATTTAATTATTGCTAGTAAGGAGATTGGTCTAGAAGTAAATGCTGAGAAAACTAAGTACATGGTCATGTCTCGAAATCAGAATGCACGACACAATCACAACATAAATATAGATAATAAATCCTTTGAAAGGCTGGAAGAATTCAAATATTTGGGAGCAACCCTAACGAATCGAAACTCCATTCATGAAGAAATTAAGAGCAGATTGAAGTCGGGGAATGCTTGCTATCATTCGGTGCAGAATCTTTTGTCTTCCAGGTTGCTATCCAAAAACACAAAGATTAGGGTATACAGAACTATAATTTTACCTGTTGTTCTGTATGGATGCGAAACTTGGTCTCTCACACTGAGGGAGGAACAAAGACTGAGGGTGTTCGAGAATAGGGTGCTGAGGAGGATATTTGGGCCTAAGAGGGACGAGGCGTCGGGGGAGTGGAGAAGACTACATAACGAGGAACTTAATGACCTGTACTCATCACCAAATATTATTCAGGTAATCAAATCGAGAAGACTGAGATGGGCGGGGCATGTGGCACGTATGGGGGAGGAGAGAGGTGCATACCGGATTTTGGTGGGGAGACCCGAGGGAAGGCGACCACTTGGGAGACCCAGGCGCAGATGGGAGGATAATATTAAGATGGATATTCGGGAAGTGGGATGGGAGGACATGAACTGGATTGAGCTGGCTCAGGATAGGGACAGGTGGCGGGTTCTTGTGAATGCGGTAATGAACCTTCGGGTTCCATAAAATGCGGGGAATTTCTTGACTAGCTGAGAAACTGTTAGCTTCTCAAGAAGGCCTCTGCTCCATGTAGTTAGTTAGTTAGTTAGTTAGTTAGTTAGTTAGAAGTTCTGAGATGTCATAAATTCTAGGAGCATTATTTCGTTATATGCTGCTAATACAGCAAATGGCATAAATTAAGATCTGTAAGTTCATAACTCGTGAGGTTTACTACTGTGCGTAATTTTCGGCACTAAATATTTACACTGCCAAAAGTCGTTGGGACTCGAAGTTCCCCAGCGTTACAAATTTTAGGAACTTTCGCAAAATTGCGAAAACCGACTACCAGCTTCGTCATGTCTGTCGGTCTGTCCTCGGCTCCCGCTTTACGGATTTTCATTGCATTTTATATTTGAGTATTTTTCGAAAATCTGTCCAGAAAATTCAAGTTTAATTAAAATCCGACAAGAATAACGGGTAAACTACATGAAAGCCTGAGTACATGTATGATAATAACTCGCTGAATTGCTCTCAGAATGAGAAATGTTTCAGACAAAACCTGTAGAAAAAAACCCAAAACATACATTCTATGTTCAACAAACTTGTTTTCCCGAAAATCGTGTCGTTTAGGAGATATGTGGAAAAAGACAGTACAGACAGACAGGTCACACATGAATATATAATATGGTGCATGCGCACTGCACGCTGTGTAATTAGTAATCTAATATATCGCTTGGCGAAATAGTCGATTCTTAGAACTAAGATTAGCGGCTAATTAGCCAGTGATTCATAATTTTGCCCCCAATATAATGACCTATTAAAGCCATTTATCGGGGGTCATGTTAAAAACGCAGAGACAGTTGTAAAAATGGCTATCTAAAGGTTCGTAACAACAGTTAATTCATTACAAAAATATGGCGTAGGACAATGTCCATTTCAGACGCATAGTTAGTACACAAGACGTTACGGAAGACGGCTTTCTTCCGTCATTAGGTAAATGCAACATATTAGGTACGTAAAGTGCGTCTCGGAGAATATACACTGTCAAACGTAATATTCTTATAGTGAAGGAAGAATAACCATTTCACTTTTTTTGACACATATTAAATAACTCGGATTGCATAGCGTCGAGTGATAATGAATTGAAAGAATGTCGAAACTAAACGGTCTTTATCTGTCCCAGAAATTGCCTTCAAGGACTAAAGAAAATGAAGAAAAAGCCCGGTCACGATTGACGGCAGTCTGTTGCACGCTGCAAACGCATTTATGATGGCAGCAACTTTAGTTAACCAGTACTTAAAAAGTACGCCTTGCATGTACACAGTCATTCCTCTTGCATTGTATAGTCTGGGGAATGTGAAACTAACCACAGATATTCTGGGTTTTTTACCCAGAAAGATATTATTCTTGACATGTATGGGGAACACCTTTAGTGTGCTTATAAAATTCTCCCCTAGCTTAGCGGGTGCACTACCAAATATGGTCACGGACACCGTCCCTCCTAGTTTCTCTAGCGTTTTTACTTCGTTGGCGCCCTCTTTGTAAATGGCCCTTAAGGGCATGCCCAGAAGATTAGTACAAACAGTGAGGAAACTTGAACGCTTCCAGAAGGAATTCTTCGCTAACAGCTGCTGTCCTAGTCTGTCAGTCAGAAACTGCCTACTGGAAAACCTCACAACAGCTCTCTTCAGAGTTCTACTACTTGTGTATTACATTAGCAGCACGATCATATAATCTGTCTTACGATAGGTCCAGAGCCTCTTCCAAAGCGACTTCTCCGGAGAATACGAACTGGTGCTTCCTCTTTCAATTTCCAGTATCTTTTCGTTTCCTTGAGATCATTTAGTAGCTGCTTACGTCTTCTTCCTCATCTCTAGTCTATTCTATCTTTTCTTCAATAACGTGCTTTAGAAGGCAGTTCCTGCGGAAAATGTAACCTATCCAGTCAGCCTTCATTCGTTTTATTGTATGTAGGATGCTCCTTTCCTCCTTGACTCTATGTAACACTTCATGTCTCATATGACCGGTCCAAATTATATTCTTCAGCCTTCTCCAGCACATTTCAGAACTTTTCAAGAATTTCTGATCTACTTTCCGTAGTGTCCAAATTTTAGCACCACACAAAATTATGCCCCAAATGTAGCATTTCACTAGCTTCTTCCCTAAATTCAAGTGCAGTTTGCTGGTGAAAAGGGTTTTCTTCTCGTTTAATGCTGCTTTTACTACGGGCATACTTGATTTAATTTCACGTGTATATCTTGCATCTTTGTTACCATGCTATCGAAACAGTTAAAATATTCCACATTCTTCAGTTGTTTCTGATCTGTCACAACCTGTACTGGGCAAGGTTGCCTTGAGATTCTCATTACTACGTAATTATATCAACATTTAATATCAGATCATATATCTTCACATTATTCTACGTCACAAACGTTGCTGGTAACTCGAACTCTTTGTTCTGAGTCATGCAGTGATTAATCGACTCATGCTCGGACAACGCCATCGCCAGTCCATTTCTACGATTCCAACCCAGCACCACCACTGGTATACAACACGTCTAACACAGGACTTCCAACAGCAGAGTGCCAATTGCTGGAGAACATTTGGTTCTTGGGCGAACAGTCTCACTGTTCTTTATAACAGGGGTACTGCCGACTGATCATATGTGTGCGGAACAGGCCAAGAAATGCCGCTTACATTAGAAAAGTATTAGACCATACACAAACGACCAAATTCATTTCAAAGTGTGATTTATACTACACGCATTAAAATATGTAAAGTCGTGATAAAAATTGAACATTTTCAAGACATATAGGCCTGTAGTTTGTAGACACTTATTCACCGTACCTGACCAGCTTCTTGTACTGTGTGTAACCTCATATGTTTTGTTCATCGATACTCACCTGGAAAAAGAAGAAATATTCGTTATAATAAAAATGCAGTCTGCAAGCATGAAACACACAAACCTTGCACAAATACACAGAACAGGGGTCGGCAATATAAGGGTGGCTGCAGCGAAGAGGAGGAATTGGAAAGTAGGACCTTTACTGCTTTCTCTACAAAAAATATGATTGAAGAAGTGTCTCAAATTAAGTACTTTGGACGTAACCTATCTGAACAACTAAATGAAGATAAAGAAGAATGACTGCATAGATATAACTGATTAAATGAAATGATGAAGAAAAATTGTAAAAATAACAGGGGAGAAGCAGTTATATTACAACTACATAATATAGCAATTAAGCCAAGTTTCTGTTTTTGAAGTGAAACTTTGGTATAAGAAAAAGAGGAAAAAACGGCTGCTGCACACACAGTATGAAGTACCTTAGGTCGATGCCAGGAATAACTTACTGCAGACAGAAAGAACAGTAGAAGGAAAGAAACTAACGCAGCCGGTTGAGAAACTGCCCGCATTTTATGGAACCAAGATGTTGATCACCATGTTCACACGAGCCCGCCACCTGTCCCTATCCTGAACAGAGGAAGTAAAGAACTATCTACTTAACTGGAAGAATATAAGAGACGACAAAGACTGCTGAGTTCTTGGATGTGACGCCGAGTTTAGTGACAGTTATGCAACCTTATCGACGTTTCGAAGGATTTTTTGGCCTCCATCTTTAGCACCAGATTCCTCCCAAACCTCTGCACTTATCTACCAAACTAAAAGGCAACTCATTCCAATACAGTAACTCCACATTCACCGACGCGATAACCTGAAATCTCGTCACGTAAAAGGATTAGAAAACGTTAGCAGACTGCAGGTACAGCCTGTGCAATTCGAAAAGATGGAGACGTGGATACCCCCAAAATTAGATAGCAACATATAGCACATAATATTTATGATGAAAGATGAAAAACAAGGAGTACTGCACAATTTTTTACGCGGCAGACAGACTTGCACTTCTCTATCCACTTCGGACATTTCTTGTCCTTTCGTTGCTATGTAAAATTTACGGTATCGATCGTTTGTTGCCGAAATAGTTTATGGTTAGCTCAGGGTAGGTACTGTGGTTTGGTAAAGTATGACATTTGTCTTCATAGGTATCAATACTAATGGTGTAGCAAATAAATACTGGGTACTGGGTACTGCGTATCGGGATTCTGTTTGTCTATTGCTTTGGCCGCCGAAAGCAAAGAGTGAAGATTGTTTTGCTTTACACTTTCATTACTTAGTACAAGTTCTTTCCTATTCTGACCTCTTCCTACCTACTCACTGTAGGTGTAGAGGGTTGTTGTTGCACCTGATCACACTCAATGACAAAAACTCGGTAGGACTCCTCTGGACGAGTGACCGGCCCGTCCCATGCGACAACACACAACACTCACAAGAGACAGATATCTATGCCCCCGGCGGGTGTCGAAATCGCAATCCCAGCAAGCAAGGGGCCGCAGACCTTAGAGAGCGCGCCTACCGACAGCGGCCGCACTACAGTTAACGGAATGAATTTAGAGATTAACGTCGAAATGTTGCATTGATAATATAGCTTTGTAAGAGGACGTACATCGCTGTGCCGTCTTTCTGATTAAACAGTTCAGAAGCGAAGATGTATATTAAGTATATCTACATGTATTCACTGAATGCTTTTAAGTCCAAATTATTTTGCACAGCGATGTGTCGCAATATTTTGTATCAGTTGCCACCTGGCAACAGATCGAATTTTGCGATAGATTTGTGCATCCCCTTCCGTATATTTGTAATGACAGCAGATGGCAACGTGACTTTCGTGTTCTGATTAGATTTTATTCCGCATCTAGTTTTAATAATGGAGGAAACTGGGTCATTCGTCAGATGTGGGATATGATCCTATTAGCAGGTAGAAATGCGTCGGAGGATTCCAAAGAGCCAATTTATATCGAGGAAGTGTTCTCCTGCACCAGTACTCTCGTGCGTTCCAACTTTACGTTAATTGGCGGAAAAGAGACCAACTCGCTTTGGAATAAATCTTGAGAATTGCTCAATATTGAACGCCGGATGCCATTAGGTGGACAGTGACGTATGACAAGGCAAGCCATACATGTTACTACTGTGTGTAAGACAGCACGTGTTACAATGACGACACTTCGGCATCCTTACAAGCGCTATAGTGCCAATTTTGTAAAGTAAAATACGGAAGGCATGCTTTGTGTTCTGTTTTGTAACAGCAAGCGGATTTCTATTGAAATGCGCTAATTTATATACCACTAATTGGATCACAAATCACGTACGCACGCATTCACTTCTGATCTGTATATACTCGTATAAAACCGTATCTATACACTGAATGGCTCAGGTTCGCTTTTGTTGTCGCTGTCGTTTTTGTGTTTTGGTTCCACTGAAGGCCTTATTTAATTTTCCAAGGTGTACTTCTGTCTGCAGTGAAACAGGAGTCCTCATACTGTTAATTTTTGTGTATTATATATAATATCTGCCGATCCCAGTGGCCGCGCGGTCTAAGGCATGGGTCTGCGGCCGCTCGCTTTCTGGGACTGCGGGTTCGAATCCCACCTGGGGCATGGATTTCTGTCTCTTGCGAGTGTTGTGTGTTGTCAGGTAGAGGTCTCTGCGTCGGGCTGATCACTCGTCCAGAGGAGTTCTACCGAGTGTGGTGTGATCTGAGTGTGATCGTGAAGCCTCGATAATAAGAGGCCCTGGCCCACTAGGGGTTCCTGAGTGTGATCGTGAAGCCTCGCTAATGAGGAGGCCCTGGCCCACTAGGGGCTGTAGCGCCACTGGAAAAATATATAATATATTACAACAAATATACAATATAAAATGCATATGTTGTTTTGGTTATTGCCGTTATTTTCCACTGGTAATACTACAGGCAACACTGACTGCTGCTGTGTTGGTGCCCTGTGTCTTTCGGCTGGCAGTGTGTGTGAAACAAACGAGATGTTCTTAATGGCATGTATTTCATGTATTTTCGCTAGTTCAAAACGATGCCAAAAATCAGGTATTTCTATTAGCAGAAGTGTCATTTGCGTCTATACATTTTTAACTTCTTCAAGAGACAATCTGTCACGACTAGTCCAGACTGCTGCTAGATGACACTTCCTGTTCGGACACTCAACCTCTTTCTTTGGCTATGGCCAAATTTTCACACCTTCAGTTTTCTCCGTTTCTGCTGAACCGCAGTGGGTCTTCGCATTTCTTCAATTTTTATAACAGCCCGAAAGACTGGTGTCGAACTCTGGACAAGCAACTACTTTACTTTGGAACTGGAACAGGAAGCTATTCATTGCCAAGCCAAACACATTTTACCAGACGATATTCAAGAAAGTAGCAATGGCAGCAGGAGCTTAGAACAGTGTTGTGGTAAAGGTACACGCCCCTCTGCGTCAACATATGGGAGAACAACAAAAGCAGGAATCAATGCCTGCTCCTGGAATTTCGTTCCTGTGTCATGAATACAAGTACACACCACAACAAATATTCATAATTTGTACAAGCAAGCACCTATAGCTTCACATCTCTTGACAGACATACTTCAACCTACACAGGTCTTACTTCAATGATAAGTAAAGAGAACATCAAATGACAATATGATAAAACTTGGTACTTACTAACAGTCATTAACAATTCCATGTTCAAAGATAAAATGTGAAATTTAAGATATGAGAACTTTTGAAACGTGGAAATAAAACTCATTTTTCACAACACTTTTTTATGTGTTTGAATTTGGCCTACATTCCGTTTATGAAGTAAAGTTCTGGCAGCGACAAGAAACATCGATCGGCTCGTTGCTCCAAGTTCAGCTCCAGCTGCGGAACAAGTTTCAATGCGGCAGCAAGGTTATAGTCAAATCCCCCCGAGATAAATTGTATGGAAGGAAAGCAAATGGACTATGCCTATAACTGCTACATTAATAATGGAGCTACGCAGAGGTATTTTAATTATCTTCATTTATTTACTGTAACAAGGTTTCCTTGTGTTGTCAAACAAGATTCACCGGATCTAATGTGGGTTTGCAATTCAAATGGAATGACTGTCGTGTCTTGCGTAGCATTAAAATAGGAAGCCACTGGGAATTTAATCTACAACCAAATTCAATTTTTTACTATTTTAATTCATTCTCTTTACATACTTATTTATTCTTCGTCATTGTACGGTCAGTTTCTCTTGCGAAGACAAGACACTGACAAATTTAACTTGCAAAACGAATATATCTGACATCGAGGAATGTCTTGGATAATAAATGTTTAGTACAGAGGGTACAAATTTCCCCAAAATCTAGGAGCCAAATCAAAATTTTAGTGGCCAAAAGCGTGACATAAAGCAAGTTACATAATGAAGACCCACAAATACTAGGCATCAACATACAGATTGAGTCGCCATGGAGACATGGCGCCCGGGATTTGTGCAACCCTGGTCTAGTACGAACCGCCTGACAGCTATCCGCAACACTTCGACACCACATGGTCAACCGCTTAAATCAGTCACCTTGCTACACCGACGCATGGCAGTAAAAATGAAAAGGAAGGGGGAACAAAGAAACTTATGGAAGCTGACGAAAATGTACGAGTAATACTACTACAGGAACGGGAAATTCATCTTGACCTTACAGCTCGGATTTCAAAACCACCAGATGTGTCTTAAAGTCTATCGGCTGTGAGATAGTGTATAGGGTCATCATTTTATCTGACAACTATCAGCTTCCATATACTATCGGCTTGTTCATTGTCTTAAGGTAAATCACTCGGACCATCGCCTACACGCGCGGCAGAACATCGGCGAGACGTGAAAAACGACAGTCGTCAGATAAAATAAGTAAAAGTTAAAGTTCACCCTACAACAGGCCATAAAGGCCCACAGGCGGAGTAGAGGTATAGCTCTACTCTTTCTTTAACCTCGGCACTAGATGGGGTGGGTGGTCAACGCCACGCCCCAGACGCTTGACTCCCGGGAAAGAAACCCGGTACCCATTGCACAGGAGGAGATAAAATAAGTACCAGCGTTTATATCAAGTTTTTGCTACTAGTGTTGTCATACTAACAAATAAAACATTCGACTATCGGGCAAATATGCGAGAGAGAAGTGTTCTTATTCGATCCGCATTTCAGTGGTCGCACGACGTCCTGATGTCAATGTGTTTATTAAGTCTGAATTACGTAGGTCCGCACTAGCACGGCATCGGGTTGTTGCAGACGTTGATGTGTGGGTAGCATCGCGTGTCAAATTTGGAGAGTACTTAACCTCATACAGAATTTACAAACCAAAGTAGGCTACTTTGAAAACTTCTGTGACAGTGTTGTCAGATTGTTTATTGAATCTACAAATAGTAGGCAACTGTGAAAGTGTGACGGTTACAATGAAATGAACATTATAAACGTTCTAAACAAAAGAACAACTGTCAACCAAGCGCACGTACGTACATATATTATGAACTTTTTGCAAGGCTCGACAGCCCTATTGGACCTAGGCCTCCTCACCGTTGAGGTTTCTAGATCACACCCAGACACACCATATTCGGTAGGACTCCTCTGGACGAGTGATCGTCCCGTCATAGAGACCTCTCTCTATCTGACAACACTCAAAACAGACAGACTCCATGCTCCCGTCGGGATTCGAACCCGCAATCCCAGAAAGCTAGCGGCTGCAGACCCACGCCTAAGCGCGTGCGGTCACTGGAATCGGCGTTTATTATGAAGTATGTCTACTAAATCTTAAAATTACAAAACAAATATATTTGTATAAATTATAATATAAATATGCATGTAATTAGTGCAGGAGTTACTTTGTCTTTGGTGGCTCCATTAATTAATATTATGTCCAGTGCCGTCGAGACAAGGGCGGAATAGGGTGGAAATGACCGGGGCGCGGCGGTCCAGAAGGGGGCCCCCGGCCAGACTATGTTGCGTATGTTTTTGTCTCTCTCGGTGGTATCATTATCAGCAGATTGTACAAATTAACCCTTTCAGACGAAGCCCAAGCCAATCTGCAACTGAGTCGGTCATTCTAATTTAATGTAAAGACGTTCAGCCTATCCGCCCTTGCTGGGAGGGGACAGAAAAAATTTTTCAGGGGCCCGAACCCGCTCTTGGTGGACCTGTTTACGTCTCATTTATCCTGCGGTGAATATCCAAATTTTTGAATGACTACGGTGATCCAGCATTCGCAAGGATCAACAGAATTCGAAAGCAGCTTCACATGTAGTAAACTGAAATACAAGAAACCCTCAGAACATATTCCCCCTCATTGCAGTGAGGTTAAACTAAAACTGCAATACATTCAAAATTTGCACTATTGAAACCTAGCAATGAGCAGTGTTTCACTCACATGACTAAGGCTTTGCATCCACAAGCTTGTAAGCGTCAACACAAATTCATAGAAGCGCGCTCTCTTTTGTACACTTCACTCTGCATAAACTAACCTTAGGCAAATAAACAGACTGTTCGTATAGTGCTGAAATATGCATGAAGCACATAATACAGAGCACAGAAATCAACTGAACGTATGCAGCACCAAGTACACGTAAATGTATATGGGGGCCTTTGAACTGGGAACGTAAAACTAAAGCAAGATGAAGATGTCACGTTTCAATTCATATTCAAATTAAACTGCAGGGTATAGCCTGCATTAAAACTGCTCTGCAAAACTAATTCTTTCCGCATATGTCCTAAACTCCCCTCCTACGCTTAGTTCGAACTCAGTACTATAAAATTTCTCAAGATCTGCTCATTGCAGAAATCTTTGTTGCTTATTTCAGCAGCTATACAGCATCATTTTATTGCTTGCTAGTCATCAATAAATAATAAAGGAAGTGGAAGGAAGAAGTTGTGGTGTGTGTAAGGTACTATCCCGCCATTTGCCTGAAGCGAGAGGAAAACCATGAAAACCCTCAGAATTGTTAATTTGCCAGCTGAGTTTCGTAGCCGGCACCTCCCGAATGCGTTAACTTTTAAATGAACTTTCTCTATAAAAGCAAACATTTCCATCTACAATTTCGAAAAAATTTCGATTATGCATGGACAAAATGAAATAAAAATAAAACAAAAAATTATGTCCACAGCATAGGCTAGTATTTCTTCTCTTTACCGGATATGCGTCCGTCCGTCCGTCTGCGGGAAACTATTAAGTCGTTTAAATTCCTGTTGAATTCCGACAAAGAGAACAGGCAATTTACATGAAGGTCTGTACGCATGTCTGCGTTCATCATAAATTTTGCGATAACTATTTCAATCACCGCCGGAAAGAAAATTACCTCAGATCATGTAAAAACACTGCTTACCCCACGAAGGTAGTGTTACACAATTTTAACGGGGCCGCGTTCGGGACTTTAAAAGTTTAGCATGCGATTGGAAGGAAAAATAAAAGTAACCTCACGTCAAATACAGTAAATAACAGTACTGGCATCAACACTGCCCATCAAGGGCTACACTGTGCAAGAGTGGATCAGTGGAAGGGTTACCCGTTTGCAACTAGTCACAGACGAGAAGTGACAAATATTGCCGTTTAATTTTCAACAGGGATCCCACTAGTAGGTAAATAATATGCCTGTGAATGTTCGGGAACGTTAACAATCACCCGTGAGTATGGAGATAGTTTAAAATTCTACCAAAACTGCTATTGACTGTAACAACATGACGAAATATAACAGAACAATCAATGGCGACATAGGACAGCATGTGACACACAATGTATATCACTTCAGCTTTATGTCATTACAAATTTAACGATGTTAATACAAGTCATAGAAATTTTCATACCGTTTCGACATTTGTCCACTTTTCGCGTTCATTTCTAACACATAATTCTTCAGACTGGATGGCGGATGAGAGGAAAGGTCCAAATGTTACGTTTATATGAAGAAGACTGGCCTGACGGTATGTTATTGTTAAGACCTATAGTTTAATAAGTTACTGCATGTGGAAGGTTGTTGTTGATGATAAAAATACAGACCGAAATTACGACTCTGATAAAAACTACATATCTGAGTCCGTTATACTCGTGCCAATGTTCTAAGAACAATGGGATAAAGAGGATGGATAACGCAGATGTATAAAAGAGGATCAAATCAAAGGTTTTATTATATTGTTGAGGTAAGAATTTTGAAATATTGGCCGCTGTACAGAAAAGTTCTGATGGCTAAAATATCGCCTAGATGTCAGAAGTATCATACGGGTGTGGGATGGCAGTACTGCATATTAAATAAGCAATTACTGGTAAAAACTCAAATATTTGTTCGTCGCCAACTTACAAACGTAAAGTTACATGTCGTGACAGACGAAAGTTCATCACAGACATTACTCATATGAGATCAATAGAAACCCCGTAACTTAGTCTGCGGCAAGCTACATGATTTTAATCGCATTTAAAGACACGCTGTGGAGAGTAAGTTCAAGAAAAGTTTCAGCGCAGTAAGAATCCACAAGCATTAACAGTATAATTTAACCGTGCAAAGCAATCCTTCATGAAAACCTGACAGTTGCTCAGGTGGCTTCTTTTCATACAAGCGGAAGGTACAATACCATTTTCATAGTAGCTTGCCGAGCAGTTTGATATAGAAGTATCCATTCTTGCTTGTTTGAAAAGAACAAAATTTTAAATAAATCCAAAAACTCCGTTGGCCGAGAAAATACGTCAAATTCAATGGTACCAAACTGTCGATGTTTGAAGCTCAAAATGCATTTTAACACGTAACATAGCACGATTATTTGCAGATTATGTTCAGCAATGGCGTTTGCTGTATCTGCTAGCACAGTGTTACCACAACACATAATTAAGAGTTTCATTGACGACGATGCGCCCTCTTAGCACAGTGTTATTATATATCGTTAACAAGAAGAAGGAGAAACGCAATTTCTGCTACTGTATATAGAAGTTTCGTCTTATTTCTGATATGTGCTGTCCTGTTTGTAGGTTGATAAGGTTTGCTGCCTCCGCTGTACCTCTGTTATGCGCATTTTAGGGGGCGGTGGACTGCCTGACTGCAACGGCATAGTGCACTTCTTTTCAACACAGTCCATGCATTAGGCAACCAGATATTAAGCATTAAATGTCCCCTTGACCACCAGACTGTGAATGGAAGCTTCTCCACATTGATACCCAAGCGTTATAGCAATGATGCGGAAAATGGAGAAGATTAGAAAACCATAGCTGCATTGCCAAGCAGCCACTATCTTCAAACAAAACATACTTCCGGACGAAAAACAACCGTCACACAACCACAATTACATGCACACATTACCAAGTAAGCCTGACTTGACATTTTACCTAAATATACACGACGCAGAATACATTTCCGGAATTTTTTAAGTGCACTGTGCAATTCAGGATAAAGTAAAGTTGTTCATGTGCATGCCATGCAGGCGTATGGAGAAGTGGAGGTGTAGCTCCACTAATTATTAACCTCGAAATAACATGGAGGTGAGTGGTCAGCTTCACGCCCCTTCCGCATTGCCCTCGGAGAAAGATCTCCCATTATTCATTGAACAGGAGGCTGGTTGGGCCCCTAAACCGGTGTGGAAGCTTTGGAGAAGAGATAAAATTCTTGCCCCCGCTGGGACTCGAACGACGGTTCTTCGGACGTCCATCCCGTATCTCAGATACTGTACCGACTACACACTGTACCTTTCTGGGATTTAAATCTTAGGGATACATTTATCCCCGTACACAAACAAATAATTCAAGTTGTGTATGTTCTGCGAAACATAGCGTACATTTATGAATAAATAATGGGTTCTGTGGTACTGCAAATGTTGCTAACTCAAAGAAAACGCCACAACCACGTAATAACAACTGACGCTTGGAAGAAAAATTGACCAACTCTTGTTGTTGTATGCGGTTTAAAAACCCCTTCTCTGGCGCAAGTTTCTGCTCCAGCCGCAATGCAACATCCGTCTGAAAACTGTGCTACATATCAGGTGCCATATTTTTAGAAATAAGGCAGATTGGTCTGATATAATTAAATGAATTGGTTTTGATCGTCTCTTATGTGAAAAGCACGTAAGACAGATTTCCTCGAAGGTGAACCAGAGTCATTTAATTAAATGTCCTAATTTTAAAGAAAGCACATATGCCACCAATATTAAATTAATTACCACTTCCAGATTTTCACTTTTAACATGCAAGAGATATAAACAAATTACGTGCGGTGTATTTTCACATAATTTAATAATTTAATCCTATGAAAGAGAAGTTTGGAGATATAACATGTTGATAGTTTAATGTACGTGACTAACGGTAAAAAGCAAGAAGTTTGTGTTCTTTTGTTTCATACGCCCCTCACTGAATGCGACTGTCTTGTAATGGATTACTATTAGTGACGAAATTACTACAGTGGGAATAACTTGCATCGTATTATTTATAACCACGAACTGAATGAAACACATCGGTAAGAAAGTAAAGAACAATATTCAATATAAGGTTATGCCTATGCACAGCAAGTCATTGGGAAGGAGGGATAAAGCTACGCTTTTTCCTGTCTCGGTTTCAGATGTATTTGAGCGAATAGTTTCTTTTCCAGCCCCTTTATATACGCCAAAAGCGTACGCAATAAATGTTAAACAGGCCCCAGAACCATTCTGAATATGGTTCTACAAAAAGTTTCCAATAACATCTAGAGAGGTCCCAGAGACATTTTGAACATGATCCTACGAAAAGTTTCCAATAAACCTTACAGAGGTCCCAGAGCAATTCTGAAAACGATCCTACGAAAAGTTTCCAATAAACCTTACAGAGGTCCCCGAGAAATTCTGAACATGATCCTACAAAAAGTTTCCTTCCAGTAAACCTTAGAGAGGCCCCACAGCAATTCTGAATATGATCCTACAAAGAGTTTCCAACAAACCTTAGAGAGGTCCAACAGCAATTCTGAACATGATCCTACAAAAAGTTTCCTTCCAGTAAACCTTAGAGAGGCCCCACAGCAATTCTGAATATGATCCTACAAAGAGTTTCCAACAAAACTTAGAGAGGTCCAACAGCAATTCTGAACATTATCCTACAAAGAGCTTCCAATAAACCTTGGAGAGGTCCCAGAGCAATTCTGAACATGATCCTACAAAGAGTTTCCAACAAACCTTAGAGAGGTCCCAGAGCAATTCTGAACATGACCCTACAAAGAGTTTCCAATAAACCTTGGAGAGGTCCCAGAGCAATTCTGAACATGATCCTACAAAGACTTTCCAACAAGCCTTAGAGAGGTCCCAGAGCAATTCTGAACATGATCCCATACAAACGCTTCCAATTAAGGTTAGACAGGTTCCAGGGTCATTCTATACATTATCCTACACAAACATTTCTAAGAAACGTGATCCAATTCGACACGAGGCTGTTCAGCCTGTAGCACGTCACTGACTGTCATATGCTTATTATGTCTCTGAAAAAAAAACAGCGAGCATCAGAACCTGTACATACTGTTGGTGCACTAATTTAGCAGGTAATGTCTGAATACGCACCCTGGTTCTGTTCGTACAAATATAACGGCCAGCCAAGGTGGAGTAATATGTGTGAATATGTAATCACATTTCCTAAAATAACAGTTAAAAGTTTCTAGAGTTGTGAGATTGTCTCCCTCCTCTAAGGGGTCACTAGACAGAAACCCTGTGAACCATTACGTTTTTGATGGCGTCGTATGAACATTCTATTTCACGTTGGCCCCCAAGAGACGTTATAATGACAAGTAATGGACAGTGCAAGGGCCTGAAGTGGAAGCGTAGGAAGTCTATTTTACAGCCTTCGCACAGTAGTCGTAAGACCCACAGGACAGCTGATTCCTGCCATGACATCTTCCCGCTAGGAAAGCGGAACGACAATCACATGACACAGTATGCCTCTGTGACAGCGCACTGGCAAGGATGTGCTAAAGAACTGCCGAGGGAGCACATTGGTAGCCCCCACTTTAATTCTTTAAAGCTGACCCGTAATTTATATCTATCACATTGTTTGACAACAAAAAGCCCTGAATCTTGTGTTCAGGGTATATTTATGGGCTTGGTAGGATTCTTAGAGAAAGCAACAACTATTTTACTACGCAGCATTAAACCAGTTTGTCTTCGCAGTAGAGATAAGGCGCATTTTCTGAAGTAGGAGACGAGTGCGTATCCATTATTTAGTTAACTTCATGCGTCGAAGTTACAAGGCAGTGTATTGATAGTCTAATCAGTCCATCAAGAAAGAAAATTCGTCAGCAGTAATATGACCGTAAATGCCTCTATTGTACAAGTAAATTATGCTTTTAGTTAGAAAGTACGTTATTGGGTGGATGGACTGTAATCTGTCAACTGCCTTATCATAATGTTGAAATGCAAGGCAACATCAGAACCTTGCCTGAGGCTAGAGACCCTCTAAGGCTTCTTATACGAGTCCTCTTTTAAGAGTTCAATGCGTGCTGTGACATCCAGCAACTCCAAAACCTGCCAAAAAGGGACTGGTCTAGCAAAATTTAAGTACTGTATATATTCACTTCCCATCACCATATGCAGAACAAAAGCGTAGTACCAAGACATCCAATAAATCCCACAAATATATCGCGTAAACATATAAAAATTACATTAAAAAAGAAGTGAGAATGGGACAGTATTATGGAAAAGCCTGCTACGGTTTGCTAAAAGAAATCTCCTTAAAGGCAACGTCTCCTATCCTAAAACACAAAATTAAAGTAAGCGAAATTATATTCGGGGCTTGTTGCATGGCATAGAACTTGCTCTCTGACCCTAATCGGGGAACACAAGTGGAGGGAGGGGTATCTGAGAACAGTGTTCTGAGGAGAACATGTGGACCAAGGGGACAGAAAGTAACAGGATAACTGATAAAAAAGGGAAATGGCAAACTTCAGAATTTTTACTGTTCACCGAATATTATGAGTAATTAAATGACGAGAAATAAAACGCGAGGCATATGTAGTATGCAGAGGGGAGATGAAAATTCTTACAAAATTTTAGTCGCAGACCCTAAGTGTAGACATGAATTTGTAAATCTAAGCACAGACACGAGGACAGTCGCAAGTGTAAAGAATGTAAGTGCGTGAATTGTAATTGCAGCGCCTCTGAACAGGGGCCAGTGGTCGGCTATTGCCAACATGGTAATGAAGCTTCGATCTGCATAGATGTTGGAGAATTTCTGACTAAGCAAGCGACACTGCTGGCTTCTCAAAAGAAATATAACGCATACACTTAGGTACTTAGAACAGAACCCCTTCCTAGAAATGAGGACCTGACATCCACTAGGACGTTGTGAATATTTAGCAGGATCGCGTGACCTGAGCAGACGTTTTAAAACAAAAAATTAAGTTTCATTTTCTACATCTGTGTTCCTCCAGTTCTAGTGGCTGTTTCAAAGACATCTGAATGTAGTGTTTACTTTGCTGTCGTGCTGTCCCTGGGCGTGGTGCTCCATAAGTCTTGCGCTGAGTTAACGTACCACATGCACGCGAATATCACCATCCCCCCGCCCCCGCACCCACACGTTTCCTAAAATAGAACTAACTTTTATCGATGGAAGTGCTCCTCTGTTCTACTGCGACATACGTTGCGACAGTGGTGCCGGCAGGACGACCAACAAAGGAGACATATGTTTCCTCATGCAGGTGGCATTTCAAGTACATCATACTTATCAAATTTGTCTACCAAGATAAGTTATGAGAAAACGTAAGGGACTTACTTTCCTTTACACGTTTCCGTCTGCCTGAAGAGACGAGTGGAAGTCACAAACACAAAATTGTGTAACTTAGTTATCTGTTCTTCAGCAAAATTTGTTTTCAAACATTTCCAGATAAAAATATAAAAATTACAAAGTTTGTTACAAAGTCTGTAAATAACCACAGGTTGCATACCTTCAGCAAATAAGTAGATAAAAAGTACCAACTAATGCACTTTCTTTACTATTATCAACTAGTGTTTCCCGACATATGTTTCGGCGTCTAATGTCGCCATCATCAGTGGTCACTTATTGTGAAGATCACTCGATTTGCATATGGTTTATAACGAAAGTCTTAGGCAAAGTAGCTCACATTAACAATCGTTATAAGCCATATGCAAATCGAGTGATCTTCACAATAAGTGACCACTGATGATGGCGACATTACACGCCGAAACATATGTCGGGAAACACTAGTTGATAATAATAAAGAAAGTGCATTAGTTGGTACTGTTTATGTATATACTGTAAAATGCACGGTGGTAAAAATGTAAAGTAAATATGGATTTCGTCAGAGCGAAGTGATACTAATATACATCCGACATAAAAATAACGTAACTGAAAAGTCATAATTGTTTTACAGAAGAAGTAGAATGCAATGCATAGAACTCCGCACTAAAGGGCGTCCACGTTTCTTCAACGGCAGAAACTGTAAATGACATCAACAGTTTCACGGCCCCAGGCTTCACTCTTGCAACAGCATTACATGAAAATGACGACATACTAAAGTGAATAGTTCTTACTTTCACTCTTTCACTAAGCACAACGCCAACATTTTTAAATTATACACCTATATTATATAACTGCATGTGTGTTAATTATATTAGACTACACTGTATAACCATGCCTTTATAAAACAGCTAACTTTTTAAATGAATATACGCTTTCAGGAACTAGCAAGCTTTATGTTCGCAGGGCATCATGACGACCCATGACGCTGCATCCGTCTCCCTTCATGAATATTGCAGGCCGACAGGCTTAAGTCCGTTACCACTCGTACATCCATAATTATTAACACAGCATAAACCATCACGATGTTCAATATGTAAAGCAAATTGCGCGAGTAACAAGACCGGCCTGAAATGTATACGGACAAAAATTAATTTATTTCCATAAACAACTGCTCTTGTTATGAAACCAGACATTTTGAATTAAATATGTACACAAGTACATGCAACCTTTACGGACAAAATGTAATCTGTTGTATTTAGGGTTCCATTCGTACCGCGCAGTAAACACTCTCCATCTCGCTAACAAAAACCAATCAGTTAATGGTGTATAGGGCAGAAGTCGCTGTTTTTCCTCAGACACACACAAAACACATAAATAAACTATGTAGGCAAAATGCAGAATGTTTGAATGTTGAACGTGGTGGTATATAAAATAACACCTGGGCTTTAAAAGGTTAATGAAGGACTTGCACACTAGCACTAGTTTCTCAGTTACATAGTTAACTCTTTTCGACTAATTAAATTTGGCTGTGTCGGGTACACTGGAATGTCTTTTGCCTCACAATCACAAGACGACGCGTACTGACTGATTTCTTGCTTCGACATTGTTCCATCTACAAAGCAGGGAATGAGATGGAAAGAAAAACGGGCAAAATAAGAACTTCAGTTCAGGCGATACTTAATTTCAAGGATCAGCATCGACTAGCAAGACTGACAACATACTCCTAAGTATATTTATTCTCCACTTGTTTAAGGCGCTTTAAATTGCGAAGATTTTATAGCGTCAAATGACAGGACGATTAGTCATCAACCGGAAAGAATGTGGAGGAAACAGTAAGGGCCGAAGTTAAGGTACAGTGGGGTCATTATTTTATCTGACACATATCGTTTGTCTCCTCCTGCAATTCCAGCAAGCGAGCGGCTGAAGGCCTACTCCTTAGCGCGGCCACTGGGATCCGCACATGTCTATCCAGTTCTCCCCGATTTCCGAGACAGCACTGATATTGGAATGTTCTCTGGCTTCGCCCATTGGTGCTTCTGCTAAGGGCAACGTGTAGATGAAGACGAGTATGGAGCATCGGTGGAAAAATACTGACAGAAAGAAACCCTTGGAAGACTAGAATTAACCTGCATTAAATAAACATGAATTAAATATTCAGAACGTGCCTCGCAGTAAACACACTACGTCTCGATTATAAAAAACAATAGGTTAAGGATGCATACGTAAATAGTGATTTTATTTTCAGATCCACACAAAATATTGGATGGGCAGAACGTAGAATTTCTGAGTGTTAAACTTGGTAACACATAAACAAAACGCTGGGAGTTAAAGGCTTAATCTCACATGAAGTACAGGTCTCTAGCGAATACGCGTTTTTGGTCTGTGAACCGGTAATTGTCCCGCCCGCCACCGCACTTTCGGGGGGGGGGGGGGGGTAAGAGGATGACATTTAAGTCGACTGCCAACTCCAGCCCTGTCAGCAAGCCCTCCCCAGCATTTTTGTACAGTAAAATTCATAATGACTAAACAAGGTCCCTTCATTTTCCACGCAACATTTTTTTAAGCTGGCTGAGCAGATCAGGCCGTACTTGATAGTAAAGATGCACAGGTTTCATTCCAACTCTAGCGCGATTCTCCATCCACCTACGTGGGCAAGAGCCATGAAAAATAAATCCCTTATTCATCACTTTGTATCATCCGTTGAAGCTTCGCTGCATAGAATGTCATCCAGCAAGATGGTTCTGACGATTAGTTCTTAAGTATGTGAGACGAAGCAACAGCTTACATTAACTGATATCGTAAAGGCACGCTGAGAAAAACCTTGAAAACTCGTCAGATTAATATATCTTCAGACGGGGCTCGAAAGGGAAACTCTTGACTCTCAGTCACTCGAATTGTTAATCTGTCAAACCGCTCGGTCTTTTTCGTACTTAATATCTGCTGGTAAGTTTACCATTCTGTAACTTTTACATGGCATCGGTCGAAAGGCACAAAATGCTGTGCTTGCCAGAGGACTAAATTACTATCAGAGCGGAAGGTACAATACCGCTAATATCAACAAAATACGAAATGTAAGCAGAACGTAACATTGAGGTACGTTCGGATTTTTGCACCCTGATTTGTTCGCTTCCTTTGCACTGTTACACTCAGAATGAAGCTCGCCAGTTGCCACCTACTAAATACGTACAATTCATATAACAGTGATAACGACAGTCACTTCGTTGCGCAGTTGCTCGGTTTTCGTACATCTGACCGCAAATCGTAATAAAAAGTTCGTATCTTTTCCTTAATTACCAGCCAAGAAAATCGCACCTATGTGGCGCCGTGTCATGTTTAGATATTTAGCCCGTTCTTTGGCCCCACTGCCTTCACCGTGCTTCTTGCAAATATCCCGTAAACAACACGATTTTCCGAAACATCATTTCACACAAAATGTTGTCTTTTTGATCTTCCACAACCCTTATTTTGAGGCTTCCTTCAACCCAAGAATAATTTGGCGAGATATCGTCGTAAAATCACAAAGGCCTTCACATAAAGTTTCAGCCACTTCTGGCAGATTTTAATTACAATTTAATTTTCTCGACAGACTTTCGTAAAATCCGCAATGTGAAACTCATAAAAATACTGTCAGTGGGAGGCAAGTTGTTCCACTAGGACAGACAGACATGAGGAAGCCTCTCACCACTGTTTTCTGAAAGCGCCTACGAAGCAAGTGGAAATAACACAGTCTTACAATCTTGATATTACATGCGGAAAGACGTTTTGTCTCGAAATTTTCGATTTGTTCTACAGTTACTGACATTTACTTCACAAGCACAACACATACATACTGCAGGGTCAATTCATACCATAAAACTAGCGCAATAAGAACACTACTGTATTTGGTGCAGCATAAATGTTACTGAGCTGCAGGTACCGTTCAGATGTGAAGACCAACTGACGTTGGCTGAACCGAATGCATTGTTGATGGCCAGTGACGGCAGAATATCGAGCGTCTCTTTGATGGTTATTTGTACGGTAAAACCGCAGTCCTCTACGTAAACCGCAAATCCCATTTGGGCTGTCACCAGATTGAACCGGAGTCTCTTTTGTTCAAACTCGACGCAAAGCTTCCAAAGGGATGATACCGAATAAATACCACATTTAGTCAAAACACATTCGTTGAACGCGGAGATTTTACGTGTGCACGGTCGCATCTGTACCAGACATGGAAACATACCAGAGGTGGTGAAAATACACTTGATAGGTCATTTACAGTAAGTTGCTTGTTAGCGCAGACTCAAGGAGCGTGTTACAAAAAATAATAAGTTGCATTGTGAATCTTTTCATTCCAATACATGTAAAATCCGGAACACACTGAAGTGTAAGATCGACGTTGTGATGAAAATCTAAATTTTTGATTCACAGTAGAGGTATACCTACAGGTGGATACGAGAAAGTCGAATAGGGACGCAGCTGGCTTCAGTGCACTGCGTACCTATACATCCTGAGTATAAGATACCGTTCGTGTACGGCTTAATAAATATCTCTTGAATTTCCGTTGAATATTCAACAGGGACAGTTTGATATAATGATTTCATGAAGTACGTAACCCACTGCCGTCTACTGCTGCCATCTACTGGCCCTGTCCTTATTACTGTCAATAATCCATATTCGTACATAATACAAATAAAACACAAACACACAGTCAATAATGACGTGTATTGTGCCCTATTATACCTCGAACGTATCCATATAACCTTTCTTTATGGAATTTAGTATACGCATACCTATAACGCATGTTTAGTCTAACCAAATATAGCATAGCTATTTAGCGACTAAGAAATGAAGAATTTCTTTCAGCCCTCCCCTCCCCCACCCCCAAAGTAACTACTCAACCTGAAGTAAACATAATGGGAAACAACTGCTTACCAAAACTATCACTACAGTAGCAACACCATGGAAGAAGGGATATAGACCGCCCAAGAAGAAGATTAACAGAAAAGGATCATCTGAAAGCGAATGAGTTACATACGACAGGACTTACAGCCCTAAACATACAGCGTTGGTGAAGATTATGAAATGTTCATCATGATGGTACATACTTAGGCAATATTATAAAAGGGCACTAAAAATTTCTCACAGCTTTTCAGCTGACAATGTTTATAAGAACGAAGTCACTCTCAGAAGAAAGTTAAATCCACTGACTTCTCATTATCCGTCTTAGCGTCTGAAACATAAGAACAGGACTCAGAGTGTGCCACAGAATAATTAACAATTAAATGTGATAACAAAATCCGAAGGGTCACGTTCCCAAGCACCAAAGTTCACCATTAAGTACGACGATTTTGAGCCAGCTCCAGCGACTCCCTGTCCTTATTAAAATGCACTTGTATTCCTGTATCAAAATGAGAGGAGGAAACTAACAACGAAGTGAAACAAGGCACAATTTGGGATTCTCAAAGCGGTGACTGGGAGATGGCAGCCGTGTTCTCGGACGTGACTTGTCCACCGCAATCATGGAAGTATCAGCTTCCTCGAAAATGTCAGTTATATACCAGATGAGTTACCATCAGGTGAAATTACTTTTATATATTTGTCAGTCAGCCATTCAGACGGCAGGCGAATATTCAAAGTATACTCTCAAAGGTAGGAACTGGCGCAATTCACAGATTTAGTGTGCTTGTAATTTCAAAAGAAATATAATTCCCACATACCGTTCCCAGGTTTGTCTGCTTTAACATGCCGATATTTTCAAAATATTAATCAAAAGTCCCTCTCTAGTCTTCATTTTGTTGTCCTTCCGTAAAACTCGATAACAAACATACATCTTGTGACGTTAATTTCTAACCAACTCCCGGGAGCATGGTCCATAACGAGCAGCAGCTAGTCAAATTCCCCGTATTTTAAGCAACCCGAAGTTTCTTTACGGTTTTACACGATCCATAACTCGTCCATTAACTTAATATATACAACATTAATACCAACAAAACGCACGCTAGTGAAATAGTTTTTATATACAATAACCACTACATGTTTCGGCCATTCACATGGTCTTCCTGAAGAAGGCTGCATGAGTGGCCGAAACCTGTAGGAGGTTACTGTATATAAAAGTTATTTCACTATTGTGCATTTTTGGTATTACTACTACATTATGTATATTCGTTATGTGTTCACAACCCGCCAAATACCCCTATAGTCAGCCACACAAATCCAGTCTACGCCTTTCCATGACACCCCTCTAAAACCCATTTTAATATTATCTTCTCATCTATGTCGGGGTCTTTGAAGTAGTCTTCATCCTTCAAGTTTCCCCACTAAAACGCTGTACGCATTTCATTTCTCTCACACACGTGCCACATGTCCGGCCCATCTCACTCTTCTTGATTACAGTCACTCAAACATTAGTTGAAGAGAGACACGAATCCTTCAGTTCTGACATCAGCAAGAAGTGAAATTGCCAGACTCGAGTGCTATGTAATGATAGCTACAGACAGTCGCTGGTGATGTCGTGTATATGTTCTCCATTTGAGGACTGTACTGAGTGGAGTGCAGATCAATATGTCCGCTGCTGGTGCCACATGACCTATGGATGTCCCCCCACTCGGTCATCTCATAGGGAACAGAACTTGTGTCATTGTTCACCTCCATTACATAAATTACCTTACAATAATAAAGTACCACCGAAAATGAGCATGATTTTTTACTTCATATGCTTAAATTTAATTAACTTAATCATGCACATTAGGCCGTACCACAGCTTTAGGCGTTCATTGGCGGTTTCTCATCGCCAAAGCTGGGTTTAGTCCTGTGGCACTCCATGTTTGATTTATGGTGCAAAAGATGACAGCAGATAAGCGAGCGCTTGATTACTGGGTGTCTAAAAAAAAAGCCTCACGATCTCCACTCTTCACAAAATTTTATATTTAAGGAAGCCGTCGGCGAATCTGATTACACGCAGCATAGCGTCTAATCATTTAGTAACAGCAAATAATTCATTGAAGAGGTTATGAAAGAAAGAGGCCGTAGCCTGTCTGAAGGTACTATTCCAGCTTTTGTCTGCAGCGGCTAGGAAAAGGCACAAAAACCCACAGTCAGAATATTCAGTGCCAAGACAGATATTCGAACCGGGGAACTCCCGATTATAAGACAGAAGCGTTAGTGCTTCGCCCAGCTTACCGGTACGAAACAGTATTGAGGCAAAAACATGTCGAGAAAGAAGAGTTGAGCAGGACGTGCAGCGCCCAAAGGAATGGGGGAGATATGCATTTAAAAATGTAATCGAGAGCCTGCAGGGAAGAAACCACTTGGAAGACCTAAGCGCAAATGGGAGGACAATATTGAAGTCCGTATTAAAGGAAAATTGTATGAGGGTACGGACTTAATTAATGTAGCTTGAAAAAGCGGAAAGAGGCGATCTTTTGTGAGAACTGTAATGAACGTCGCGGTTCCATAAAATGCGAATAATTTCTGGGCCAGATGGCCTATCAGCTCGTCAAGAAAGAAGCCGCTCCGCGCAGTTCATTACCCTATAGTGGGGCATGCATTTGTGCGGTCCTCCCACGCTAGTCATCACTCCACATAACCCTCACACACACACGTGCGCGCGCGCGCACGCACATAGACACACACTGTCGCTGATTCTCTCTCTCTCACACCACCACCACCACCACCACCACCACCACCAGCACCACCACGACCACCACCACCACCACCACCACCACCACCACCACCACCATAATCATCATCATCATCATCAGACAGCGTTAACGATTTTTCATATTTTATTCACCTTAATCGGGTATTTGTATTAAATTTATATTTTCTATTCTCATATTACAAATGTTATTTCCGTAACATCGATTGATATTATTTTTAGCTTCATTCTATAATTAAACATTATATTAACATAGCGGTCTTCTGCAGTATTACGCTATGTAACCTGGTAGAGAAGTACGAATGTTTCTGAGAAATATGTTTCCTCCATCTTCAGGGCAGAATGCGGAAGTACCCAGACTTTCCGAAACGTTTGTACCCACTCAGAAGACGGTGTCATAACTGAGAGGATTTTTTTTCGAATTAATATCAGTAGTACTATTTTTCAATTAAGTACAGTCATGCTGCATTTCACGTTACATTACTCTCGTTTTTACTACGACAAATTTTTTACAAAAAGATACATTTCTATTTGAGCTTCGCATGAAGGAGAAATGACACTACAATGATTTAGACCAAACATAAGTGCGCCCCACAAATTCTCGTACAGAATGTCAACAGTAAATTAATCTAAATCCGTTTAGTACTTTCACATATTTTGGAGATAATTTCTATGATACACGTGAACATATTCGGCTTTTGTTGTTATTTTTTTCTACTGGTTTGACGGTTGGTTACTCTCTTCTTTTCTTTTATTAGGAACCGATCGCTGCATGATGCAAATTTTAAGTACATCGATCGGTCAGAAAATAAGTTTACACGACGTACAATTCCGTGAATAAGGAACCTATCTTTACTGAGACTACACCACGGGAATTCGTCGCGGAAGGTTTACGTTATCAGCTGTTACCAGCGCTGAGGCCACGTATTGGCTGACACATATTTAAAGAATATCGCGAAGTGTAAACAGCTGTGATACGATGGAAGATAGCAGAGGAAGTGGATTTCCATCACAAGGCAACAAAGAGTCCCGTCACCCGATATGATAACTGCCTCAGTTGTGGCGCGGACTACATGGAAAAACAGACGGACAGCAGCACTTCTGAATCTCAGCTGACCTTATTACAGCTGCGCAAAAACATCAACAGCAAATTTTCACCGACATCATAAAGTAACGATCGATCACTACTAGCAACACTGTTTTCTTCCAAATGCACAAGTTATATAAGATGTAATTACAGAATGACTGTGAATGATTAACTTTAAAGGGTGCGGCAGCAGGTAGCTTTGGCACTGTCTAACTGAGTTCTGAAAGTGGCTAGTGGCAAAGGGTGGTGGAACGTAACTTCATAATACTTCGAATAACGCTGGTAGTGTAAAGTGGGAAAGCCAACATTCGCCTTCAATAATCAGGCTCTACTATCCCAGCATTTATCTTGGATACAGTGAAAAATATCACTAAAAACCCAGTCATGACAGCCGATATGTGGCTCGAAAACCGAACCCAGGAGCTCCTCAAATGAGAAGAAGTTTTAATTATTTAACAGACCTACTCCTTAACGGTCTTCAGCGTGTTCTCTACTGGAAGGTCCTTCATACATGGCATTATGAAAACCGCTCAATGGCTTCACGTGTTTTTATGGGATCAGATGTTCACGTGAGTATCATGAGCCAACACAAAGAACGGGCACTAGAAATAAGACACTAGAAATTTGACATATGCTGTAGGCTCAGAAGCCGCAAATGAAATGCGTTGCGATATCGTGGAAACTTGAAAACCACGGTACCACAGGGACATGTATAAATATTTAATGAAACAATTACGTTTCTAACGTGTTCAAGCACATGCATATTGCAGGGTGAAGAGGATCCGGTGTTGCTTGTAACCCGACGGGGAAAGAGGAATTTTATGAAGCACAACAGGACGGATGTTAAAAAAGACTGATGAGACCGCTGAAGTGGTTTATGGGGTGAAAATCGTACTCTTGTGATGAAGGGTGAACAGCACAGCGCGTGGAATGTGACTCAGCGATGTGCTGGTATTTTCGTTCCAGCAGCAGTCAGATGACTTATTTAACACGTGTGGTCTGGAGGTATAACCCTGATTCACATCGGCTGTCTAATTTGGCTGTTATCACAAGACTGTCATTTGCATTGCGTACACCAGTTCGGCCCAAAATGACAGTCTTCTGTGTTATTAAAACGTAGAGGATAATAAGTTTTTCTGATGTTTCGAAAGAACATGCTGCCTCCATCTTGAAGGTGACCGAACTAGGTTCAGGTGGTCGTTGAAGTGACATGTAACAGGAAATTTTTCGGTTACATATGAAGGTTGCAAGGATTAACCAAAAGACTAAGAGCATTTGAAGTCCACTACTCAAATTTTCGTTGGAGATTTGATGAAACGTTGTGACCCTTGCACTCACATACATACCAAACTCAGGTTAAAACATAAATAGATTATATATAAAGCATAATATTTCATATAAGAACTAATAAACCATTATACAATTGTAACTTTTATACTTTTTAAAAAATTTTATCCTAATGTAAAGAGGAAAGTCGTCGGCCTTTACACTTTTTGCTTATACATCTGTATTTTACCTGAGGATGGACGTTTCACGCGCCCGAAACATGTCGTAACAAAGACTGGGAAATAAAGTGTTGCGTTGTACTTGTCGGTATAGATTAAAGACTGCCAGGATTGTGGCAAATCAGATCCATGGAAAGGGAAGCGGGGGCAGATGTTGTACCGGGCTTTTTGCGAGCTCCCTATGCAACAGACACACTTCTTCCTCCAAATTACTTCAGCACCCATATGAACCTGAGTCAGTCACCTGAAGATAATCGCCTAGCGACAACCCGTACTTTCGGAACAAACTTATTATCCTACAGGCTGTAACAACCCAGTCGCCCATCATGTGAGCAGTGCCCGCCACAAAAGCCGGAAAACATACATCACTTCAGTGCACATACGCATAATCCTGTTTGTATTATCCGCACTACCATGCATTTTTTTTAATTTGCTCTCTCCATCACGTTGAAAACAACACAGAAACCTTTGACACCTGAAATATTTATGTTTGACGTAGTTACAACGCATAGCACTGTGTAACATGTTCTAATCACGTATATATTAATATACCTGAGAACATTCGAATTCTTTCTCCGGAGTCAGGAGCCTGGTTTCATGCAGTATTTACCGAAATTGTATAGGTGTATGGATTAGTGATGGAAGCTGTGTCTACTGTCGTGGTTAATTGGGGTCAAACGAGAAGAACGGGGATAAGGAATATGTACTTAAGCCATCTTAAAATAATGTAAGGTCTTAAACGGGCATTTGTCCTCAGATACCGAGCACAACAACAAAACTAGGAGTACAATTGAGGGAACTGAGCAGGACTGTTATGTTGAAGTTTTTACTAAAATCTGTCGAGAAAATTCAAGTTTCGTTAAAACCGGAAAAAAATAAGGGCCATTGGTACATTTACGCCTACTCTGATAACTATCATTACTACAGTTTATGTCGATAGTGTCGATAATCGATCTTGATCGATAGTAAACAAACTTATCCCTTCAAGTGGTTTACATGACGCACGATTCAGGGAAATACAACGCGCAGTTGCGGTATTTAATGTTTACTAATTATGTCCAGGCATATAAAGTGTGGTATGTGGATATCTTCTGAGTGTACGTTTCGTTTCGTAGTCCTCACCTCTTCTACCTACTCACAGTAGGTGTCCAGGTTGTTTATTTTCACTTGATCACACTCAGACACACACCACATTCGGCAGGACTCCTCTGGACGAGGGATCGGCCCGTCGCAGAGACCTCTACCTGACAACACAAACACTCACAAGAGACAAACATCCATACCCCCCCCCCCCCCCGGTGGGATTCGAACCCGCGATCCCAGCAAGCGTTCGGCCGCAGACCTACGCCTTAGACCGCGCGGCCAATGGGATCGGCTATGAATGTACGTACATAACGTTATGAGATCTTGTTTTTAAATCACAAATTACGAAATACTTCGACGGGGAGAAAACTTTAGGTGAGGCACGACTGATGACCCATAAATTTAACAACTACACAGACATATAAATAAGTTTTGCGGGAAAGCATGATAGTAATCTCTTAATAACAGCGATAATTTGCCACACTATATTCAAAACAGTGGGCAGTAGCACAATATATGACCACGGTAGTTTAAATTGTATTACAATCTACGACGTGTCCAGGATGCAAACATCCGAACTCGCACCAGTGTCAACTTATCTGTACATTTCCTATCTTGTTATATTTCTCCAGTGAATTATGACAGCTGCTGGTTACGTGTTCTGGAAAAGGTCCAAAAATAACCGGTGACTGAGTAGTCAGAATTTTCAGAAAATCGAAGTTGATAGAGGCGAGAACAATTAAGTGCCTGTGGCCGTAATGGAGTTGTACAAGGTTGGAATGCTGGGAGCGGAAGCAGCTTTATAAAGCACAAGCAGCAGCTGGTTACTATTCTCTAATGGCCGAGTTACTATTCAGGATTTACTTGGATTAAGAAGGGCTCCCTGCGCTTCTGACACAAATGAAGTACCTTCAAATTTGCATCTCCCCTTTCACAACTGGAATGAGTGCTTCGCAAGTGGGCGTACATATCCGCTGTCCGGAATGTTTCAGGACACATGACATAAGACAAAACAAAGGTGGTGAAGTTAGTTACCGCCGACGATATATACAATAATGTGACTATAACTGAATACCTACCTACTCCCAAAGCGAGGGTTTGTTAAAAATTTTATAACATATTGCCACCGTGTGCACCGCGAGGCGCAGAGGTGCGAAGGCGTATAATGGAACAGTGGAAGTGGATATTACAAGCAGACAGAATTGAAGTAGAAATTATTCATGTAGCGGCACGAACATGTACACCAAAAAGAAAAATAGACAAAGGAGAAACGGGAATAGGAGAAATTTCTAAACAAGTTTCAAGGTATCAAACTCTTTCCAGGGAGACAGTGTACGGTCACTCTTTCAGTGTAAATTAGGTAAAGGTTGTAGGGTGCAAAACATGTGCATAATTTTCCATACATCCTTTCGATTCTCGAAACATTTTTTTGAAACACGATTCAGGATTAGCTGTGGTACAACACTGGTATCAGGCCGGACAGAAATAATGAAACACTTAAGAATTTTCAATTTCGGGTCTGCAACGATGAATAATCTCAGTCCGGAAATTAATAAGCCGAAAACAAAATAAGCCTACATATGGAACATTTTTAAATGTCTATAATAAGAAACAGTAGAAAAGTTAGCACATTGATCCAAACAAAGCCACCTTACTGAAAGTAGGTGGGTCTCTTCAGTTGACAACTTTGTATCAGTTACAGAAGTCATTTAAAATGGACTGAGGTGACAGTATGATTGTGTGCGGTAAAATTTAAATTCCTGAAGGATGACACATGTGATAGTATTCAATGTATTAGAGTGGCAGGATTGAGCAAACAATTGAAACCGACTACTTGGACGCCCCAGGTGTGCAAAAGAGGAAGTTGTTAAAACAGCAAAAAAATATTGAAATCGATATAAAAATGTGGAATAGAATCCACTGGCTGATGACTAGCGAACTTTTATGAATGTGGCAACGCACCTTTCGGTTTCATAAAAGCTGGAGACTGTTTCAGCATACGAAATGCTCACGGACGGCCAAGTAATTCCTTAGTCACTTCCTTACCAAGGCTAGTGTCGGGTATCGGTAATCCTTTGTGCTCGTCATTGAAGATGGAAGGTACCAAACGCTACAAATATCGATCAAATTAAACGTTCAGCTTTCAAGGATTATGACGATGGTATATGATCATCTTCATGACTGAAGTATTGGACACTGTCCATCGCCCGGCGTTAAAAACCTCAAAACATTTTGAAAGCTGGATCTACCTCCGTCTTCAGGTGGAATGGAGAAAGGGAGGTACCTACGGACCTTGAATTAACATATTAAAATGGCAAACACAGGACTATGCAACACATCGAGACAGACCATGAGGATTATACACTTGTATTTTCGAAACAATGTAATGCCTGAAACATATCACGAAAAGCCTGTGTCGAAAAGTTGAGTGGTTTGAAGTATAACTTTAACTGAAATAGTGCAGCTATCGCTATAAATTGGCCCAGAAGGTCCGGTTCATAGAGGCTGCACCCCAGTCTATTTATAGCAAGGAATCGACCTGGCGTATGGCGTATGGCGTATGGCGTATGGGAGTAGTACAACCCACAGCGGGCATTCTGAGCGTAGGTTTCTTCACAGTGCATTCTTTACAGCCGTGGTTCTGAGTCTGTGCGTTACAGGTACCAACGAGTTTAATGCAGCAGGTTATTTGTCAGTCTGTCAGCTGAAGTACAAACTGAGACCTTCACGGAGGCAAAGTTTCTACTCTGGTCTTCATGGTCACGTCACCGTGTAGTAAATTTGCAGATGGAGGTAGTGCGTACCTCCGAAACATTCGTACCCACCTATCAGTCTACATGCTTTGCAGGTTGCCCTGTCCGGCTGTGGAGTAAATCCAGACTAAAAGCCACACACGAAACAGCTGAGGGGAGCAGCAAGTACGACATCTTGTCCACACTACCACTCCAGAAATTTCATACATTTGTCTCCTTTTTGTTCGATTTTTCGTGACACAATGTCACATGCAATGTTTATCTGACAATGAATGACATCCTACGGGACCATTACCAGTAACAAACGCACATTGCCCTCGATGCTGACGCACCTCTACCCCACCCACCCCCACCACCATATAAAAAAAGAATGGTAAATACGGTAGGACGCGACCTTGATCTACTGCAAACTTTTTTTCCGTTCCTGTGGCGCAACAGCCCAAATCGGGCCTAGGCCCCTTCCTGTTGGAGGTTTCTAGATCATACTCAGCCACACCACAATCGGTAGGACTCGTCTTGGACGAGTGATCAGTCCGTCGCAGAGACCTCTACCTGACGACACACAAACACTCACAAGAGACAAACATCCATGCCGCCCGTTGGGATTCGAACCCACGATCCCAGCATGCTCCCGGCCGAAGGCCCACGTCTACTTCGAACTATCACCCCAATATTTTAATGTATATTCTGAGTGGATATAGGCTCGAACATCAGTTCGAATATGTCTACCCCCGAAAATGAAGTGCCTGTCATCACTACCTTTGTCGTACGAGAGATAAATGCCGGTACGGTGCATTAAACGCATCTTTGTGTCCTTGAAATAAATTATTTATCAAGGATGTATGTGTACTTGCTCGGTAAGGTCTCTAGCCAGACTATGCAATGTCAAACAGTGTATCAGATTGTGATATAACAGCAAGAAAGTCACACACAAAAAACTCTTAGACTACCAGTTGCCAAAGGAGACACATGTTTATCACAATGTAACCTTTCGGTTGCCTGCTTTAAACCGCAACGAATCTTAACACCCGCTCCGCTGCCACAGTTCCTCTACGACTGGAATTACCAATTTTCCCCGCACATAAACATCAGTTCAGTTACAAACACGACCGGAGGAGACAAGAGGAGTTTCTAGCATTCTCAACACGGTAAATATATGATTATTTTACAATGCTGCTGTAAAACCTCGCTTCTAAGGGATATAGCTAGTACATACACTCCAGCTGAGCACAAATTCCCGTATTACACACATGGCGAGAACGTGATATTTCACTATGCCCATCTCAACACACGCGTTTTAAAAGATATCACTGGTGCGTAGGATGAAACAGAAATTCTTCCAGCTTCTTGCCCAGTCAAAGGCGACAGAGGAAGTCGTCAGAGTGTGTTACATCACATTAGGGTTGGGTCAGATTAGTTTGGTTACGTTTGGTCAGCTCATCTAAAACCATAAGGTGTGGCACTCACAAGGAAACTGACCACCTCAGACTAGTGCTGCACTGCCGACGCTGTAAACACAAACGTAAAGGCGCCAGTTTGTGAGGTAAAGCGGACAGGAAGAACCGAGATGCAAGTACTTGTATGTGAAATCGGAGTCTGTCTCTCCGTTGCCAGACAAGGTACAAATAAAGAACATAAGTTAGATTATTTTCTTGCCCTTCTTGTCCTTCTCTAAGGGTTATGCCTTCAGGCCTCCTCCGTCTTCAACTGAGTTCATCTTTCCATCTTGTCTTGCGTTTCCCTGTCCTTCCGATTTGTAACTTAGAAGTACCGTTTCTCTGGGAGTTTATGTGAATCAATTCGTAAAATGTGCTCACATCAATTTTTCTTTTGTCTTCATCCACACATTCAGACAACAGATATTTAATTTATTTCGTATTTCTGAACTTCTTGTAATGTCCAGGACGGTACACATAGCCACTCGTCGTAGAAACTCCATCTCATCTGACTTACTCTTTATTCATTCTCAACAACTCGTTGTCCATTTTTAACAACTGTAATCCAACACATGCATTGCTATTAATTCATATACTTATATATTGTTTCTTTTTAATTCTTTTTGACTCAAGAGTTCTTACTGTTCCAAATACCTACAGGAATTTACACGGTTTGACAAATACTTTCATTTTGCATGAAGATACTCTGTAGCCTAAACAATTACAATGACATGCTTGTTCAGTTACGTTATTATTCACCGCCATTTTGCATTTAGTGTTTTTCTTCAACCAAAATGTCCGTTTTTGATATATCCAAGCTAAGCGCATTCATTAGTTCTTCAAGTTAATTAGTTAATGATTTGCTGCGTGTATTCTGAATCACCAAAAGTACGTGCTCATCAGTGTATGAAAATTATAATGACGTTCCTTCCATTAATTTTTATTGCTCCCACTGCACCGTTTTATTGCTCCCACTGCACCATTTTATTGCTACCACTGCACTGTTTTATTGCTTCCACTGCACCGTGTTATTGCTCCCATTGCACCGTTTTATTGTTCCCATTGCACCGTTTTATTGCTCCCACTGCACCGTTTTATTGCTCCCACTGCACCATTTTATTGCTCCCACTGCACCGTTTTATTGCTCCCACTGCACTGTTTTACCACTGATTAATGGCTGTATCTACACCAAACGCACGCACACATAGGCATATGTACACATAAATATAAACGCCAAACAATATCAGAGAAAACAGACTGCCGTGTTTACGTCTTGTTTTGTTGTGTCTGTGTTTCTGTGTTCTTGTTGTCCCAAAGTACAATTAATTTACCCCTTAGTATTCTTATGCAGCATTCATATTACTTCCACTACGCGATCAGATCTTCCTTTATTGCACATAATGGTCCCATAATTTGATGCGTAAAACTCCTATCAAATTATTATATTCATAATTATTCTACGAGGAATCATGTTTTGCCAGTTAACACAATGAATTATTCAAACAGGTTCCTGTATAAAATTTTAAGCGGGCTTCGCATTTTGTTTCCTCGAAATGTTACCCTCCAAGGAGACAGAAACACAATGCGGCACAGACACCACAGGTCATAAAAATACTTTACCAGTGTACTTCAGTATATCGTAACCAACTTCTAAAATGTTCCTTGAAGTATATATTAATTGTGTCCACATTTTATGTTGTCTCCTAGTTTACATAGATAAGCCGCCTTTTACAAATCTTAATAGGTTCATTTTTTGCTTCAAGTAAACTACGGGGTAAACATCAGCACATAATTACAATTAAGCTCCCTCGACAATATTTATCAAAGTATGTACGGTAATTTCGGAGGTAAAAATTCGAACGAGTGAAAAGGATTTTCCTTCATGCGAGGAAGGCATAGTAAGAGAGTACACAACCCATGTTCGGAAATAAAAGAAGGCAAAAGCTGAGAAGACTGCGTTTCTCTTTCATGTAACATGGATTGTACCGTCAATGTAACAGCACTTTTACAAAAAAAAAAACAGGGAAGAAAATCCGCCTCTATCGCTGAGGTAAACGTAATTTAATGTGTGTCCTAGAAGAAGAAATATAAAGGCTGAAATATCGAAGATGAAATTTACGCACCATACACATAAAACACGACTTGTTTCGCCGTGAGCATGTGGCAACTCCTCTGTCTCTGCTGTATCGCGGACAGTCTATTTAAATCACAGCAGGTGTTCTTTCATGTCCACAGCTTTGTCTGAGGGAAAAACTGATTCGATCAAAAATGCTACTCTACTATTCCGAAGGCTGCATCTGTGGGAAACCAAGCATGCTTATAAATGTGTATTATAGGAATAATGTAACGATTTCCTATACATCCATGCATCCATCCATACATACATACATAATACATACATACACACATACATACATACATACATACATACATACATACATACACACATACATACACACATACATACACACACACATACACACACAAATACATACATATATACATACATACATACATACATACACACACACATACATACATACATACATACATGCATACATGCATACATACATACATACATACATACATACACACATACATACACAAACACACACACATACATACATACATACATACATACATACATACATACATACATACATACATACATACATACACACACATACATACATACATACATACATACATACATACATACATACATACATACATACATACATACATGCATACATACATACATGCATACATGCATACATGCATACACACACACACACACACACACACACACACACACGGACTAGTAATGGAAAACGTTTGCTCACGTGCTCAAGTGTCTGACATATTCGGAAGAAGATTGGTTCATATCCTGACAGGAGTACCTAATATCTGCCCGTTTCGCAATTTCCTTTGTTCTGCGGCGTGAATATTTAGTCACTGCCTTAAAACAGCACAACTGCTTTCTTCAAAGTCATTTCCACAAGACAATCCGTAGTCATTAGGTCACTTATTTAACGCATACTAAATAGCCTCTGCAACACGACCACCGTCACGAAATTAACCATAAACTAAACGTCACCAACGAGACAATAAATTTCTATGGTTGTTAAACAGGGATGGAGAATAAACTGGTAATTATTAAGGCGAAATGGAAGTGACGAAAGAAGGGACAATGTACTGTAATGTCAAATTTTGACGGGCTGGAAGTCCAACAAACCGTAGTTCGATTCCCGGTAGGAGCAAACGATTTGTGTGTCCTCCAAAGCGTTCAGACCGCTTCTGGACGCAACCAGCCTCCTAGTCAATGGATACCGAAGGATCTTCCTCAGGGCATGAAGTGACCGAGGCGTGAAAGCGACCACTCAGTCAAATCTGATGTCAAGTTTAGGAAAGATTACAGTAACATCTACAGCTGCCCCCTGTGCGTCAATAGTGTGCAAAGGGATACACTTTTCCTTTACTGCCAAATTTTAAGGAGACTGAGTAAGAATACGAAGAAAGAAGGAAGTATCACGAGGCTTTTACTGTTCACGGATGAAGGCCCGTTCTAAAACTTTAGAATGGGGGGTCAAAAATTGAAAATTCCGTAATGTGGATTAACGCCCACCACAATTTATTGTTTTTGCAATCGCGAACGCTCAAGTATTTTATGCGATTTTAAGACGAATAGGCTGCACACAAAACCCAGCTGGTTTTTACGTCCGTGGTTGGCTTTGAAACCTTCTTCTGTGCATACAAGCATATACCGGCAACACATTCAAATAAATTTTGGAAGACAGGGAGATACTACGAACACAAAAATCAAAACGTAACAAATTCAACGAACTTCGTAAACTTAACGAATTGCCATGTTCCCTCCGAATTCGATCGGAAAGCACTCTGCTCTTCTACGGGACCGCAATTTGTGTTTCAATTAAGTCACTTACATAAGTGGCTGTTTTAAAAGGTGTTGAATGAAGAACTCAGTGAAGGATGTTGTGTGTTTTGCGGTGGCAGTCAGGGGCGGTTACTGCCACCATGTAACTAATTACTTCCGCATGTTGCATTCCCTGTTTCTAGACCAATGTATAGTATATATAGCGCAGAGCGGAAGGGAACGCATTTATTTGCCTGATTTATGTCTTCAGCCGCCAGCACGAGCAATCCATTCACTACAGTATCCACTGCTCCAAATGACAACGCAACGTTTTATATAGGCTACGTCACTTTACTACTCGCAATGGCAACACGAATCATAAAAGCATATTCAAGATTTTATACCAAACCGGTACTTTCAATTTCATTCACGATTTAAGAAGGGGGTCAGACAGGAGAAAGAAACAGTGCGCAGCACAATAACGTTGGTCAGCTGGTTATTTGACGACTCATTATTTTATTTACTCCTAGTTTGTTTAAAGATTATTTCAATACCTAAACTCACACAACGTCTAATGGAAGAATGATTCTCAAGGGATGTGGAAAGAAGCCAGAATGAAGCGGAGACTTGCATTGTAAATAATTTCTACCACAGACACTGATAAAATCTAAACTTAGCAACTCAGCCGGCTGAGAGTATAGGTATGTGCATGCAGCTATATCTAGTAAATAACACAGAATTAAATTACACATGAAATAAAAATATACATAAAATACCAATTTCATAAATTTCAGAATAAACCCCCTCAAACAGAAATAATAATAATAATAATAATAATAATAATAATAATATAGTAACGGCTAGAAAAGAAATGGCTTGAAAGTTATACAGCGTTACTAACATAATAACTAACTATGGAAAATAAAGTAATTACTATTGGGGCATTATTTTATCCGACAACTCGCAACACTCTTCAGTCAAACAGTTTCGCCTGACGGTAGTAAACGCAGCACACGACACCACTGGTCTACCATAACTCGGGCGCCGCGCCTTTTAATTCAGTGAATTACTGTTAATATTGGGGTTTTACTCAATATACGTAAAATTGTGGTAAAATTGTTTTCCTTCGGCTGGCAGACACATGCCACATCTAATAAACACGTTTTTCATTGCATGTCGAAGTTCGATAACTTAAGCAAGCCGACAGGATTCGAATAGTGAAAGTTCTCAGATAAAATAATGCCCCTATATAAAGAAAGCTATACAATTAACAGGTGCATCATTTGTCAAAGGATTGGTTTTAAATTACAAGTTTTGAGTATTTTAACTGGCTAACAAAAAGCTTTCATAGGTAAGAAGTTTCCACATGATCATTAATGTCCAAACTATCGCAACCCTTTGTAGACTGCAACAGCTTATACATGACGTATAATCCTGAGGATGACTGCGATAATTCTAAACATATAGAACTCCGTTAAATAATATGAATTTTAATACGCTCCACTACGACAGTCTAAAATATGTCAGGCAGGCTCTACCGTCTCTGCATTAGCCTGGATGGACTGCGGGGAATCCCATAGCCCCTTAGCAAGGACAGCCGGTTTTCCGGACTGACGTTAAAAACCGTTACCTCCAAAATATCTAGCAGGAATACCGATCAATCGATTGCGAATTCTTTTTTATTTTCTTGTGGCGTGCTGACACTGTCCCTGTGGATCCACTGTCCATCTTCCAGCTGACAGAAAAAAGACTGTGAAGTATCAGCGCAATGATAATGACGGCAGGAATCCGAAGAGATAGGATAAAGAAACCACACCTTATTTTCCCCAATTCAAATCGCTCTCAACCACAATATTATTTCTTCTCCGGACAGCTAAGTAGTTGTGTTCCCCAAACCACCAACAACCCGAAAACTAGCCCAGGGTAAACCCTGTCAGATAAGCACCTCTTGCTCAATGACTGCATCCCAGACAGCCCACGAGAGAAGGCGAAAGCAGGCCGGGTTCTTTGCTACTTCCTTTCCTTTTCTTGTCGTCAAAACGAAGTTACCTTTATGTGGCTATCAACCTGGTTAGAATTCAGGAAGGCATCAGTTCTGTTACCGAACAGAGCTACAAATATAATGTTCAGCCCGGATTGCTTTTCGTTGACTCTAACACTATCACGACTTCCGGCTTTATAGCTGCGTATTCCGTTAAAAATCCTACAGAGCGACCACTCTTCCGCCGGTTGTGTAAAAAGTTTATGTCCGTACATTATGACGTAACCATTTGCGAGTTGCTTAATATTACATGGTCTTGAGCACATGAGTGGTTATTAAATCAAATCAGAATGTAGTTGGCAATTCTTTTTCATTACAGTGAGACTCAGTCCTACGCAAACACAATGCATATATATATATATATATATATATATATATATGTACGAGTATATATTCTTTACAATATTTGCCACAATCACCTATTTAACAGGGTTAGAATATTTGCCGAATCCGTGGTTGAAGACATGGAAAGAAAAAGTAGTTTATTTTCCAGTGTTTATTGCCTGCATGGCACTTCCTTCGGGACCGAAAATACGCAAGCACACTCACATTCTTTCAAGTCTACTAACACAAAACTTCTTCTCTACCCGTATTCAATTTTTAAAATGCTAAATTACTTTATTCCCACAAGATTTAAGCATTTTACTGACTCGTTTCATACTAAATTAATGTACCACAGTAATAATTTCTAACGCGAATAACGAGCGTCATGAAGAATGAGGGGCAATAAAAATAAGGATAATTTGCGAATATTTCCCTTGCCTCGTTTGCCCTCTCGTCACATTCTGCGTTTAGTCCCTTCTCCTACCCGTGAAGGGAATTCACAATGCACTCCTCCATTATAAGGCACGATCAACATGAGGTAACGGGAAGATAGTGAGTGGCTGCAACAGCAAAGCTCTTAAAATAATTAATGTATAACATAGTTGAACCAAATCCTCCAAAACTTTATGACATCTCTGAGTGTTCCAAAGCAACCCTGGTGTTTCTTCTTGCTGTGATAAATTAGCCTTAGGTATATCTTACAAAACGTTCGTGAGTCGGAACCTTAAACGTCATGAATAGTTCGTAACGTTTAATTAACATCTGTAACTTAACTCCCCTTACAGCAATTACCAGACTTTTGGAGTTACTGAGCGTCTTTTTGCTTCTAAATTTATTTTTTATGCAGTTCATTTCACTGAATTCTCACTGTCCTTGTGACCTGTGTACGTGTATTGTTCTATCAGCTGCAGTTTGTCTTCCACTATGTACACTTGTTACAGAAAGTACGTACTTGACAAGTTTTTAGAAAACTGCTACGAAAAGAGTGTCACTGGATCCCAGCCCATTTTGGTGCTTTATAACGCACTTTTCTGATGACATATTTTTTTTTGTAAAATATGCAAAACTCAAATGAGTTTATTCATGACTACGGAAAATATAAAGACGTAACGACATTATGACACAATGAAAACGCAAATAGTTTAGAGCCCTAATAAGTAACCAACATGCCATTATTATTATTATTATTATTATTATTATCGTCGTCATCATCATCATCGTATCATCATCTTCACTTGCAGGACAGATTGACTAATGGTCAGATTCATGATCTACCCGCTTGGCCCTTGTCACAGAACCCAATTTACTACTACTACTACTACTACTACTACTACTACTAATTATAACTATGCCATGTGATGTGGTTTATACGCGTTTAGCTTAGAGGCAGAAATTTTCAGGCTAGGGTCTCTGATTTCAGAGCTTTGAGCATGATGCCCAGTTCCAAAGCTAATTTAACACACAAACGCATCCTAACTAGATCCTAATTCCTCCACAAACCAAATTCTGTTTGACCACCACTACAGAGGAGGAAACAGTGGGAATGTGATGCGGAGTTCTATAGGCAGATTCAACCTGCCCCAGCACGAACGACCATACTTCTTGTGTGTATGTTTGTGTGCACATATTCTTGGCCCTTTCAGCTACACACTATTAGCCGCATAATTCATAGAGGGTGCACCTAGAATGCTTAGACAAACTACAGGAGTGAGTTCGCCATACCAAAACAAGGACAGAAATTCATATTAACATATACTGGCAAACAGTTTTCGATGTACACCTCAACAACGGGGTGGCAGCAATTCTTTAGATTTTTATGCGGGGACACTTACAAACGTAGTGTGGTCAGCTATAATTGAAAACAGACGCTTCACAAACGCATTTTTATGCCTGCCAAGCCATTGAAAACCGCCCCGGGACTTTCGAAAAGGTGCGACAGTCCATGATCACACGTGTTCAAGCGTGCATTAAGGAGGATGATATTTTGATTATTTGTTGTGAACTGTGTAAAACACTAACAGTTAAGGTGCTTATTGTTGAGTGTAATCTTTCAACTGAACTAAAAAAACATTTTTGGACACAGGTTTATAAAAAAATGTTTTCTTTAGTTTGATGTGAAGACCTCACTCTTCAAGTCTGTTCAAGCATTTTAGGTACACCCTGTATACTGCCAAACATAAAGATGATAAGGAATGAGGCCTCAGAAAGGTCACGATATACAGCCTTCAATCTGTAGCGCTTAAAACACGATGCTAACCGCTACACCATGACGTTTAGGGGGCAGAATCAGTTCTTGGTGCAGGTAATTGTATTTGAATAACCAACGAACACACCAACAGAAGAGATACTGGAGGGCTCCAGACATTTCTGTAGATGCTGTTTAGTCTCAAATTAATGTACCCCCCCCCCCCTCACACTTACGATAATCTCCTTGGTGCACAAAGCTGTATTAATAATGGTTCGTCGCTTCGTTACAGTACCAGCAACTTCGTTCTTATTATCAGTAGTGTATTAATAATTCTTTGACTACTCGCTTTAGGTAGAAGGCTTGTATTAGACTCGTCATCCTCCTCGTACATAAGCTGTATTAATACTCTTAATCCCAACTGCAAAGGCTTGTAACGTAATGATATCCAGCACATTCATGCTCCCAGCAGTTCCTTTCCTGCCACAGTATCTGTGATCTCTAACACTTCATTTCGCTGCTTTAATCCTGTTCGGTCTCTTACTGTGTTCGTCCCGTGATGAGCTGTTGTGTCGCAATGAAGCTCCATCAGCGGTATTTGTAATGTTCGTACACGTACAGGCTGTTCAGCGAACACGCTCTACCAGGAATTCAGGCATTTCTTTCTAATTCGGTAAATCTCGCAACATTTACAGCGCTGTAGTCGAAACGTCACGTACGCCGCATGTTTCCACGTACACACGTGGGAGTCCTGCCTTCATGCAGTAAACATATTACAAAAATGCAGGCCTTCCTGCTGAGCTGTACCGACCTGCACAGCCAGCATTTAGAACAGCGGTCTACCTCGCCGAGCAAGGCAAAGCTAACAATTTGTGGCGGTGATATACGTATATTCTTACGCTGTTAAGAACTTACGTAGTCTATTACAGAATACTGACGACTTCTATAATATGATACTCTTTATGTTTTATTTACTGCAGAATGTTGTCAGTGTTTGAACCGCCTGAATCTGACGCCATCAGGTGGGCGATGTTTTCGTTTTTGTTATTCCTTTAGAAGAACGTTCTTTCTGCAGGTTCTCTGCATGTCGACTAAGTTTTTCCATAAAGAAGTATCGAGGCCTCATGAGATAATTTCTCGATGTCCGCAAATGTAAAAGTGTTATGTCCTTCTGCTATGTATAAATTCGCTTGTGCCCAAGATAACGGGGCAAGTGCATTAGTCAGTGACCGTGACACCTTACAGTGCCATCCAGTTAATACTATGACGTACACAAATGCTTCATAAATTCTTTCAGTTCCCGGAGCACCTGTACATCACGGCATTCTCTGCGGAATGCAGCGCATAATTGATTATTCCACTGTCAACGTCGTAATTAAAAAGTATGATGTCCTATTACACTGTGGCTCCAGCCGGATATACGGATTTTGTATAATAACCAATAGAATTTTTTTGCCAGGCACTCCGTACAATATTGTTTGCTGCTACATGTTTGGGATACATGTTGCACAGACACGCACAGCGTTTAGTACGTTGATGAATGGTAATATGTACACTAACTTTTTACACAGCATTTATTTGCTAGTATACTACCAATAAAATTGTTCAGATTAAAGTACATGTACGATATTAAAACACAGAATGTTAATATATAAAATATAAAATACAAAATAAAATAATAAAATTTGTATGTATTAAAACACAGAATGTTAATATATAAAATATAATATACAAAATAATAAAATAATGAAATTTGTATGTATTAAAACAGAATGTTAATATATAAAATAATAAAAATTGTATGTATAAGGCAATTGCACGGAATGCGTACTGCATTAAGTATTTGTATAATAAACTGGAACATAAATGCATACGAGTATTTGAACAAAATCTATGTATTTATTGTTTCGATTTAGGATGAAAAGTATTGATTTATGTGGCGAAATATTCCGTTTGGAAGTCAATGATATACGGGATTACGTTAGGAATGACCACTCAGTGTTACAAAGGAATGACATCTGTGAAATACGGTAAGAAATGGACGTTCCGTGCGACAGTGAGAAAATATAGAAAATTCACAACATTCCCTGAGATGTCAGCTGTCTTTTCTCTGCATCGTAATAATCTTCCAACGAAAGGCTTCCGAAAATTCGATGCCATATCGGGTACTCTTTCTGACAGTCCACTCTGCAAAATTCTGTGTGACAGCTGAGTTCTTTCCTTTTTACTACACTTTTGACAACCAAGCCGAAGTGTCCTCTATATATAGAGCACAGAAGCAAGTTGATTGGTCAATAAGAAGCTACCAGTCACCATTTTAGTTGTCACGGACATTTGTTCCACTGAAAACTCAACGTGTTCCCATGAAGGGGCGAGTGTGGCCCTTTCTCATAAAGCGAATAACGTATTTGTCCTAACAAAAACTTCCTACCACTAATGATACCTAGCAAATCAGGTGTAACGTAATGGCACAGCAATAGAGGCGAAAGCTACCCTGCCTTTTGTTTATTTTCGTATATTTTCTCGGTGTTCCCAGACAAATGCGGCAACAGCATGTCTCCACTAAATGGCACAATCCAAATGCGTATCTGTTTCGCTCCTCTGCAACCTCATATTATAACATGTGCTTGCTGCTACAGTTCGCTCGTCACTCGCCCAGCCATCCTGCTGAACGATTCCGAGAAAGTAACTTTTTCTAAAGCTACGACACGAGTAATTCAAGAAAGTTATGACAGTATCAGTTACCATGTTCTTTTTTCTTTTTTTGCGAGCACGTAAAGCAGGCAGAAAAGTCGGATGCTCCTCCCGTGAAGTCGGGCCGACTCGTAACTCATTGTAATATATTTAACGACATTCACCCTTAAATATTTGTATTTTTAAAAAAGACATCCACATGTAAAAGGGAGCAGCGAATAATTTGACAAAAGTACAATAACTCGAAACAATAAAATGCGCCTTCAACTATTTGGGCGGCGTTATCCTGTTCTTCTCATCTGTGTGGTTCCTAAGAACCTACCCACCGCCAAAATTGTTTCAGGGACAACAAGGCTGGTAATAAAATCTCATTTCCAAAACTACTTATAGCCGAAATCGTATTTAGAGGAGAGTTTAGGGGTTAACCAACCATCCTTAGAATCTGCCTCCAAGAAAATAACTTAAAACCGTGTCACGACTAATTTCCTTCTGTAACACCATGTAATACAACGTAAGTAGTTGAAACATAATCGTTATACAACCTGAAACTCACCAATAAACTGAAAGTTTCAGAGGTTAAAGTTAGGGGGCAAATTGCAGAGAAATACTTGTAGTGATGTGAAATAAGCAAGCGTTGATAACATTCAATAGAAAAAATATTAATTAATTAATGCACAAGGAATTTTGGTAAGAAAATCAAAAGTTAAATGTGATGCAGTCGCTTCAACGATGAAGAGATGGGGGACATCATTACGATGGGTCTTATAGCAAGAGAATTTGCATATGGTAGGTGCGTAGAATTAGCTCAATATCGTGTAAAGTGACTGGCTTTGGCGATAATGAAGCGGCGGGCTATACTAACTATACAGCTGACATTATTTAGGAGCACATATAACTGACACGCTCAACACGACAGCTTTTAAAGTTACCTTTAATATTTGTTTACCTATTATCAACGCCCTGTCCTCACCCAGTAAAATAAATTCTGGACGCGACTGACCAATAACAGACGAGGGAACCGCCCCAGCTGAACGCTATTTTAAGCCTATTGTCTGACGCTGCTAGTATGTTTTTTATACTCTTATGAATGTTTATTTAGAAACCAATTATGTCAGAGACCTTCACAGCAGCACGCTCCGAATGTGACACTTATTCACCCACAGCGGTGTATTAACGTTATTCGTCATAATGACAGCTGTTTGGATGGCTGCGAAACGTCACGGAATGAAAATCGAAATAATCCACTTACTCGGCAATGTATGTGCACTCTCTATAGATGTTTCGTTACGATTCTGAGAAGGTTAATTTATAATCTTTGAGTGTGCATTGTATAAGACATTTTAGGTGACACAACGTAATTCATTAATGCAATACGCTTTAATAACTCAACTGAGGAATCTCGCTATTCGGTTGGTCGGTCAAAACACACATCTCCTTTTATCGATCTTGCAGCTCCACTGTGGTGCATCAAACAGCCAACAAATTACCCTGTCCTGAGCTAGATAGATCCAGTCTACGTTTTCACAACTCGTTTTTATTAGGTCTATTTTAATATTATCCTATCAAGTAGAACTGAGTTTCGTATATACCCCCTTCTTCTTGGGTTTTACAACAACAATTTATTTGCATTGTCAGCAACGACAAAACTGACAATGGTTTCAAAGGTACAGACAAATGAATAGTCCGAATACAAGACAGTCTGTCAGTTACAGAAAATAACATGGCAAAAAATAGCATTTGTTCCATCTTCGTGCACAAAATTTCGAGTCACGTGACACCTTGTCTTATAGCTTCCGAACGAAACATCTGTATAAATAATTCAAAGCGTTGAAACATGTCGTATGTCCCTAAAAGGTATTTAGGATATTCTGTAAATTATTGGTTACATAAACAGTTCTGTAATTCACTAGTTTTAATAAAGATTCTAAATGCAAAACTAATATAAATCATTTCTTACGTATTTGTTTACACACAATGAATGACATCAGGGATTGTTGAGAAACGTGACAAAGGAACTCTTAGATACTATCACATTTAAAAATAAAAACAGCATCTACGTAACAAAAATCTCCAAAGAAATTGCAAGTTATGAGTAGAATGCTTATAAACAGAACTTCTTACATATTACAGTGCTTTGCAGCCCCGGCGCCCTGTGAGCAACTACATGATAAGCATGTTGCAGACATTTTCAGGTGTCCTATTCTACCTGCAGTTTTCATATACGTCAACAAACATACAGGTTCTATTCAACATAGGCCTGTGTGTAAAAACTGAACATTACTACACGGCCGGTGCCACCTAATAGGACACCCTGTGCGAGCTATATTCTGGAAACCCTATGATCCGAACCCACGAATACACCGACCTCGTCCGAAATAAACTTTGCTAAGATCGCACAAGAACAAATCCCATGACTCGGGCAACGAAGGCAACCAATTTGTGCATCAGAAATGAGCGGGAGTATTACTTTATTACGCTGTTAAGCAGTAGTGTAGGGGCCTCCCTGTAATTATCAGCAAACTTACTCTCAGATCTCATAACGGGGTTTCAGAATCCTGCCTTCTGTCAGCAGCATTAAATCCAGTCTGCAAGAAGCTAAAGAAGGAATGTTAATTCCTCGGGGATTTTACGCAGCGTAGATTCCTAGTTTGTTACCGACGTTTCGGGACAACATATCGGTCCGATCTTCAAGAGTCCAACAGTCTTTTTGGACTACTTGGCCTTTCCAATGGGACCGACAGATTGTCCCGAAGGACTGCTTGACCCTTGAAGACAGGACCGACAGGCTGTCCCAAAACACTGGCAACAAACTACCAGCCTATGCTGCGTAAATTCCCAGAAGAATGCAGATCTCATTCACACCGCGGTGGAAACCTGAAATAAAGCCAAACAGGGTTTTGTGTTCTGTACTTCGGGGGCCCCCCGCGATCCACGACCGCCCCCCCCCCCTTCCGCCAGAGCCGCAGTGACTGCGAGCGTCTTCTCAACGCGATTCTTGCTAACCACGGCTTTTGGCGCCCTGTGGCGGGGGGGGGGGGGAGGCACAGGCCGCACACCCTTGGTGCTGGACCTGTACAAATTTTAATTCGTTTCAGACAAAAGTGCAGGATTAATAAGATAAAATACCCGATAATAACAGATTCGAATGATGGCCGTGCAAGTTAAGCATGCTGTCTTCTGGGATGTGAAAGCACGTAGTTTCGTAAAGGGCTTCCAATGTTTCCGAGAAACCGGCTGCCCCCATCTCCAGGACAAAATGTTCCTCACAACTGTTAGTATTCATCTAACAGACTACAAAGCATCACACCTCAGACGACCGCAGTCTGAAACTTAAGTACGGTATTGTTAAATTACAACAAAAAGACAATTTTTCGAGTGACTTACGTCACTTATCCCCCCAACTTTTAAGCATCAGAATTTCAGCCAAAAAGTCTCCTGTCCGCTATAGACCTCGTGACATCACCAGATGTCAGGCCGTCATTGTTGGTAGTTAGAACTGAATTTCTTAATTCATTTCAGACACATTTCCAGGTCTATAAGTTTCGTAGCTATGATACCTTCATGCGCTTTGCAACAGCTGACACTTTCCCCACTAACTCCTTGGAAAGTTGTCCAAGTCAGAAGCAAGAAACCGTGTCGCTGGCATTTTCCGATTCAGTATTTTATTTGCAGTCTTCAAGCACGTCAACAAGTACACAGAGGTTCTATTCACACTCCAGATGGAACTTCACATTTACAGATTACAGTAACGTCAATACACACACACACACACACACACACACACACACACACACACACACAGAGAGCTGGATGGATGTTTCATGACGTGTAAACTGCAGTTAGGAGATACCCTTCTAAAATGTCCGACGAGCTGTCACTTCAGTGGGCGGATAACTTAAGCCAGTCTGTGGTATGGGGTCCTACTTGAGAAGCTGATAGCTATGCAGTAAAAGCTTTCCCGTAACAAGTCATAAAGACTCAGACGGGGAATGGAATGTTGGCCTTTCATCCTCACTTTGACAGCTGGCACAAATAGGACGGCAGAGTTGTCACCTCTACGCGCCGGCCGCACTTTACCCCAAGGAAATCCCTCTGTACTCATTTCTGTTACGAGCCTGAGCGGACCCAGGGTTACTGAACGCGGACAGAAGAACTAGGTCACTTAAAAGTTTCCAAGGACCCTACCGGGAGTCGAACCCGGAACCTCCAGCTGTGAAGAAATTCTGCAACTTCGCCACCTCGAATGTGTAGCACCCATCATTTGAATTATGTAGGTCCCAGTTTCAAATATTCACCCCCGCTTACCTGGTAGACATTTTTTGTTATCCTTCATGTCCTTCCAGACAAATGGGCACGTATTACATCAATCAGGCCACGACCACTCCCTTCTACTCCATTAAGCTTTTAAAGCCTAGCGGTAACTTTATATACGACCAGGTTTAACATTGAAAAATTCTACGTGGTGCCCACATTGCGTTTATGTGTTTTGTACGGATCTCAGAACAAACAGCAACTTTTGCCCTATAAAACATTAAGAGACTGGTTTTTATAACCGAAGTGGAGAGTGTTTACAGCGCGGTACGCACTGAGTCCTTATTATAAAAGAGACACGCTTCGTCTTTAAAGGGTTAATCACCTGAGTGTGTAGCATGTGTGTATTTGTGTTCAGTGTGCACTTCTTTCGAGCCCCACTTTTGGATAATTTCTGTATTCTACTTAATATATTTGCCACGAGCTATATCATATCATGCATTCTACTTGCATTTTCACAAACACGTGACGTTCCTTAATGTAATTTAATAATAAAATGAATGAGAAAAATGGATAATACAATAATTAATACAGTTTAGTAGATGCCATAAATTACAGCACAGACAGCCCATAAGGAGCAACCCAGCAGCAACACAAACCTTGATTAATATTCAAGATACGTAACCTTCACCAACGCAGCATATAAAAAAACACCTACCAGCATCACCTACATAACCAGACAGAATGATAAAACGTAAAACTTACATAACGGCGTTATCAAGATAAATGACCTCAGGCAGACCAGCCTGACATAATCTGATATAACCACAGAAACGCTGACAAATTTTCAGTCTTCAGTGATAACAACAACACAATGCATGTCAAACAAAATATAATTTCATACGAATCAACACATCCCCTCGAGTTAACACACTGGAAGGCCTCCAAACTCAATAATTTTTTAACTGCATGTAGGCCTAATCAGTTTTTAGCATGAAGGCTTCTAGCACACTGAATTAATTTAATTTTAAGTGTATATATTTGTAGCATTTGATCACTTAATTCACGTACTCGTATATTCAGAAATTTATTGCCTTCATGGATATTGTTTTGTTACGTGTTGATGACCTCCCTGAGGATGGCCAATACAGGCCGAAATATGTAGCAAATGAAATTTTAAGGTGTAACAAACCGTTCCGGTGGGCCACTCTGGTATGAATTTGTGGGCACTGTATTAAGACAGAGTGAAATCAGCCGGCTACACCTGAGTGTGGATATCACACGGACATGTCGGGGACGAGTACTTGTCCAGTTTGTCAGTAAGGTAGGACTACATGAGCACTCGACGGCAATCCTACCAAACCCCTAGCAGTCACGTACAACCTGAAATGGTTACGTGATCTTGAATAAACTCGAGAAGATTATGATCACGCGGGAGGTCGTAAGTTCCCACACTAGTGTGCTGAATGAGAATGCCTGTTGGCGCCCCGTAACTGCATTAATTACTCTCACATCACCGAGTCTGACTTATGCCTAACAAACATGGAATGTCGAACTTTCTGGATATTTGTCGAAGGAGAAGCGAGAGGCTTTAAAATCCGCTGCTTGCCCGTCCGTGTGATTATTCTCTGAACTACTTCTGGGGTTACAGTTGGTTGGACAAACAATACAGTATATTCAGTTAAGCACAACTTCTAATATCTTATATCTGTTCACACACATACCCAACATGTGTATGAACAGACAGGCAGCACATTTATATATTGATATACATTTTATATATGTAATTGTAAAAACGAGGAGATTTTCCTCTTACCAAATGTATGAAGTTTTTCAATTTTCATAGTTTTCTGTTATAGGCCTCTTGATGGTTCTTTCAGCTGAAATCGGTAGCCTGATTGTGTATTACAAGTGTATGCGTTGGTTGTGACTATCCGATTGATAACAGTAAAATATACTTTTGCAAGTACATACCAATTGGGATGTCTAATATTAAAATTACTAAAGAAAGAATAGATGCCAAATACTAAACAGAAGTTGCGCTGAACTGAACATATTGGGTTGTTTGTCTGATTGTATTTGCACAGCGGGGTAGATCGTATTCAATTTGTTCTTGGTTTATATCGGTTATTATCAGTTACTGTTGATTATTTGGTCCTTTCTTACACATTTCTTAAGGAAGGTCTGCTACTCTGATCGCTTCAAGTTCACGTGTCAACACCACAGTTCACAATACGCTATAGGTGACGCTTAAAAGGCATCCAATTATTCATAAACAACACTGCAACCTTCAACCCAGCAACACTGTACTCTCCACGTAGCTCCTAATTGCGCAGTGGCCACTTATATAAAATTCGGTATCTGTGCAAGTAAATAAGCAATTATGACTTCTTGCAAAGCGCGTCGCATACGTTAATTCGGGCTACGTAATAAAATTAGCAGCTCTGTAGAAATCCATAGATGCGACGACCCAGAAATATAAATGAACCAACCACGGATCACAAGGCCCTGGCTGTGACCTATACTCGACCCCGGCGATGTCTGTGATCAGTGCAAACCTTGACATCTGGCACACACACGGCGAGAAGCCACGTCCGGTGTAAACCTAATAAATGAAGTATCAGAGTCTTGTTGGTATATATGCTAATTACTGCGCTTACCAAAGCCATCCATTGGATCCCATCGTGACTAACATGGACCCAAGCCACATTTTCACATCCTATTTCTTTAAGATCAAATTTATTACTATCTCACTGCGCCTAAGTCTACCAAGGGGTCTCCTTCCGTCATGTTTTCGGACTAAACTGGTGTGAACTTACATATTTTTCACCTTCCACGCGACTGGTTTCTATAGCCCATGTTACGCAAGTATTAACCTGTTCAATTTAGTCGCAACAGAATACCTCGTACTTGGGACAGCTTAAGCTGTAGACTATGTTCAGAAGCTCCTCATTATGTTCCCCATATCCCGGTTACAGCCGATTCCAGCGACCGCGCGGTCTAAGGCGTAAATCTGCGGCCGAGCGCTTGCTGGGATCGTGGGTTCGAGTCCCACCGGGGGTATGTACGTTTGTCTCTTGTGAGTGTTTGTGTGTTGTCAGGTAGAGGTCTCTGCGACGGGCCGATCCCTCGTCCAGAGGACTCCTACCGACTCTGGTGTGTGTCTGAGTGTGATCAAGTGCAAATACCCAACCTCGACACCTACTGTGAGTAGGTAGAAGAGGGAAGGACTACGAAACGAATATTCCGGTTCCATCCACTGTCAGTGGTAGGTGCAAGTATTCTCCTTAGCACTCCGTCCTCGCACACACTCAGTCCATGTTATTCCCTTAGAGCTAAACACCAATCCGTACAAAGGAACAAGAAAAACAGTTGTTTTGTGCATATTCCAACTCGATATGAACTGACTGAATGGCAGGAAGAATTCTCAGAATCAAATAAGTTTTTAAATTCTCCATTAATGTACTCGATATATTTTACTGTCGCTATTAAATTCTGTCACGAGTTTGAAAAAAATATTAGCTATACGTACACGACGACATTGCCGTGCGTTACGATATCGATATATAAACGCACAACGCGATAGCACACTGCGCTCATTTCTAGACCAGCTAACAGAGTTACATGTTACGACACACACAGAACATAGCAAAAATCCCTTTTCGCAGAAACATTCAGTGCCTACTCCTGTCAATCAAATACATTATTTCTGTTATAGTTTACTTTTAGTAAGCTGATACACAGTTACAAGTAAGCGCATCAGATCTCTTCAATTATCAAAAAGCCATGCATGCAGCAATAGGTTATAATCTGTTTATCACATTTTGACTTGTCTGGTTACCGATTTGCTTCGCATTTCCGTTTTTGTCCCTTTAGATAATAGGTTTTGCCCATGGTAGGACAGTCAGTAAAGCAATCTGATACGAGCAGCGTGGCCAATGTAGGAACCAAGGCAGGTGCAACCCTTCACAAGCCAAGTAAACGGAGCACAAGCAACCCGTGTTACCTTTATTAGTGGTGTACGTAAGAACACGCTCAGCAGCTAAATACATACAGCGTCGAATGGTGGTATGACTGATTAATAATGAATGGGAAAAGATGTGGAAGGAGGAAGTTGTAAGTAATGCAAGATACTATTCGAGCATTTGCTGAGAAGTATTACGTAAAACCGCACAAAATATCAGTCAGGATAGTCTCAGACAAAATTCGAACTGTGTACTTCTAGAATAATACGCAAGAAAATGTTGTTTCCTATCGCATCAGGTAATGCGGATGGTTCTTTGTGAGACTTGTGCGGCGACAAAAAATGGTAAGGATCCCACAATTTACAAGCACAAGGCGGATGACACTAGTTATGTCGGTGTAGAGAGAGCGTCTAGACTTGTATTCGGTGCATGCCCAGCTCGAGTCTGGATCACGTTCCTACGGGCTATTATTAAAGAAAATATTCGTTTTCCAGGTGTGGCCCTCGAGGCGAAAGCCGAGAGAACAGTTCCAAATAGGTCACAGCTCTCTCCTTTCAAATTCATACCTTCACTCACTACCCTATTTACACCTCAGTGGAGGTTACACAGCCTATTTATTGGAAACAATATCGTTAGATGACACATGATTCAGTCAATACAGTAAGTGTCCCCGGGTCTTAGATACAAAATATTATACTCTAAGCACGACAATATATTATTCTTTTCTAAGCGCTTTTAAAAAAAACTGCGACCAGCGATTATTAGATTCGTCACGTCTGTCTGCCCGTCTGTCCGTCCGCACGGAACAACTCGGCTCCCACTGTATGGATTTTCATAAAGTTTTATATTTTATATTTTTAAGAAATGTGTCGAGAAAATTCAAATTTAATTAACATCTGACAAGAATAACAGGTACTTTACATGAAGACATAGTACATTTATGATAGTATCTCGCTGAATTCTTCTTAGAATGAGAAATGTTCCAGACAGAAATTGTAGAGAAAATCAGAACACATATTTTATGTTCAATATATTTTTCCGAAAATCGTGCCGTTTATGAAACATGGTAGACACAGACAGGCCAAAGAAAACAATATAATATGGCACATGCGTTTTGCATGTATTATATTTATATATTGTAATACATTTATTCCAATTAACTGCACAAATATTCATTAATAACTCATGTAGTAATTTCTCCTACATGTTAAGACCTGCAGAGGCACCTTCAGGAAGAATACTGATAGAAAGGAATATATCAGTCTTGTCCCTGAAGACGGCCTCTTCAGGCCGAAACATGAGAAACTGCTTCAAGATAATATTTAGTTATTAATAAATATATGTACAATTAGTTGTAATAAATACAGTATACTGTTAATATGGATATTTTTCATACAATTTAGAATTAAAAACGGACAGCTGTATTATTAATTCCTCACCAACTAAAACACCTGACTTATACCAACACAAATACTGCAACTGCCCGAGAGAGACATGCTCCGAATTTCGATTGTGGCGAGCTAATTGCAGCCATTCCCATGCCCCAGACCAGCGCAATTTGTGTTATATCACGCCCAGGGCCAGTCATTATTGAGACTGTGAGAGCACTGAAGACCGTGGCTATCACACAAAATGGAGAGATCGCATAACAACATGTACTCTTGAATTAATAGTGCCCTTTCTCGCCGCAGTCACTCTGCGTGGTTCACACAGAATGTTTTTCATGCCAGAAAAAAAAACTTAGTTTGAAACAACGTTCAGGTTTAGTGTTAAGCACAATCGTACAAGCAAACTTCTGCTCCGAGTCCGAAAATTTTTCAACTACGGATAATTTCCAGTAACAAACATTAAAATAGCACGAACCCTGTCCCCATACACCACTGAATCTGCTCACAAAGAATGGAAGTGCATTTTCAGTGACACTGCATGTGTGTTCCTTAAACACTGACGCCCAGAAAGGACCAAGCATCTTATGGACATTTATTGCCAACGTCATCCACAGGAGTTGAGTTCTGTACTCGTGTGTTCTCATGCCGACACCTGAGATGTAATTCTTTTAGCAGACAGAAGAACTCATATGTTACTCGTCTGGACGAAGCCTTTACATTTCTCTTTAACAATAATTACTTTTTCAGATTACCGTAACACCGTTCCCTTTCTGCAAGAGCAACCCCTTGTCGTTCTATTATAACTTGCTCACACAGAAGGCCAATACTTTTCGTTGTCTGCCACCTTGGTGGTAGGAAGTCTTTATCCTATGGCGAAAACATTACAGAAGCTTGCTTCAAAATACGGTTACCTATTGGCTGTGACCTGCAATACTAAGGCTGTCTAAGTCGAAAAAACCACCCTTACACCTGCATACCCGCAAAATGTCCCATCTTAAAATCATTTAGATCAAATTTGACACTGGAAACCCTTACGATTCTTCGAACGGTTGTTACAGTAGTTTATCTGTTAAACCTCACACACATAAACACATACACGCGCGCGCGCGTGAAGTGCAGCAGACTACAGCAACACGGTAGGCCTATACCTCAGACGATCGGCACTGACTAGCATATTTGCGGCATTAACTGTGAATGGGAATTCCTGCTAATCGTACTGCCTTGTCCAAGAATCCACCAAAGATCGTGATGGATAAAGACTACAAGGTTATTAAGCGACTCTGTCCAATGCTGCAGAAGCTGTAGCGTCACATTAGACAATAATTCGATCAAAATAGCTGAAACAGCTGGAATTTTGAACGGACAAATTATTATCGTGGAATTCACCTGCAGAACAGACTTATTGCAAAAAAGGACTCGTAAGTAGCTTAAAGACCAAGTACCAATTACAAGATCAATTTGTGACCAAAAAGTGAAGTACTGGTTTGAAGCAGTGGTTATACTGGTCCTTACCGAAGCAATCGCATCAGGGTCCCACTGGACAGAAACAAGAACCCGCAAAACTACTGTCCTCCGGTCAAGATTCAAAGCCAGGCCCGCCGCAAGAAATTGTTTTCTGCCGTCGGTAAGCAGGTTTAAACAGTGAGCTCTTTAAAAGTTTCCTCTCGCAAGCTCTCCACTGCCGACTACACCTCTTTTATCTCCCCGCCTGCGATCTCTATCCAGGGCTTTTCAGTCAGATATTTCCATGTCACTTCCATGAAGCTAGCCACCAGAATTTCATTTTTGATACATGTGTGTGCTCAAGAAGAAAACTGGGAAACAAAACTTATGCTTATGGATATGTCGGATAAACTACGAACAGAAAACCCTCTCCGTCTATGTCGATTGGAGTTCGAACGGAGCTATCAGCGTGCTTGCTTGTCAGGAACAGCGAGCAGCCGCAGCCTTCTTCTTACTCCATTATACTACCCTCCATTGTTTTCCTAAGCTCAGTGGGTGAGGGATTGTCTGACGTCACAATGGGAGGCTGGAAACCTTTACAACCCTCTTGCAACATACAAAAAAGCTTTCTAAGTATAAGGGTAGTAAAGCTATTTATGAAATTTGTAAGACGTTTTCGATGACATGGCTAACATACGTACAACATAAGGCAAAAGTAGCTTTACACGTTTGAAGGCTTATGAAAGTTTAAGACGAGTATTACAGCATAGAATAAATTTAGCAACACTACGATATAAGAAACGTAGTCAGTTTAGTGACTAGGCCGGCCAATCGATAAATCGTTTTTCGATTCTTAGCAGAGGCGAGAGTTGGAAGAGCAGATCCCGATGCTTCGAAGGGTCACAGTTCTTCATCTTCAGGGTCAAGCAGTGTATGAAGTTTGCCCATAAAGTGACAAGAGGCTAATTAACAAAATTTACTGACGAAGGCGACAGTAAAATTTAAAAGCAATTAAAAGCAACGTTTATTCCAAACATTTTATCAGTTTGCAATCTGTTTTAAGTTATTAGTCTACCTTATGTATAGAACCCAAGTATTTCAGGGATGGGAAACCTTTAACGACCGCGTACTGAAGCTTAAGAGAATATGTTTTGTGACCACAAATTTTTGTGGCTCTACATATTTATATTTCCCTCAAGTCTTAGGGTATTTCAACACATTTATTGCTTCTCAACTTAGCGGTAAGTCTGCTGTTGAATTCTAGCGGCTATTCCTCTTATATTAACACCGTATTCAGCCTCTTCAAAGTCACACAAGCAGCAATACTTTCACTGGGAAATCTATTTTCAAAATAACGTTTCAAACAATTAAAAGCGCAAAATAATTTTCCCTAGGTTAAATCCACGAAAAAGGAAACAACTCCACAGAATTGTTTTTGAAATAAAAACTGTTGCTGGTAAAGAGTTCCAGCTTCCGTCATTTCAGTTTCATGTTTAACATATTTTACAGGTACGCACCTTCTGATCTTCTACACTCTACTCGTATTTCTTGCACATGTTTGTTCAGTTCAAACGCAACTTCTTACGCAGAGCTTGGGCAGTGTGAAATTAAATTAAAGTTAACTCGGTCAAGTAACACTTCCAACTGTTCCACTTGAAACCACTTCAAAACTTCGCCGCTTTCCTGATAGGCCTATACCCAAAATCATGTGAAACACCATTCCTCTAGTGCAAACATATTTCAGGAAGCTTCCAAATGACAATCAGCTTGGTATCTATAGCGTGTAAATTAACAAGCCGAATTCAGTCACCGTGAAGATGGAGGCAGCATGTTCCTATGAAATGTAAGAATAAACTCATTAAACACTATGGTGTAAATTCCCAAAATACCCTGAGGACCTGAAGCCTTACAAATGAAAAAGCCTGCAAACCGTACATTCCTGGATACTGAAAAATTGGGAGACTGGATGCTATTCAATCAAGAAAAATACTTGCAAAGTGCGACGGTTCAAGTCATGTTGAAATAATCTGAGCTTCTGTCAGTGCTGTAATAATGCAGCAGATAGTTCAGCTGGCTTACTTAAACCTTGCAGTGTCATACTTAACCAAGTCAGCGCACAAGGTAATGAATGACAATAGAAAATCGAGTAAACGCTTTATCACACAATTGCGTACAATATTGCTCTTTTCTCCAGACACAATTCTATTTCCTTCAGACACACTGCAACTTTGCCAAGCAAACAACCATGCCCAAGTCAAATAACAAGGCTGTTCACTCGTACGACCAAACCACGATATAATGAATTACTAAAAGGTACAGCAATCCCATTACAGGCCTGGACAGGCCCTTAGGGTTCCAGGAGGTCGAGGCTCCCAGATTTCTAGATAATCGGCACATGAAGGTGGTAAGGTTGTCAGCCATACGCACCGGCCGCCTTTACCCCCCAGGAAATATTCCTGGTACTCATTTCTGTTAGAGGCTGAGTCGACCCCAGGGCCATAGCGCGACCGACAGGTTTATGCCAATGAAAAAATCCACTGACACCATCGGGAATCGAACCCGCGACCTGCCGGTTTGTAGCGCAGTGCGTCAACCAACTGCGCCACCGCGGCCCCCATAATGAATTACTATCTTTCAAAATCAGTTTAATCTATGTATTAGTTAAATTACGCGTACTTTAGTAACAGTTTTCATTTTATCTTGCATATGAATCAGACCTCACTTCGTGCACAGTGGTTCTTGAAGATCAAAGCAATGAAAGGTACAGTGAAATGACAGGCGAGGTTTGTGATTAATGTTACAAACCCCACTTCTTTGCCAGACAGTAGTAACAGTCTATTTGCAAATACCCGTATGTATCTCTCTTTCATGAGAGCCCCATAAAATATCTAGCCCAGCTGTTGTTCCATATAGAAACCAAAACGAAGAGTTCTTCACGGACTTCCTTTTCTTTCACAAACCGAACTACAATGACTAAAGGGACTACAGATCTGATGGTTGTACATTAGTCCAAATGGAAAGAAAAGGACAGGAGTATAAATCCATTTCCACTTGCTCAAGGGTGTTACCGTTCATTTTTACCCTACTGTCCTTCACTGTATTTCATCTTCCAAACACACGAGTATTTGTTACAAGCTGCAATAGCTTACTCTAATTTTCGAAGTCTTAAAAAGTTTCGACGTGCATGTTAACCGCAACGCTTGCTCTACAAACTTGCCAGCACTTAAAATTCAGGCCTATCATGCGTAGCAATACATGTACTGACTTCGAATCTTGAAACTACTACATCCAAACAACTAGCAACAAATTTTATGAGACAACTGATTGTTCCTGGTGCAGGTGCTGTAAGTCCATTTTGTTTCTTCCCACAACTTCATAAAAAAATTATAAAGATTGCTTTCTTCTGGGACATGACATCGTACAACCTGATCTTCAAACAAATGGTGTACTTCCATTTTCACGGTAGAAGTACTCTGAAGACAGTGCGGCACGTACTTCCAAATCGTTGGCACCATCTGTAAATTTACACGGTCACACATCCCCAAAGAAAACAATCATCAGAGGCCGTCGTGGGGACCTCCAATCTCATGAAATGCTCAATCTCACATTTCTCCTTAGCACGCAATAATCTATCAACCACACTTTCAGGACAGAAAAAGCACAAGTTATCCCATTTCTATCAATCATGCTACATTTTTCTCTTCGCCACAACTAAAATTCTTTGTCAACTCCGCCACTCGTTTCTGACCACTTTACTCAAAAATATTTGCAGAACTCTGCAATAAAAGCACAACAAACCACCCACGAAACAAATTAAAGTGCCCTGTAAAATGTGGAAGATAATGAAGGGCTGACAGCAACTCGTGTGGCTGGAGTGATGGAATCCATGACAGAATAAAAGAAAATCCTGCAAAATTCGAGCAAATTACGAGTTGTAACCATTTCTGTTTTCAGAATGTTGTCATGTATGGATCCGAGCAGTACACCATCAACAGAAGTAGAAAATTTTGCCGAAATTAGTTCTGGACCGAAACTTTTAAGTGAACAGTGTCTGAACTGTGAACCTCAAACAACAATTTCTTAAGCAGTACTTCAGTTACATTCACAGTTGTTCCGAAGTACCCTACAACTTTAAGCTGACGTACGAGGGTCGGCTGAAAAGTTTTGCCTCTCCTGTCATATTTCTTATTACACTGAAGAAAACTGGATAAAACCGGCTCCATGCAGTCATGTGACATCTCCCCCCCCCCCCCCATACGGAACCTTGAACACATAGCTATTCGTAAGTACGGTTCAGTGCCTGTCCAAAGGGAAGGCTGTGAAGACGTGCGGTTCAAACAACGTGCCATTACCGAGTTCTAACTAACTAACTAACTAACTAACTAACTCCATGGAGCAGAGGCCTTCTTGAGAAGCTAACAGTTTCTCAGCTAGTCAAGAAATTCCCCGCATTTTATGGAACCCGAAGGTTCATTACCGCATTCACAAGAGCCCGCCACCTGTCCCTATCCTGAGCCAGCTCAATCCAGTTCATGTCCTCCCATCCCACTTCCCGAATATCCATCTTAATATTATCCTCCCATTTACGCCTGGGTCTCCCAAGTGGTCGCCTTACCTCGGGTCTCCCCACCAAAATCCGGTATGCGCCTCTCTCCTCCCCCCTACGTGCCACATGCCCCGCCCATCTCAGTCTTCTCGATTTGATTACCCGAATAATATTTGGTGATGAGTACAGGTCATTAAGTTCCTCGTTATGTAGTCTTCTCCAATCCCCTGTCGCCTCGTCCCTCTTAGGCCCAAATATCCTCCTCAGCACCCTATTCTCGAACACCCTCAGTCTTTGTTCCTCCCTCAGTGTGAGAGACCAAGTTTCGCATCCATACAGAACAACGGGTAAAATTATAGTTCTGTATACCCTAATCTTTGTGTTTTAGGATAGCAACCTGGAAGACAAAAGATTCTGCACCGAATGATAGCAAGCATTCCCCGACTTCAATCTGCTCTTAATTTCATCATGAATGGAGTTTCGATTCGTTAGGGTTGCTCCCAAATATTTGAATTCTTCCACCCTTTCAAAGGATTTATTATCTATATTTATGTTGTGATTGTGTCGTGCATTCTGATTTCGTGACATGACCATGTACTTAGTTTTCTCAGCATTTACTTCTAGACCAGTCTCCTTACTAGCAATCATTAAATCTTCTGCATTTTTCTTTATGCTATGTACGCTTCCGCCCAATATATTAACATCATCAGCATAAACCAGAAGCTGATGTGTACCATTCAATTTCAAGCCCTCCTGGTTTGCCTGAACCCTCCTAATGGCATATTCTAAAACAAAGTTGAAAAGCAATGGCGACAGAGCGTCTCCTTGTTTCAAGCCATTCTTAATAGGGAACGTGTCAGACAGATGTTTGCCTACCCGAACTCTGCTATACGTTTCACTTAGGCACATTTTTATTAACCTTACTAGTTTCATGGGGATACCGAACTCAATGAGAATATTATACAAGACCTCCCTCCTAACTGAATCATAGGCTTTCTTGAAGTCTGTAAATAGCTGATGCACTGCCTCATTGTATTCCCATTTTTTCTCAAGTATTTGACGAATGCTGAATATATGATCAGTAGTTGACCTGTTAACGTCGAAATCCACACTGATGATCCCCAATAATTTCCTCTGCATATGGAGTTAACCTTGACAAAAGGATGTTGGATAGAATTTTGTACGTAGTCGACAAAAGTGATATGCCTCGATAGTTATTGCAATCTGTCTTATCGCCCTTCTTATAAATAGGCACAATGACCGACTCCTTCCATTCCTCAGGCAATTCCTCCTTATTCCAAATAGAAATAATAAGTTTATGGATTTCAGACCGAATAATCCTACCCCCTGCTTTAATCAATTCTGCTGGAATCTGATCAATACCTGGTGATTTGTGACTTTTTAGTTTTTCAATAGCCATCTCAACCTCAAAGGCACTGGGTTCAGGCTTTAGTGGCTCTGCTGTGTGTACTTCAATCTGCCTAACATCATTAACCCCGTGTATATTCAACAGCTGGGAGAAATGATTCCTCCACCTAGCCAAAATACTGTGGGAGTCTGCAACCAGGTCACCCTTCTCATCCTTTACTACATTAATTCTAGGCTGGTACCCCCTCTTAAACTCGTTGATACCCCTATACAAGTCTCTTATATTCTTGTTCTTACTGTTTGTTTCAATTTCATTAATTTTAGCTTTCAGATATTCCTTCTTTTTGTGCCTGAAATGTCTACTAGCTTCACGTCTTACGTTGTGCAGATTATCTCCATTATCTTGGTTTGGATTCTGTAACCACTGAATTTTAGCCTGCTTCCGTTATCTAAAAATTCTGCATCAAACCATGGTTTATGCTGCTTCCGTTCGTGTAGACCTAGACTCTCTTGAGCCGAGATTTTGATATTCTCTTTAATGTTTTCCCAAGCCCTATTCATGTCCTCACTAACATTTAAGTTTTCCAGAGCTGCAAACCTGTTTGAGATCTTAAGCTGATACTGTTTCCTAGCCTCTAGTTCACTTAGCTTCTTGAGATTAAATCTCTCTACATCAAACTTCTGTGCTGCTTGTTTACTTACTGGCAGTCTTTCCCTAACTTTCGCAACCATCAGATAGTGATCAGTATCACAGTCAGCTCCCCTGAAAGATCGCACATCGAGTACACTGGAATGCCGTCTCCTATCTATCAATATGTGATCGATCTGATTGTGAGTCTTCCCATCAGGAGAGGTCCAGGTGTATTTATGAATGTTTCGGTGCGGAAACATAGTGCTCTTAACAACTACATTCTTTGATGTGGCAAAGTTTACTACTCTAACACCATTATCGTTGCTATCCTGATGTAAACTCTCATTCCCAATAGTCGGTTTGAAAATATCCTCTCTCCCCACTTTTGCATTAAAATCTCCTAACAGAATTTTCATATGGCACTTAGGAAAATGATCAAAAACTCCTTCTAATTCCTCATAGAAGCTGTCCTTTGAATCATCACCCTTCTCTTCCGTTGGTGCATGCGCATTCAGAACAATGATATTACACCAGCGGCCTCTCAGCACTATGTATGACATCCTAGCACTAACAAACTCCACTCTCTTGATTGCTGATACCATTCTCTGGTGCACAAAAAAACCTGTTCCCAATTGATGATTTTCCTGTCCTTTGCCATAGAAAAAAGTATACTCCCCGGCTCTTACAGTCCCTTCTTTGTCCCACCTAACCTCCTGTACACCCACTAAATCTAACTTATACTTAGCTAATTCCCTGACCACTGTCATAAGTGACCCTGACCTATACATGCTACTCACATTCCATGTTCCAAAACTCATATCCTTTTTCCGTAGCTGGGGTCGTACCAAAGAATCGGTCCAGGTCCGAGGCTTTGTAGGCTGTTTCGTAACATCATAATTTTTTACGGTGAGGAGTTGTTAGCACCTCGCCCAACCCCCAAGCTGGAGGACCACCCCTTGTCGGCTGTCCGCGACTGCTTATTCAATGTATTCGCAGCTACCCTCCATACCTGGAGGCCGTTCCTCCATCCGCAACCTGAGGACGCGCCATGCCGTGGTGACAGGAACCCACTTAACATGGACCGAGTTCTTGACTGCGGAAAAAAATCCCTCCAATCGACATTCATCGTCGTATGCATGGAGTGTATGGGAATAAATGATCATTATGATCCTGACAACAAAAGACAATCTATGGAATACCGCCACAAAGGATCACCAGCGCCAAATAAATTCAAAACCAAAGCCTCTGCTGAAAAAGTCATGTTGACTGTATTCTGGAATTCTGAAGGTATTGTGCTCACTGACTTCCTGGAAAACGGTGCTACAGTGAACTCAGAACGCTATATTGAAAGCCTAAGAAGTCTAAAAAAAACGCATCACGTGGAAGGAGGCAGAAATTAATGACGTCTTGCTTCAACAAGACAATGCCAGGCCTCACACAAGGGCAGCCACAACTGATTCCATTGCACGTTTGGGTCTTACAGTGTTACAACATCCAGTGTACAGCTCGGATCTCGCTCCTAGCAATTTCCACTTGTTCCCCAAACTGAAGGACGACCTCAGGGGCAAAACTTCAGCTCTGATAACGAAGTCAAGGCTGCAGTACGCCGGTGGTTTCGGCAGAAAGAAAAAGTTTTCTTTAAGAACGGGATTCAAAAACTTGTTGAATGTTGGCAAAAATGTATTGGAGTTGGAGGAGATCATGTGGAAAAGCGATTACGCACAGTTGTAAATAAAGGTTAAAGGTACATTTATTTTTCTTGTTTCGCTTAATTATTTTTCATTTTTTATTTAGCTGGAGGCAAAACTTTTCAGCCCACCTTCGTACTTTTGAAAGTTTGTGCAGTACAAAACTCTCTTAATTTAACAGTACATGCGTAAATATCAAGAGGCCCAAATTCCTTCCCGCAACCTTTTCCGCTGGCATATAATAAAAAAAATACATAAAATAACGAAATATACGCAACCCACTCCTTTCCAGGGATCTCTTCAAATGGTCGTAAACGCTGTCGTCGGCAACAAATAACTTGCCAAGGCGAGAGGTCGATCTTCAACAGGCAAAGCTGAGCAAGCGAAACTGTGCTTTGCTTGCCAGACCGGAAGTGGACTGGAACGAACGAATACAGCCCAAAGAAACGCCAGTTAAAGACTCAGAGAAGACAAGTTACAATTTCCATCTCTGCCCACGACATGCACCTACACTCTTGCATTGATCACTGGATGATTAGAGCAGCTCAACAAACCTTCAGGAGCACTGAAATCACAGCACAGAACGTCTCGGTAAAATTTTCTTGTCAAAGGCTGAGACTGCAACATCGACTGAAACACTGTCGTTTATTTCTGCCATCTTCTTGTTCCACCATAAGTAACAGGTTATTTTTGTACTGAATTTCCATGTAGACGACACAAATACATCGACAAACGCTGCCTTACTTAGACTGATTATGCCAGTGCATGCAATAGGCGGTTTGTGAGCTGTGTGGACGACATTCTGTAATCAGTTTCGTGACTACAGGGTGACTGAAGGCAAATATTGACTGATTTTATGCGGTAACCAGTACAGGTTAAATAATGTGCCAGTTGCAACTAAGTGCTCAGTATTAAAAGTACAGCGTACGAAATAGTCTTGTTAGAAGTGTGTTGCAGTGTTTTGAAAATGTTTCACCCCGGCATGAGTCTGGAGACAAGTTTAGACAACATTAGATGTCTTAATAAATTACTTATACATTGACATAAAAGACCCATTACGGCATATTTACTTATAAAATCACCATGGTTCTTAGAGTTGTACTTTGTGCGTGAAGTCATACAATCTGAGCCCCTCCTCTCCCCTGTCAGCAGCTGCACGTCCCTTTCAACACAGTAAATTCAGCATGAATTTTAATAAAACGTTATCTGTGACACAGTGCTTGGTCTCATGCGTTATTCAAACAAGTTGTGTGGTTGAACAATACCCTGCAGTGGTGAGTACTTCATTTATTTTCTTAGCAACTACTGGCTTGCGTGAAGTTTCTGTACTTTAGTAATCATATGAATCATTTTACAGCATGATACTACTATAGACAATAAGTTACAAATCAGCTGTATGGCAGTGTGGCATTGAGATATTTTGGATATAGAGTGCTTCGATTCAATAGTAGCAAAAAGAAGCCATTTAATGTAATGTTTCAGCCATGTCTTCCAAAGGGTTGGGCGTACTAAAGATAATGCGTAAGAAGCCGTTCTACATGGAAAGTTTTATGACACTGTATATGCACTCTACATGTAATGTAGTTTTATTTCTTGTAACATACATAGCAATACACATAGGCCTAAGATTAGCCCTGTTATTTAAGAGCCGTGATATCTCACTCAGTGTAGTGACCAGGAAGCAAGTGGGCCTAAAGGGAAATCGGGATTCCATTCCCCGAAGGGGCACACACTTCTCTCCATAGCGTTCAGACCGGCTGTGAAGCCCACCCAGCCGTCCGTGAAATGCGTGCAGAGGGGCTGTTTGAAGAGTGCGCGCCCGGCCGGTGAACTGACCACACACTTCCACTTACTGCCGAGTTTAAAATACATCCACGTATCAATATATGTTGCTCGCACAGGTACAATTGTGCCTTACATTTTATTAAATATATTTTGTGAGCCATCGCCCCGGAATTGACAGAAGAGTAGAAACAATGCTAAGTACGAAACAGTCAGACAAGAAAGCAGGTGGAAATAAGTGCAGAGTCTTGTCTGTTATCCTCGTTTCAAGCCAGTGGATTTAGTGACTCGTAGCGCGCGATATTGCGTGACACACCACTACCTCTACCATGCCCCCCCCCCCCCCCGACGTTGTTCAAAGAACAGAACTAAAGCTGGAGGAACTTTTAGGAAACTTTGCACACGTCAACACTAAATTGCTTCTAAAAAGTATTAAAATAAAGATGACCGTCAAACCCAACATTAGTTAGTCTGCTGAATAAAATTCGGTATATTTCTTCCATGACACTGTCGTCATCGGGTGGGGGGTGGGGGGTGCTTTTCAAATTGTTGTATAGTTGCATAAGTTAGAGTGTTTAGTGTGTTGTCCAGGTTAAACTGACACTTTGTATAAGTAGCTGACCATCCGATTAAATTATGACTTCAATAAGCAATTAAAAATATTGCCTGTAGCAAACCGGTACAAAAACTTTAAAAAAGTTGACTCAAGTGATGACAAAAATGCAGTAATAAAAATAATAAGTGATTTTCGAACATATTATATGAGCTGGAAAACAGATTCTTACAGAAGTGGTGCACCTGCACCAGACATACATGAACCAAACTTATCAGGTCAATTAAAACGAGGCATTCTTCACCTAGCTTAATGAACGCACCGTAATTACTTTTCTTCTGATTCTCAAGTCAACTGAAGTATGTGCAGATACGTAGAAAAAAAAACCCTAGTGAGTGCAGACAACTCCCAAGCTGAGTTTCAAAAGTCGTGTTGAAATCATACACAAACATACCTTTACCTGTATACATGTGTGTATGCGTCTATGTATGTAGGTATGTACATACACAGTACATATACATGCCAGCTTCTTCCCTGTTACTACTGAACGGCGCTATAGAGTGTTCTCCGTATTCCAGAGGTCCCGGTTTCAATTCTCAGCTCGAAGAAGAGATGAATGAGGCTGTTATGTGTTTACCTCAGTCCTTCAGAAAAATTTCGGAAAATTACCTTAAATTACGCCACGACCAGTTAGTTTCGAAAAATTATTTTCTAATGACACTAATATTCCATGCTGTATAGCTTCAGCTGCTGAAAACGTCTTTAAATAAACGCACAAATAAGTACATAAGTAGTATTTTTTACAAATATGCACCACAATGGAAAGCAATAATTGTCTTTAAACACGTTTCAATTTAACAATGTACTGCCATCGTTACAGCAGTATCTAATTATCCAGTGGCCATTTTAAAGTACTTCGATACCATTCTACAAATGACAGACATGCCTGTTTTGAAAACTTCCTTAATCTTTAGAAGTAATTAGTATTACATAACAAACGCGAATCAGATTTTTTACATGCTACCTCCGTCACCTCAACATCAGTTCTCAGACACCCTTAAACTACACAGGCTATTATATTACAGTGAGAGATAAAGTTTCACACCCACATCAACCAACAGTTCAGTTTTTGTATTACAGTATAAGCATTCGATTTTCAGACAGTGCAGATCATAAATGCGTCATAAACAAGCCCGAATTTAATTTACTCTTAATATTATTACGAAAAGTATTATGATTTGTGACTATCTTTCTCAATTCAAGTCTGACACATTTTCAGAACGCGTTTTATCTGTTCTTGTGCTACGATTTCAGAACACCGCCGTCAAAATAACGACAATGTTCAAGATTGCATTATTTTAATAAAGATGTACTGCAAATTAATACGTTTCTTTTTATGTTTCAGACCACCGAAATGCTAGCCTATCGCTGCAATGACGATAAGTCAGTACTGACGATCGAAGAATGGCTGAAAACAGATGAGTGCAACAATCAATAAACCAATCATCATGTCACTGACAACGAGCTACTGAAATGGCTGACAAATTGAATGGCCCACATTGACAGTCGAATACGCCCAGAGTAGCAGTTCCATGTTGATAAAGACCTTATCTCCCGAACATGCACGATGATAAGCAAATAAGACAGTGTAGACATGAAAGTAAATATTTTGCGTGCCAAAGAGTTACATGTCATAAAAAGTCACATTAGTGTGTTTAAATAAAATCCGCATTATTATGATGCGTAAAGAGAGTACGTATTTCCTCTGGAGTATAAGAAGAAACTCAAAATCTGCTTCACGGTTATGTCTGCCACATCTGAAGCTGCTGTAAATGTTACACTAGCGGATACTCTCTCCATGCAAACATAACTTTAAAAGTGATGGTTGAAACAGACATACGGAAGGAAAGGACTTAAGGAAGAGAGCTATTAATAAGTCCCCGCGTTACCTCGCGCCAACGTCGTGGCCTATCATGATGCTGCAGAACAAGACAGGAAATAATCACGAACACTAGAGCGCTACCTCAGTACAACTACAAAGAGAGACAGAATGCTGACGCAGCGTTAACATTTCCTGCAAAGGAGCCAAAAAACCTGTAACTGTTAGGTCAGGCTCGTTGTGCTAAAACCTGGCTACTTTTGCTGTGAATAAAATCGAGAAAGCAGTCGCTTATCAAATAGCTGACAAGTCACGTCCGTCCCATCAGACACACCCACAAGACAAGAAAGAGATCTAGAATTCCAGGAGCCAGTAAAGGCTGTATCAAATCTTGTAATAAGTTGTTAGTGTCTGAGAGGGAGTGGAAAAGACCTTACTAAAATACAGTAGTGCAACTATCGCAGGTTTTTGGATCTTAAGGTAACATTAACTGGTGACGTATAGAACAGTAAAAATCGTGACTAATAAACGTCTCCTTTGATTCAGTGGTAGACATACAAGAAACATGTCTATTCAAGGGAGTAAAGCGTTAAGGGATTTCAACTGATATTATCGGTACTTCTTATCAGTTGGATGAAGATTTACTAATATCGCAACAAAAATAGAGCTGAATATGTTCTACAGAACATAAACGGCAGGTGAAGGAATTATAATTCGTTACAGTATCACTTACTCGAACGTTAACCTAAAAAAATTTATTAAAGAAAAATTACGACTAAAAGTACACTGAATGGACGTAGTTCACAAAATCAGGCTAAAAGTAAACGAAGGCAACCCACAATGAACTGTAATTTAACAGTGGGAACGCCTCAGATGCTTAACAGTAGAAGGTACACATTCACGTCAACTAGACTCTTAGAATTTTATTAACCTAGGAATATGATCTGTGCTTACTCGACTTCAGACAGTGGATGAGCTAGTGAAAGATTTTGTTTACAACACAGTAAATCGAGAAGTGAACTTTTGCTTAGATTTACGACTCTGAACACGATAACGCCCTGTTAATTTTTCATAAACAAAACGAACTGGTGACAACCTCGTTACAGAGGCAATAAAACATTGTTAAATGTGTTTAAAACTTGGAACACGGAAGGACATTAGACAAGAAAACTATGACAGATCTCCAAGTAAAAGAAGTTAGCAGTGCGTTATTTTCAGCCTCATGGCTTGCTGAACTGATTAAAGTAAATAAAGTGCGAAGGAAACAGAGAATTGAAGAAATGTCAGAAACAAGTTAGGTTATACGCCGGTTTTATATCGGTAACTAAGGTAACTTTTTAAACACTTATGAAAATACTATTCACCAGACCAAACACTACCGTCACAGACAGCACGAAGACCTCCACCTGTCCACCCAACAAAACTGTACACTACTACTCTCGGCTGGCAGCGTACGATTCTCCAAGCATCGCCAATGACTGTGATGCTTCTGCAGCACGCGTCGCTCCAGTACTACAAGCCTCCTCCACCTCCACCATCAATATCCAAAGACATTTCCACCCAGCAGCAACATATGAACACCCCAATCGTCTACCACCATTCAGTCAGCAACGCATCTGTCCAAATCTTTAAGAAGTCTTGCAACACAAGGGCTATGCGTTACTACCGCCTCTGGATCTACACATGCAACGCAGTGCTACTAGTCAGCGTCTTGGGGTTCGCCATCGTAGCCGGAAGAATCGTACTTGCTGATCCACGACGACAACTTGTCCCAGGTCTGTCACTCTATCAGCCAAGCTTCTTGTATGCATACCTTGCCCTGGCAACACAGAGTGGACTTCTTCAAGTTGTCGGATGTCTTGGAGCACTGCGACTCAACGAGAGGCTCCTCAACGTATATTGGCTGCTTCTCCTAGTGCTTCTTTTTGGTGACGCTATCGTTGGTATTGTCTGGGTGTTCCGTTTCGACAAAATATGTGCAGACTTAAGGCCGACACTCAAGCAACGTTTGGCAGCTGAATACGGGGTAGATGCCGATTTTACTACCCTATGGAACGCTTTGCAGAGGGACTACAAATGTTGTGGAGTAGAGAGTGCTCAGGATTTTGTAGGTAGTGCTGTAAACCGGACTCAAGGTGTACCAGAAAGTTGTTGCAGGTTTCCCCCATTATCGACTACGCTACCGGTCCAGGATCATCATCTCCACCATCAACATCAAGAAGTCACAGAAAAAAGGCCCCCCCTAGATGGGACATCAACATTAAAAGTGTACCCAAATCTTTCGTCACCCCCTTCGGCATCATCGGGGTCTTCCTCGTTCACAGACAATGAATCATTAAATCACGTCATATTCTCGGAACAGGACGCCGCAAATAACAGAGTTCCCGTCGATACCACGACAGCAACCCACAGACTCCCACCATCGTTACCCCCACCTGAGAGTTGTGCAGTGAATAACGCTATTTCGGGATCTGGTGATTCCCATGTATATACTTCGGGGTGCGAGGGTGTACTTCTATTCTGGTTACGTCAGAGTGCAGATGTACTGTTCGTATTAGGTTACTGTGTCATTGCATTCCTCAAACTGTGCTTCCTCGGAATTCTGCGATACGAAATAAGGGAAATGATTCAGAAGATTAAAGTGCTCCAAGGTGAAATGAGACCCCCGCAATTACTCCTTACCGAATTTGAAACCGGGCCATCACCTATAACATCCCCAACAACGACAACTCAGCATCTAGAGCCTCTACTCATGAATCATCATGAAAACAATAACGGGAATATTATCACAGGAAATAATGGAGGAATGATCTCAGTAGTCACCAATACAACGTCGCCTCCGCCTCAGATACGCCACGCAGGCACAGCGTCTTGTGGGAGTGAAGGTGGTCGGACGGGATCCGGAAATGCTCTTTTGCTTCTCCAGCCGCCAGACAGCTTGCAGACAACACCTTTACATCACGCGTCGGCACAGCACCAGCGGCATCTCAGCCTCATGAACGACGGGACGGATTCCGACACCAACAGCAACTGTGCCCTCATAATATCGGACGACAATACGGGGACCAATAAACCATCGGCGGGGAAGACAAAGCAGCCACGTGGTTCTAACGGCAATAACAACTACGAACTGCACGAACTGCAGGAGCTCAACAGGCTTCTTGCGAGGCACCAGACTCAAATCTGACTACGGAGGTTTACAGCCGCCTGCTTTCCCACGCTACTCCTCTTTCCACCATCATCGTCGTCTAGGAAAGGCAGGAGGGAGTTCGGTTATTACTGAACCAAAGAAATAAACACTGTAATTTGTCTTTACAAAAACGCAAATTAAGGGTCCTATGCAAAATACAAGTGACTGATTTTCAGCTGATATATCATGTACCGTATGGTTAAGTGCACAGCGATCTTAGGTACAGTGTGTAAGCTGTCATGCTTCAATAGCAGGAACAGAAGGTTTAGCGCTGAAGCACAGATGGCTTTCGTAAATGAACTCTGAATATTTTTTTATGATCTGACTGGCTTCGTAAATAGTGAAAAATTAAATAAGGCACGTAGTTGTCAGTAGGTCCACTGAATTCAACAAAGGCTTATAGCTATCCAAATATAATCAAATGGCAGACTTGATTTTCGTCAACTTAGTAAGGCTATTCTCCACGACATTTAACATATATATCTCCTAATTAGATTCCACAGAACGTATTACCAGCTACGTCGATTGGACTGATATTGTAGTATAAGACATGCGTTACTCATGCTGATTCATCAAGGACTGCAGCGCCTTTAATTTTGGGATTAAGGAAAAAAAAAGTCTAAGAACAATAAAATATGTTTCAAAACAGAGCCAGGCCAATAAAACATAATATCTAAGGTCAGGGTGTGTAAATTCTAAAAATGAGTACAAATAGTGGTGACTGTCAAGATATATTTCCAGTTATGTTTAAAGGATGTATAAGAAAGAAAGCACTAGGATATATGACTTGATAAATATTAGATGCCTTCACTACCCGCATAGGCACCTCAGAAATAATTACTACATTCAATAGTTATCCACTGGAATGGTCAGAGTGCGTTTTAACCGTAGTCGTGAACGCAGTTTATGAGAAAATATTATTTCTGTTTTGTTTATTAAAATATTTGGAGATATGATGAACCCAGAAGTAAAAAGTTTTGACTCTCGGTCGAGTTTTCGTCAGACTTGTTGTTTTTGATGGAAGCAGGGACTGTATGGATCTAACAGTCATACCTGCCCTTTCATAACTGATCAAAATGCTTCGATACTAGTTCTCGAAATTATTGTTGGTTTAAATCAGGTCACAATTAAGTTATGTTGCAAAGTTACGTATTAGCACATATTTCTAACGTAAGGTGGCTGTGATTTTAAGTGAACTGAATATATTTTATATGAGATTTGAGGTTTTCACGGCGGTGAAGTTTTATATTATAGTTTTCACGGTTACAACACGTTGTAGTCTGGTGATCGGTTACCACCATTCTGCAGGAAAATGCTGAATCCAGCGTCCCGTACCAGACTGCAACGGTGTTGCAACCCGGAAGACTATAATCGCAATGTATCCACAGTACACTTCGTAGTTCAGAAAAATTCCAACAATAAATCATGAAAAGTTTTCCTCAATATGAATTTAAATATTCACGCTTGCAGAGATATGTAACCAACTCCAACACAAAGTTTGTGTTGGAGTTGGTTACATATCTCTGTCATCATATACCAACAAAGAATGGAAAATGTTAAATTTCACACTTGCAATTCTATTTAATTGTGATTTTTTTTAATTTGACTGTTATAACGTAACATAAAAGTTGAATGCGAAAATTTGTAATGTATGTTGAAGAATTTACTTTGCATTTTCAGTTCATTACCTCGCTGCGAATGTAAACGAAATATACACGTAATTCTTTCTTGGAGCACCTCCTAAATAAAAGAAGTTTTTGAATAGTTGTGTAACTGAAAAAGGAAGGTAGTTATGTTAAAGGGACTCGTAATAAAGTATCATGCAAGTTTAATCTATATTTGGTAGTGAAATATATTACATTAGTATATTCCTACTTTTCTACTAACTTAAAAATGAATGGAACCCACTAAAGGCAACATGGTAAAGGCATGAACATACATGTATGCTGTTGTTTCGTGGGCTTTAATTCTTCACTCTGTCACAACGTGTCAAACTGATTCCACGTCACATTTGTGGATTTTTGAAATTATATTCATGTTTGGAATGAAAGCCCTGTCCGTGGATTATTTCGTGATCCTTTGACAATGAAAGAGAAGAGCACTTCTTGAAGAATACCAGGGAACCTAAAAGTAACAGCGGAGCTCATGCTACTATTGGGCCGTTTTTAAATACTGAGTTTCATTTATGTCTACTTGCAAAGCACATCTTCCGTAGACTATTGAACACCAACCACTGCACTAAAATACAACAGTTTTGTATTAAAACTGCACAAACCCCTGCATGTGTTTCGAGATGCATGTTATCGTTGGGGGTTTATCACTGGTGCACAAATCCACTTAAACGTCCATAAGTTAAAATCACACACTAAAAAAATTTTAGTTTGTGATTTTAATAAAAAAGTTTTAATAAAAAAATTTAATGTGTAATTTTTTAACTTAGGGACGCTTAAGTGGATTTGTGAACCAGTGATAACCCATGACGACAATATTTATGTCGAAACACATGTAGGGATTCGTGCAGTTTTAATACCAAACTGTTCCATTTTTGTACATTTGTTGGTGTTCAGCAGTCTATGATAAGATGCACTATGTGAATAATATAAAGTGCACATCTTCCATATATCATGTAAAGTGTTGAAACGCGTGATGTTAGAATGTCCCTAATTTTAAATTAAACGTGCTATTTCCGCACGAAAAAAGAAAAGTATTTGCATAGCTGAAGAACTGCTAAGGAATTACATGGCCATATAATGAGCAGCAGTAGTGAGAACTAAAGGAATCTGTTAGCTGCTATCACAATCCGCTTTTAAACCGTCGGGTGTAAGTTTATTTCGATATATGATCAAAGTTTGCAACGCAAAATTTTGTGGCCGTTTTTAAATCAAACAAAACAAAGCATATAGCCTATTTGTGAAAAGACCTACCTCATTTCGAGAGACAGAATTCATATAGAATACCCATACTTTACAAAGTCAAAAAATAAAACACGAAGAAGACAATTCGAGCAGATTTGTGAATTTATTACACAGTGATTTCTTTTTCGTGGATGGAAGATGATAGTATAGGATACTGACGGCAGGGAAGCAATACTTTACCATTTCCTGGCAAAAAAATAGGCAGTATTAAAACATATTACTTCAGGAACTCAAAGTGAAGTGATGTGTAAAGGGTAACGCAATCCCACTGCAGGCCTGAACAGGCCCTTAGGGCTCGAGGAAGTTGAGGCTCCCAACATTTCTAGACAATCGGCACAGAAAGGTAGTAAGGTTGTCAGCCCTATGCACCGGCCGCCTTTACTTCCAGGAGATATCCCTGGTACTCATTTCTATTCGAAGCTCAGTCGACCTTAGGGCCATAGTGCGGCCGGAAAGATTACGTCAATAAAAAATCCCAATGCCCCATCGGGAATCGAACCCGCGACCTCCCGGCTTGTAGCGCAGTGCCTCAACCAAGCGTGCCACTGCGCACCCCCCTATTGAATACGTTACGGCCTTCTGGAATACAAGTTGTTACTTAGGAACAATTCATAGTAAATTTTTCGCGTCTAACACGAAAGGTATACACTACCGCCATGTTTGTAACAAACAAATTGCAAACAATATTCCATAGTAAATTGTAAGTGTACTTACAGTTTCACATACAGTATCATACTCGTAGCCCACATTTTTCATTAAAGATCGCTATCAAACTGAAAGGTTAAATAAAAATATCTGCTGGCCGACAGGTTGGTTTACATTGTTTAAAAAAGACTCATAAAAAGTTACTTCTGTTTTCGATATTTCCAATCATGCGTAGTTCCTGAACCTTACATTCACGTGCTAAAAATGCTGTTCCCACCTCACAATTTGGAACGTCCGCCACATACTTCTTATTCACTGTAAGATATTATAGACAGAAATTTCAGGTGACCTTCAAGTTCATAACATTTATATCAGATTTCTTAATGATCGGCTTTTGTGGTTCGCAACTTTAAGCGAGGAATATGGACATACACACACACACACACACACACACAGACGGTGACGCCATAAGCTTAGGTACGGTGTTTAAAAGAGGAACGTAGGCAAATCAAATGTTTATATTTATTTCAATCTCCGTCAGTTAGGAACCAGTTTTAACAACTGATTCCTGTCTTTTCTTGTGTTGCACAAAAAAAACACTCCAGTACAAGCACCGTTTGTTACTGTAAAAAGAAATCCCGTCAGTTATGTCAAACATTTATATGGACAGTGTATCCAGACAGAACACTTCGAGATACCTTCAGATCTATTCTGATCAATAAAACAAATTTCGTTTTTCATAACGCACAGAGTACCACAAATATGTGCGCTTTCTACAGCTTATATTCACTAAAGACAGGCTAAAATGCCGAACTTCTCTTTAGTATGTACTGTGGTAGACAAGTTTTCCGTCCATAAAAAGTTAATCAACAATCCATTATATGAGCGAAAACCTTGCAGACTTTTCGTACAAACACACATACACACACACACACACACACACACACACACACACACACACACACACACACACACACACACACACACACACACTGCATGCTCAGACAGATCTCAAAATGTTACTTAGAAATAACAGTTCACTATAGACTATCCTAGAGACTGGTGGCTTAAAAGTTTTACGACGCCCGTTACGTTGATTTATACTTCTGTTCCTCATTTCGTACACCAGACACCACGTATCTTAAATAACACCGTGGCAAGGGCATTCAAATGAAGCCTCTATAAAAGTCACAGAGGTGAACGAAAAGCTGGCACCCACGTTTCCACATCTATTAAATACACAGTCCAACATTCAGCTGAACACTTCAGGGACGGACAAGCACAACCTCATTTAACAGAAAATAATATCTCTTCCTACTTCAGCAGCACCAATACCATAATCAATATACCAGCGTCATAACGGAGATCCATGGATCGATTTTTCATTCTCGACTTTCATGTAAAGGATTAATGAGACAAAAAGAGTTCAAAATACGGGTCCTGAAACAGCTCGTTATTGACGTGAAATAATCTGATTTTCTGAGTTATGTCCCATACTTTCTGTACAATTCGCCCTCTGAAATTCATATGCTCGTCTGAAAATCCCTTTCCAGCAAAAAATGCTGAGGACATATGGCGTGTGACTGCATGCCACTTTTTCCGCATTTTAAGCCTTTCTGGTCAGAATGATACAGCATATGATAACACAAAAATTTCCCATAAAATTCTGTAGAAATTGATGTGTTTATAACATCAAAATACAAATTTCGCGTGTCAAATTACACTAGCCCATTATTTGTAAGCAATAAGGAACACGCTTTCCCAGAACAATATACTAAGAACCGCACAATGTGTAGGCCAGGGGATGTGTGTTCGACAGACTGAAAATTGAAGCCCATAATGGTCCTCACGTTGGAAATATTTAAAAGGGGCCCAAAAACAACAATCTTGAAGAAAACTCAAAATAACATAAATATCGTTCCTTGACCTTAATGACCAGACAGTCAGTATTTTACTCATCCTATCACCACTGTTTCATTAAATGCCTGAAACTTTATTTCAGTATTATGCCGTCATAATATGTGCATTATGTGACGGCAAATATCCTATGTGTACAGGTAATAAAAAGCCACCGTTTTATCGAAAGCTCAATGAATGAAGCAACACAGATTTTCAACAATTTTCATAGTTTCTGATTCTATCATTTTCTGCAACGATGTATAAAGATTTATGCAAAGTAATACTGTTTCGATTTAACTGCTTTGGTTGTCTGGTGTGATCGATGTTTCATTTGTTCAGCTTTCAGACATAATTGTGTTACAATTACATGCATTGCTACGTTACGCTGTACAGGCAAAAATCCGTATGGGATGAGGTATGAAGTATTGAAGGAAGCCACACGTGAAGTAAAATATAAGAATCTGCCCTTCATAACATAAAGCAAAATTAGTTTCATTATGCAACATTCATCTCAGGGGCATTTCCTAGAATCACGGTTTGTAAAAAGTGTCTTTTGTAACCAAAATTTAAGATAGGCTACTAAGGAAACTGGAGTTAGATACGAGTATAACATCATGAAACGAATGCTTCTGGCTTAGAAATAGCACACTCATTTGGTTCGACGGACCAAGGATTGATTATAACTGAATAACATACATATTTCAGTCGGTCTGCATATGCTGTACTGAAGTTAACTGAACCAAAATATATAAAGACCAACATTTTAAACATACGGTACACATGGAACATCAAAATATCAATAACCTACTATAGACACCACTCACTAAAACTATAAAAAGATAAGAACATTTTCTATTGAACGTTTCTAAGTAATATACTCAAACAAACGCCATCATTCCTCGAGGAAACGAACGAATGTATTCATAATAGGCTCGCGTTTGTAGAATGCATTAAAAAATGCTTTCGAGTATAACCAAATAGCATTTATGCAAACTAAACCGAGCTATTCTCTTGATACTGAGGCACTAAACTCGCTGGTTACATTTACAGCACTGTTGATTATGAAGTTAGAGACATAACTCAATCTGATGGAGCTGAAGGGCACTGTGTAGAAATGTAGGCTATAACCGTAGTCCACTGACGTAATTCTAACCCTGTAAGATTGTAACTCCAGAAACAGATACGGTTCTGTGAATAAAATGCAAAACCTATCATGTTAACTTTGGACAGATTTCAGCTCAAAAACTGTTATGAAAACATGAGCAACATTTCATAAGCAGGGTAATTATTAATAAATGTATACAAAAATTTAAAACAGGATTAGAATAGTTCAGACGGTAGGAAAATTACCTGCCTTAGAATATAAAGTGAATGTCAACACAAATGCAAGGAACTCCGTCAAACCTTCGCTTGGTATTTCAGATGTCGTGTTTAACTATTTAGGAACGAAAGAACGCCCTTTATTTAACAAAGTAGAAGACCACAGAAACCTCAACAGAATGGAAAAATTCCAGAAATGGTCTCACAATGGTTAAACTTTCTCCTTAAAAGGGTAAAAACAAAGTTAAATGAGTTTTTTTTGTTCTGTCAAATTTCTCATTTTGCACGTTACCTTTATGGGCCAGCTTAGGAATTAGAAACACTTGTAAACAGTAATATTGGATGAAAGGGAGAAACAGTCGTATTCCCGTATGGCCTAAATTATAAACCCTTGAAACAATATTCGATTTCGGAATTCGACCCAGAGGAATCTTAATTAAAATATAATTCAGTCACATTATATCAGAAGAGACGCATTTTATAAGTAACAGAATCCCCTTCCTATAATTCAGACTGTCACAATGTTTGTACGATTTATTTTCATTCATAAAATACCTTTAAGAATGCGAGTTTTAGTTATAGGTTACTGAGCAATGTTAAGCTGCACTTCGTTTCGGGAGACAGGACAAACCACATAAAAGCTTAGCCATGCTACAGCACCGAAATGTGTCCCGTGATTCCAGCTACCGTCCGAACATGAATAAAATGTTCGGTGGATTCAGTCTGTATCAAATTACCGTGTATCTCTCCAAACAACGGAAACTAAACTTAACAAAATGCTCTATATTTAATTCGAAAGTGGGTAGACTTTCATTCTGTGGACAAGGATATTTTAACCAACTATTTGTCATTTTAACTTCTTTATATTTTAACTTTTGTATTTTTTATGTTTGTATTTGCATGCGTGGTTTGTTGATACATGTGGTGCTGTATCTGTATACACTTCACTCTGTAATTACTTGAAGCACCTTGCTAACGACCGAAAAAGGGTGAAACATGTAAGCGACTAACTATAGACGATTAGAAGTTTCTCACTAAGAAGAGTGTATTTAGTTGGTTTTAATTTCTTCACAGACAGTCAACACTTTTTTAAACAATATGTAAACATGATATGTAACTAGGCAAAATCCTTTACTAAAATACACCCATTCCTAGCGAAGTGTCATGCTCACAGTACTAAATTTATGCCTTTAAGTCAAACGGAAATATAGGCCCAAAATATCTGTAACATCCCAAAAACAATTCAGATTATAAACCTTCCGTATCTTTGTCGCTTCATACGTAACAATCAAATAGCCAAGTTAAGCGTGAGACGTTAAAAATACTGTAGGTGAAATGAGAATAAAGCAAATTTATGTTTGTTTGTTTGTTTGTTTGTTTGTTTGTTTGTCCATGATCTCCGTTAGTGCTGTCAATATCACTTATGAAGAAAATTTGTGCTTCTGTAGCCAAGGAAAGCTTTAGTTACAGCCCACGAGAAGAAAGGAAAGTTTACAACAACATGGGTTTGTCTACGGGGATTTTAGTATGGACGAAACAGGTGAATAGCGCTAAACGGTCTTCGCTCTTCCCACTGAATGAGGATAGCTGATATCCTGTCACTCAGTGCGTAAACAATAAAATAATACTAATGCCATCTAGACCTCACTGTTCGTTCGAAGGCTAAAGCGTACAATTACTCACAGGTGGACTAGAATTCCAGAGCATGCCACTGTTCACGCTCTCATTAATCCATCCGTAATACACCATTCATCCCCAATGTCTCCACAATTCATTCCTCAAATTGCGTAATTATTGTAGTACGTTTCCCATCTAGTCCTGCACGAAGAATGAATAATTATACCTCTTCACGTTATTTTGATAAATCGAAATGTTTGTTTCTCCCAAAAACACAACTGATGTCATGAGTCCACAAATACACTTGAATCCTGTCTTCCAAGTTTCAAAATCTGATTTCTCTTGTTTGCACCAGAAAGATGGCGATATGTGTTAAATATACACCATAGAAGAGAATGAAAAGCGTTCATCTAGATTGTTGCAGGATAAATATTCACAGTTCGCCTTAAATAACTAAGCAAACCCACTAACATCCGAATAATTCAATAGAGCCTAACAAGTCAATCCGAGTAAGTGCCTGAAACACCCGCTATTATTGCTTGAGATATGTCTTTCACGTACACAAAATATTATTAAAGTGGTCAGATCATGGAGGATGAGCTGGTCGGGGCACGTGGCACGCATAGGAGATAAGAGAAATACACACAGGGTTTGGGTGGAAAAAGACCACATGGAAGACGAGGCATAGATGGGAAGATAAACATTGCAACGAATCATTAAAAAAGGGATTGGATGACGTGGGCTGGATTCATGTGGTTCAGGATACAGACAGGTGGTGGGCTGTTGTGAACACGGTAATGAACCTGCGGGTTCCATAAAACTCGAAGAATTCCTTGACAAGCTGAGAAACGATAAACTTCTCAAGAAAGACTATATTCCGTGAAGTTAGTCGGTCGGCCGGCAGTCAGCACATCCATTAAATTAGATTTTCTCATTCAACTTGGCATGATAAAGGCACAGTAAGAGGACAGAATAGGGCTACGTCACTAATGTACTTCCACCCTTGCGCGTACTTATTTCATGATGAATACTATGACTCCGATAAAAGAAAGAGTGTTACCAAAATCAAGGCACAGAAAATTATTACCGTTTGTGTGAACTATGTTATTCATTGAAACATTATGAACACGGTTACAAGAACCGACGTTTCGAATCATACTTTCGGTTGTGTGTAGTCAGGGACGCTTTCAGACGAGAGAATTTACCAACCAGAGGATCCTACGAATATCAAATAAATTAAACACAGTACAAATCATCATACTATTAAATAAAACGAGTTTCTTAAGGGTGTCTAAGTAAGAACACAGTTCTAAGCAACGAACATGGTGATACATCCTATTATCTAACAGCACGCAAAATAAAGTATGACACTCCAAAGATAAAAAAAATCATGTTGTATAACTAACTAACTAACTCCATGGAGCAGAGGCCTTCTTGAGAAGCTAACAGTTTATCAGCTAGTCAAGAAATTCCCCGCATTTTATGGAACCCGAAGGTTCATTACCGCATTCACAAGAGCCCGCCACCTGTCCCTATCCTGAGCCAGATCAATCCAGTTCATGTCCTCCCATCCCACTTCCCGAATGTCCATCTTAATATTATCCTCCCATCTACGCCTGGGTCTCCCAAATGGTCGCCTTCCCTCGGGTCTCCCCACCAAAATCCGGTATGCACCTCTCTCCTCCCCCATACGTGCCACATGCCCCGCCCATCTCAGTCTTCTCGATTTGATTACCCGAATAATATTTGGTGATGAGTACAGGTCATTAAGTTCCTCGTTATGTAGTCTTCTCCACTCCCCTGTCGCCTCGTCCCTCTTAGGCCCAAATATCCTCCTCAGCACCCTATTCTCGAACACCCTCAGTCTTTGTTCCTCCCTCAGTGTGAGAGACCAAGTTTCGCATCCATACAGAACAACAGGTAAAATTATAGTTCTGTATACCCTAATCTTTGTGTTTTTGGATAGCAACCTGGAAGACAAAAGATTCTGCACCGAATGATAGCAAGCATTCCCCGACTTCAATCTGCTCTTAATTTCTTCATGAATGGAGTTTCGATTCGTTAGGGTTGCTCCCAAATATTTGAATCCTTCCACCCTTTCAAAGGATTTATTATCTATATTTATGTTGTGATTGTGTCGTGCATTCTGATTTCGAGACATGACCATGTACTTAGTTTTCTCAGCATTTACTTCTAGACCAATCTCCTTACTAGCAATAATTAAATCTTCTGCATTTTTCTTTATGCTATGTACGCTTCCGCCCCATATATTAACATCATCAGCATAAACCAGAAGCTGATGTGTACCATTCAATTTCAAGCCCTCCTGGTTTGCCTGAACCCTCCTAATGGCATATTCTAAAGCAAAGTTGAAAAGCAATGGCGACAGAGCATCCCCTTGTTTCAAGCCACTCTTAATAGGGAACGTGTCAGACAGATGTTTGCCTACCCGAACTCTGCTATATGTTTCACTTAGGCACATTTTTATTAACCTTACTAGTTTCATGGGGATACCGAACTCAATGAGAATATTATACAAGACCTCCCTCCTAACTGAATCATAGGCTTTCTTGAAGTCTATAAATAGCTGATGAACTGCCTCATTGTATTCCCATTTTTTCTCAAGTATTTGACGAATGCTGAATATATGATCAGTGGTTGACCTGTTACGTCGAAATCCACACTGATGATCCCCAATAATTTCCTCTGCATATGGAGCTAACCTTGACAAAAGGATGTTGGATAGAATTTTGTACGTAGTCGGCAAAAGTGATATGCCTCGATAGTTATTGCAATCTGTCTTATCACCCTTTTTATAAATAGGCACAATGACCGACTCCTTCCATTCCTCAGGCAATTCCTCCTTATTCCAAATAGAAATAATAAGTTTATGGATTTCAGACCGAATAATCCTACCCCCTGCTTTAATCAATTCTGCTGGAATCTGATCAATACCTGGTGATTTGTGGCTTTTTAGTTTTCCAATAGCCATCTCAACCTCAAAGGCACTGGGCTCAGGCACTAGTGGCTCTGCTGTGTGTACTTCAATCTGCCTAACATCATTAACCCCGTGTATATTCAACAGAATCATGTTGTATAATGAATTAAAAGAGGTGAGCCCAAGCATTGTGTAAAGCAGGTAAAAATAGTACTGTTGTGTAGACTGTGCTGATGGTAAAGATGCACAGAAACATGAGCGGTTGACGCAGTAACGACTGCTATGCCATATATCTCATGCGGAGGACACTTGGACTGACTCACAGCCCCTCCGTATTGCGATGGTGGCTTTTGACTACCTAACCCGCGCCTCATGTAGTAAAGCACGACAAGGATAATACGACGTATAATCGTCTGAATTTCCATTTTCTGTTGAGTTCCTCCCAAAGGTTAAAATGTCGGAACAGTCGCTACACGATTCTTCAGGTCAAACATCAAAGCGTGGCGCTGTTTTTCGTTTCTGCGGTTTGCTTTATGACGTCAGTATCTCAGGCTATAGGCATATGGCGTTGACAATAGGATGACAGTAACGAAACAGAAAGGATTTAGAAGGAATGTGTCATAGCCTGTGCAAGGTACTGTCTAGGCATTTGCCTGGAGGGACCCAGGAAAGCCACAAAAAAAAACCTTTCAGAAAAACCAATGGTCCGAGTTTCGAGCTAGGCACCTCCCTATACAAGTCCAGAGCGTTACCGCTCAGTCAAAAATTGTCTAAAACAGGGATGCACAAATCCTGGGCGCCACGTCGCCGTGGCGACTGAATTTGGTAGGATGCGCCTAATGTTTTTGGGTCTTCAGTAGGAAACTTGCTTTATGTCACCCTTCCGGTGCCTACAGTTTTGGGGTGTTTCCTAGATTTTTGGAAAATTTGTGCATCCCTGATCTGAAATAGTTCCCTGAAATAATGGCGTGAGTTGTTGAGACTAATTATTACGTCAATTTGTAGGACGAATATTTACTTAAACGAGCCCCTTACGAACAAAATCATACAATTGTTTACATATTTTTATTCTTACAAATAGGAACAGCTCATCCTTGCCTGATTACATTTCAGTTCCTGTGGAATTACTGCCACACGTAAATAGTCTGATCATTTATTATCCTGGCATAATCACATTCGCAACAGCACATGAGTACTATAATGCTGTGCAATGGGTACAATGCCAGTTCCACTAACCTAAGACAGGGGAATCTAAAATACAAACACGACATCTGGAAACAAAAAAAATCTAATACAAACACCAAACTCTATAAGAATATATTTTCAAGTTCCCTAATTTAAATACATTTTTGCTAGACAATACTCTTTATCTCCCCAGCTGCGACCTACAATCTGGACGGAAATTTTGTTCATTTCTGCATCAAACCAGTTAATTTGTCTCAAATGGAAGGAAGATAGAGGATACGAAGTACGAATCCATTGCGTAACAGAATGTTCATTGCATTACTGCCTGAAATAAGTGCTGGCAGCTTGTGTAAAAACAGAACACTCATTTTTTACTACTTACAAAAATTAGGTCCAGACTGGACACGATCAAAGGAACTGGCACCTTTGATCCCTTCTCTTTTATAAACTTATTTGTCACAACGAAGATAAAAAAATAACAAAAATTGTCTAAATGCATTACGGTGTACCGGAATTGTTAAACTTATTCGTAATAACAGCCAATTTGAAAAATTTATTTCATATCCCCAGTAACCACAGTCAGTGCGTAATGTTATTAAATACACTGGCTTAAGTTCATAAATGTCATAAACACGCAACCGTCAAGCTAAACGCCTACGTTATAATGTGGATTAGTGGAAATTTATCGTCGTTCCTAGTGATGCGTAAAACTCGCGTCAGAGAGGAAATAATGACTTATAATTTCCCCAGTTACATTATCATATAACTGATAAAGCAGGAATACGCATTCTGTTTTGATAAAAATTTGTAAAACGGAGGAATAAAACGCCTAATGAAATTAAACTGAAAGCTCAGGCCGTCTCCAAAAACTACAGTTTCTACACACATAAAGACATGCCTGTAATATTAATATGTTCATACATCGTTTGCATTTCCGCGAATTCACAGTGAGCGAGACAGAAGTATATTATTTACGGAAGTTGTTAGTTACAAACATTGTGTTGCACCAATGATGTCGGAATATACTGTGTGACTGAAGGAATGGTAAAGTGATAATAACAGGCGAAACCCGAAGTACTGAGACAAATTCCTTACGTACTGGCCTGGGATCGGATCGAATCCGGAGAATTCACATAAAAGTGACAATTCTCAAAAGCACGGACTTGCAGTTTATATACTTTCATCAGGCGCTAGACTCGTCCATAAGTCTTAATGGCAGATAACACGGCACAGTCTTAAATTTCGTACAAGATATCGGCTATTATTGATACTGGGATACTGCAGGTCTAGGCAAATCCCTGGCGTCAGATTGCCATGGCACTAGAAATTTTGTGAATATCTTTACAACAGAGACTGGGTCACAGACCCGTTCATCTTCGGTAGCGAACAATGTGAACATCGAAAATTTTCTTTAACGTTCATTTGCTATGGCAGACACTAAGACGAACGGCTGACGGAAATTTCGTTTGAAATGCTACTAGGTGGCACAAAATTGAGCTTATGTGCTGGTTACGTGGTGCATACCAATCTGCACAGATCGCATTATCTTGACAGCCAAAAACTGTCCGGATTCCAATCCAAACAAAAAGTTTCCATGCCTTGGAATGGTGCAAGAAGAATATGTGGGTAAATGACGTACGTTGAGAGATACTTTGGGATTTTATACGGCATTCATAAAACACATAATAATGAGACATATAGTCCTTGTTCTCAAAGTGGCAGAACATGACTAACGCACTACACTGGAAGGAAACAAATTTGTATGCCGTTATGCACAAATCCGTCCAGTTGTAGCATCATATGTACGTATCAAGTTTGTATGTATTACGTAGAACTACACTTATTAATTACTAAGGTCTTATAATTAGTAAAACATCATGTAAATGAATGTTCTGAACAAAAGGTGCTAGATAAATTTAAAAATATATTTAACTAAAATACCTTAAAAAACTCCCGTGTGGTAATAAAAAGAAAAATTTCATATTATGATAAATGCTATTAATTGTATAACATTTGCAATCGTTTTAACAAAGCAAAACTGAAAAGCCTTTATTTTCAGCATTTGTACTTTTAAAATATCTTTATAGAACATTCCACTTTTCGTTCTTATTTATTATAACTGCTTGTACTGAGCTTTGATAAGAGTGCCTCGTGATATCGTTATTCTTCCCTAACACCTTCTCAGCTTGCTAAAATGTGATACACTTTTGCTTCAAAACAGTATTATAATGCATTGTTAGGTTTAGGGGATCAGATAAGCAATTATACTTTAGTTCGTCACCGTATGCCCTTTATAACCATTCTAAACATATCACGATTCACAGCCCAACGACTACTACCTGAGACGGACACTAAAGCGTATTATATACGAAATACATAAAACCGTAGTACACTACGACACACGGTACAGTAAACGTAGGGACATGTAAAATTAATGCGATAGTTTCGTCGCTCGCAATTCAACACACATTTTGACATATACGTACCAGACTGCCACAAGTGTAAAGGTCCAACAAATCCGTCGTAAATCTGTTGAAATTACAGCACAGAAATAAGGACACTGACCGACATTTCTCCTCTATTGCATCCAGTACTATCCAAGAACTACCTTCAAAGCATTATAATTTATAATCTTGTTTAGACTATTTCGTGCACATTTTTATTTAGAACACAGAGTTACTTATTCGCCACAGATAGTCTGTACAAGTAATTACTCAAATATTTAATCAACCATATAATATTTTAGACCTCACCTACAATCCCAATGGAACCATAAGTTTCGTGTGTTTGTTTCCACTGGGAATAACATCATTCACATTATATGTATATATGTATGTATCTACTGTAAAGCTTTATTAGACTTTACACTTCCTGGAAAGTACTCCGTGCTATTCTGCATGACAACAAAAGCGTATAAAAATTTGGGCAATGAATTTAGCATCCAAACCCAATTTCATAACAAGGTCCTCTGGAAGCCACAGTAATTATATTTATTAATATTTAAAAAATATCGATGCTTCCAGGTGGCTATGGTTGCACAGTAATTCCATTATGTGTACATTATGTACTATAAGAGGCAAAACTCATTATATCGTGTTAAACATTTTCTCCCATGTACATAAATTTGTTATATACGCTTCATATGTAATAGGTGTTATATATATTTACTGATGTAATGGTATATTAAAATATCCCAGAATAAAGACGTGACAATTCTTAGTAAAATTTTCGTCTTCTATTGTATTGTCTTGTCTTGTATTGTCCCCCGGGCAACAACAAGCCTATAGGCCTATGCGAAGAATATAAATACTTAAATACGAACAACGGCCAGCGGTGCTCTGAATATCGGACAATATCGGCAATTTACGCAAATGGTTCCCTCATCCTTCACCAATACCTCAGATTCTAAGTAAGCTTAGTGCAAAACGTCCACGTACACTTTAGAAGAAGAGCAGGAAGGGGAAGCAGTTCGAAATCCATCGTCCATACAACATTGGCATGTTAATGTTAAGAATGTGGGTTTTACTCCCATCTCCTCTTCTGTCTTCCAAGTGGCCTATTTTCATGTGGTTTCACCACCGACCCCCTATACATTCTATACGTCCCCCATCCTCGCCAAAAACTTCAAAACAAGAAAAGAATAAGACGCAACAGAATACCAATATCTGATATATTCTTCATAGCCAGTATTGGATAATTTCTGTGGTTCAGGCAGCCAAGTTATCTTTTCCTAAAAAAAAGAGATTACTGCATGGGTAGATCCAGTTCTTGCGTTAGAAGCTGCAGGGTCATAAAACTTCGCTAAGACTTCTAAGGATTTAAATGTATCCACGTCAAGGAAAAAAGTTGTTCATTGTTTCGGAATCATGCATAAGGCTTACGAACACGTAGCAGTGTGCACATGTGTACATATATGCGCCCTCTATGCATACATAAAACACATTAGCTTTGCCCTTCGGAACTCCCGGCATCCTTCAGTAGAAATATAAGTACGGAGTTATCATACTCGTTATATTCCTGCACTTTATTTGAAGGAACTATTTTTTCGAAACGCAATAGACACACAGTTATTATAAGCCTCACAGCCACTTCTAATTGACGTTATGTACTATAACAATATAACAATAAGATAAAACCCTGTTAAGTTCTTTAGTCCACCCACTCGTAAATGTTGGCTCCGTACTGGCGGCACCAGTGAAAAGAACTGTCCATAAGAACCACGACATTTTCTAACTCTATATGCCTCTTACAGGATGGAGAAACGAAGCCCTACGCACACAGAGGGGCAGTAAAGGAATGTCTTAACAAAAGAGTTACTCCATGCTAAGGTCACAAGTTTACCTTACGCAAACAGTTTACCCAGTACATGTACAAAAAGGGAGGTGCAAGCGTGTTTATAACTCATCACTTTCTTCTTACCCATCCTCTACGTTGTGTATACCATCACAATTCCAGACGTCTTAAAACGTTATTTAATGCTTCTTCCTTCCACAGACGAGAAAAGAATATTAATAACTTGAATATAATTTAATCACTAAGCTTCCACTACACTTTATTTTTATTAGCCGTTCAAATTCACTTCGGTCTTAGCAGACATGTTTTATTTGTTCGTAGCTTAACTGTGACTGACACTTAGCATTACTCACTAAATTCTCGTTTGCGTTGGCAGACACATTCTTTTATGTTAGCTTTGACTGGCTGTTGACGAAGTCATTATGTGACGGATCATTTCTATCGGTTCCCCGCAACGTCACGACAGAATCCTCGAAATTATAAAAACAACCAAAGTGTACTTCTGGAACCTTTTTTTCACCTAGTTACACTAGGGTGCCCAGACTTATAAAACAAAACAAAAAAAAAAGACACTCACGATCAGTTGACACGATTCGACTGTCATCCTGTTAAAACGACTCTCTTGTACTCGTTTCATGCCAACTATCCATAACTGTTTAGCTTGATTAAAATTAACATTGGTTACTTAAATATTTATCGCTGTCTCAGTCTCACATTAACACTGTCAAATTACACAAATCTCTATTGAGCAGCTGGTCCAGGACGTACACTACTAATATCTTTGTCATATTTGTTAGATGGCTGAATTTCTTCCAAAAAGTTTGGTTGTTCCTTTATGAGATTGTTAATGTCCATACAAGAAATGTCTTTACAAGGTGTTTTTGTTATTAAAATTGAAAGGATAAATAAGAACGGGAAACGTTTTAAAAAAAACGGGACATTTGGAGTCCCGATTACATTTTCTCGGGACAACGGGATCAGTAGCTGAAAAAGCGGAAAATCCCGTTAATAATGGGACGTCTGGTCACCGAAGTTACGCCGATGTACGGCAACGTCAAGAAAGCAAAGATCAACGTCATATTTCTCCTGCCATAAGGTGAATCTTGTTATTCCACGTTTTTAATGTAGGATTTCGCTACTCCCTACCCCACATTCTTCAATAGTTTTTATGCCAAACTGTTACCTAGTGGTCACTCACATGGTGCAGTGGCATCCCGTGAAGTTCAATCCCGAAGTTTCGGTACAGGGTGTTTCGACACAGCAGATTAGTTGTGTCACTTGTGTACAGTGTACAATAAAGAAACGTGATGCATAATTTACACAAATTACCGCCACAGAACACGCTATCATAGCCCATGCTAATGAGCTATACCCTCGCCAACCAATGATTGCAGATTGATATACACTAGTACAGCCGACCCCAGTGTCTGCGCGGTCTAAGGCGTGGGCCTTCGACCGAGCGCTTGCTGTGATCGTGGGTTCGAATCCCATCGGGAGCAAGGATGTTTGTCTCTTGTGAGTGTTGTCAGGTAGAGGTCTCTGCGAGGGGTCGATCACTCGTCCAGGGGAGTTCTAGCGAGTGTGGTCTGTCTGAGTGTGATCTAGAAACCTCCAAATGGAGGCGGCCTAGGCCTCATTTGGACTGCTGCGCCACAGGAAAGGAAAAAATGCCACTGGAAATAATATCAATTGCAAGACTTATCAGACTTCACGTCAATGGTGGATCCCTCTGGAAACCTCCTATGTCGTTACAGTTAACAAAGTGGCCATTGTAACCAGTGCCCACGATCGTTACAACGCATTTTGTACAATTTTAATTCAGCGTGAAGTTCTTCTGTTCAAATTTTGCCATCCCTGTACGTTTATGTACCCTGCAATAGATGTGTCATCAAACTCCAGTCCAGTTTCAGAGCAGTCCAGTGGATGAGGCCGGTTTCCGTCGCCCAGCCAACTCATTCCAGAGCAATACGCGTTAATTCTCCGAACCATGGAAACAAACTACGCGAGTTTCAAGATCAAATTTTCTTCCGATTCACAGATATAATAAACAACAGGCACCCCTTTCGTACATGTAAATGACAGACAAAGTTATTGTTTTTAATTCTGCGAAGCACAAGCCTTAATGAGGCACCAATATTCTCTCAGATAATCAAACAATTCCTTTCACGGAATCCGAAATTCCATTAAAGTTTTCACAAGAACCCCCTAGGGCCTCCATGTTTTCCTTCCCGTAATTAAAAGTATTTGTCTCTGAAACTCATGAAACAACTTGCGTCCTTCAATGTTGTGCAGTTAATTAGTTTGCCATTCTAACCATTCCACACAGAGACACAAACGTAAGGTTGATGTGTTTATGAATTCGCTACCGTAATGAGCGTGCATTATTCATCTGACGCACTGTTGCTGTTGATGTGTGCCAAGGTCACGCATGGTGTGTGCCAACTTCGCACACAGGGATTTAGTTCACTCAACTAGAGCTCTCTCGGCAAAACTAATGCATATAAAAATTCTTGATTCATTAACCTTCTAAAGCCTAGCGGTAACTTTACTCACCACCCGGTTTAACATTAAAAAATTCTACGTGGTGCCCACATTGCGTTTATGTGTTTTGTACGGATCTCAGAACAAACAGCAACTTTTGCCTTATAAAACATTAAGAGACTGGTTTTTATAACCGAGGTGGAGAGTGTTTACAGCGCGGTACGAACTGAGTCCTTATATAAAACAGACACGCTTCGTCTTTAAAGGGTTAAGACGATTACTAATTACTTAAAGTATTTAATGACAGTGTTTCAGCTGCAGTGGTTACATGACATCAAATACGGTGGGGTGGCGTTCACGCAAATTCGAAAGGCAGGATTTGGAAGAAATCGGTCATGGAAATTTCATGACATAATCTAGGCATTCACCAGGAGACTTCAGGAAGACACAAAACAGTCAGCCAAAAAAAACCGGTAACTCGGACAAGATTCGAACCAAGTATCTATCGAACACTTCGAGAGCGTAATCGCTACACCGACCTGTTCGATAGAACCAACATAACGTCCGTCAGTTAACTGAAATCCATACACTTCCAAAGCAAAGACTGACAAGTACTTTTGTTTGTGAAAGCCATTAGACCAAGTAAGTTTCATAATTGTTATAAGGGAATACCAAAGAAACATCGTTCGTTCGTTCGTTCGTTCGTTCGTTCGTTCGTTCGTTCGTTCGTTCGTTCGTTCGTTCGTTCGTCCGTCCGTCCGTCCGTTCTTTCTTTCGTTTGTTCGTTCGTTCGTTCGTTCGATCGTTCGTTCGTTCGTTCGTAGTCCTGACCTCTTCTGACTACTCACAGCAGGTGTCGAGGTTGTTTATTTTCACTTGATCATACTCAAGCAAGCGCCACATTCGGTAGGACTCCTCTGGATGAAAGATCGGCCCGTCGCAGAGACCTCTACCTGACAACACAAACACTGTACAAGAGACAAACATCCATGCCCCCGGTGAGATTCGAACCCACGATCTGCGCTCAGCCGCAGACCTACGCCTTAGACCGCGCGGCCACTGGGCTCGGCCCAAAGAAACATCATGCTCCCAATTTAAGCTGGTACAGTAAGTATCGGCCGGCTAAAGCGACTAAAGCTCCTGTGGTTTTCTTCATTACTTGTATCAGAATGTCAGAATCAGAGGGATACGTTAAAATGGATAACATCCAAGTCTTTCAAATGCTTACCTGTTCACCGCTCAAGGTCGTATGACCACCTCATTCGACATATCATTAACGCAGTCAAAACAGTGTCAATAACGAAAATAATCTCTAGCTGAAACACGCTGACAAATCGTGAGCAACTATTGGTGGTACTGAAGAAGGTAATGTTGTCCCGGTGTAAGATATGAAGGGATATGCTGGAGCAGAGATAAAGCTCCACTCATTCTCAACCTCCGCTAGATAGTCGCAAGTAGTCAGCTTCCCCTCTGGCCACTTAACCCCCGTGGTAAAGCTTCCGGTTGTCACTGAGTATGAGGCTACGTGGGCCACAGAGCCGGTCTTGGTGCACTGTAGTAGAAAAGAAATCTATGGCCTACGCCGGGAATCAAACAATTCCTTGGCCGTATAGCCCGTAGTCTAATCAATACACCAACTACACTGTGAGTAACAATAAACCACATCATATTTTAAAAAGTATTGTATAAAATTATTCCAAATATTCGAAACCAAATGCACCAAAATGCCTTACACGATTTCTATCATGTGCTGTCAAATATAGGTATATAAAAATTTCGACATTTATAGGGTGACGTTTCAAAGTAACTATTCGTAGCCCGGACGGACAGACGTCTGTGTAAGTGTGCTGATATTCACATACGAATATAATCACGATCGTAGTATACCTAGCGCCGTGTTTAATTTGAAAAGGTGGTGGAGTAAGTAGGCTATGGGTTGCAAAGCTGAGAAACCATAGTTCGATTCCTGGAGGGGCAGCAAATTCCTCACTTCTGCAAAGCGCCTGGACAGGTTCTGGGACCCACCCAAACTTCTATACAATGGGTACCAGGCACTCTTTCTCAGGCAATAAAGCGGCGGGGCTGTGAAGCTTACAATTAATCTCCATCTAAACTAAAATTAGGGAAGGATAAAATTCGACCAGAGCCTGAAGCTCCCACTGCCAAGAAATCCCCGCGTTAAGGTTGAGTGAACCTGTATCTCCATGTTCCCTACACGTCTTGATATCACGATTCTTTGACAACAATTATACATTTTGATTTTTTCCCCTGTACGAGTGTTTCGCCTTTATTTGTGGCTTACATAATGTCAAACAACCAAATGATCAGTGAGTAATGAATTTGATAAGTTAAGGAACAAGCGACCATGACATAATCCCCGGTAAAGCAATCCCGTTACAGGCCTGGACAGGCCCTTAGGGTTCCAGGACGTTGAGGCTCCCAGATTTCTAGATGGTCGGCACTTGAAGGTGGCCAGGTTGTCAGCCCTACGCACCGGCAGCGTTTACCCCCCAGGAAATATTCCTGGTACTCATTTCCGTTAGAGGCTGAGTCGACCCCGGGGCCATAATGCGACCGAAAGGATTATGCCAATGAAAAATTCCAATGACACCATCGGGAATCGAACCCGCGACCTTCCGCGTGCCCCACATAACCCCCCGTAGTATCGCGTATTTGGTAGTAAACGTCGGGAAAAACCAAAACAAACATCCGAATATAGGTCTCTCGAATGAGGTTTGAACCCTTGACCTAGCGATCACAAAAAAAGAAGTGCTCCCCACTCGAGGCTTGGTAACCCCGATCTAACTTGTACAGTTCTTATCAAGCATAGCACAAGCGAACATTAAATTCCACCAGCGTCTCATGTATGTGCTCAGACGAAAGGCAGTCGAAATCCCTTGGCTAGATAGGAAGATCAAAACCTGCGGACATAATCTTCCCATGTTGCCATCATGTTCACTTCGCTCAAGGAAGGTAAAAACAGGAATATACGAGTCATTCGTCTCGCAATATTCACGTTGTCTTGGACGTGACGCTGTGTCATTGGGTAAGTATTCTCCGACGTTTTGAAGTATCGTTATTGCCTTCATCTTTAGTGTCAAGCAGACCAAAAGAGTATCTAAGACTGCTTGACCATAGAGATCGAAACATTATAATCCTTTAAACCGTCGGGAAATACCCAACGACGCCGCCTCACGAGACAGAAAGCTTGAACAGTCAGCAACAGCACTCTGAGGCCACAAATCTCGCAATATTGTGTCTTATTTGATAACAACGGCAAGGCGTTCAGTGGGAAGAAGTGTATACGTTAAGTATAAAAACGCATTACTTGACAAGAGCAGCACTCAACCAAGATACCAGGATATACATAAAATTTGTGTTCAAATCGTGATTATGACTCGTGAAGCGTTTCTCCCGCTATTACATTAAACGTTATCGCAGCAACATTGAGCGGCTTTATAATTATGTTTGCTGTTTACGCAGGGTTGTTCAATATTTAATTAACTGTAAATTACATTTTACTGCTTAGTGAGATGCAGTTAAAGAAAACTCCGCAAGTACAACAGACAACCGACACACATTATGATTACAGGACTACTGGCGCCGTTTGCCATATTTATGAAGCACACAGTATTTCTATTGCCATATTACAGACAATTTAGGCTGGGAAAAAATAACATTCTAAACTAACTTCCGAAAAGAAATTTAAAGGTAACTATTTTTACGTGCGACATGCCGTTGTATGTCAGTGATATGAACAGGTGGCATCAGTATCAGTCTCAACACAACTATCTTTATTATACAACATAGTCTATTTGTCTAATTGAGCAGCTACATGTTTCGACCTAAATTAGGTCATCTTCAGGTTCTTAAAACTTAAAAAACGTATTCAGGTCGGAATATGTAGCTACTCAATTAGACAAATCTACTATACTGTCTAACAAAGATAGCTGTGTTGAGACTGATACTGATTTTACCAATTTATGGGTAACTACTACACAGTTTGATTAGGGTCTTAACCGTTTAACCAAATCTCCCCCCCCCCCAAATAGAACTGGCAGCTGGAAAATTAAAACATTTTTGGACTGAGTAACCGTGACAGCTCTGTAGGGTACATAACTGTATCATTGCACCAACTTACTGCATGTTCTGAGGGCAACCACGAGTGCTGAGGGAGAGTAACCGGTCCCGTCCGGGAGTCGATGCGGTACCCTCGAAATACAGATCAATTGTTCAGTTAACCATTTTAAATGGCGACGTTATGTGTAATTCCTGATTCGAAAAATACTCTGTTCCTAATATGTCAGGTATGTACACGAGTACATGTGTTAATCTTTCAAACACTCGAAGCAATACGTAGATACAGGAAGAATACTCGTAGTATAGCAGAGCACCTGAGTTTAATTCTACGTTTCGGCAAGTTTAAATAACGTTAGCTTATAGGTCTGTCCTTGGTGACGCCACCTTTTATTATGCTAGCACTGCATGTACTTTTATTGCGCCTACTGTTCGCATTACGAGCCTTGCGTGTTATTTCTGTTTTACAAGCCCGTAGCATGTATCACGATCGAGAATCGCATTTCGTGTCACACCATTAAGCACAGTGAAGCAGAACTTCGGAAACAGGTGCAGGGTATGAGGAAATATGAAAATAAGAAAGGGAGGGTGGGTGAAAAATTCTGAGTGTATAGATGGAGATAGGAAGATGTGTGGAGTGGATGGAAGAATGGGTATAGGATACGGTAAAATGGATGCATGTGTGTGTGTGTGTGTGTGTGTGTGTGTGTGTGTGTGTGTGTGTGTTGATTTACGGTAATGGTTATCCGGTTACTCTGCAATGCTGTGCACAGTGATGATGTAACACAACGTCGTATATACTGTATATGGTAGAATGACTGTGAATAATGACGTGAGAAGGAAGTCTGATGAATCTGCCGTGACCTACTTCATGTAACTATCGCAGCTATTCAGTGAGTTGTATTAATCAAAAACACTCTATAGATAGGTCAGTGTTACCCCAACCTTTCCACCGTGGAGGAACCCCTAAAATAATTTTCCATATCTCCTGGAAACCCCAGCTTATGAAACGTTTACAGACCGAAGAATGTTAAAAGTGTCGATCGCAATTAAATTACTGCAAAATTACAATCAAGACAAATTACTTGTAAAGATCTGCTACCTATATATAAGTCAGCTTACACTGTATGAAAAAACTGAAGCACTGTTCTGTTATTTCGTGGGATATTTCGGATTTTTGGTGGTATTTCAAATCTTCAGAATTCGTTTGCATTTATTTAACGATTTCTCGCGATATCCCTAACGATGTTCTGCGGAACCATGGTTGGGAAGCAGCGGTCTAGATGGATATACTGGTGTGTCAGTGGGTGGATAGCTAACAACATAACGACCTGTCGACGAGCATTCTCTTGTGTGTTACCGTAAATGCGCACAAAAAGTGAAATCAACAGTATTTAGCTAAGCAAATGACGAAATGTCTTCTGTCATTTCAGCACACTTTGCAACTAAAATAAAAGATATGAAAGAAGAGACTTGAACTACTTTGTAAGAAGAATGTAGTAGCATTGGATCAATCAACGTATCGATCGCGCATAACAACAAAAATTAAATGCTGGTAACAGTGACGTACGCAATTTTAAGTGATGTGTTTCCACAGCCATTCACGTACGGCGCTATAGCCCCTCCTGGGCCCTGGCCTTCCTAAAACGGCGCCTCTTTTCTTCTCTATCCCCAGCTCTTTTCCTCAACCTCATATTCCTAGGATCTCTGGATGACGTCTTCCCATCTTTTTCTTTGGTTTCCTAATGATGTGATTCCATATGCAAATGTAAACAATCTTAAAAACTCCACCGCGTTAACAGATAAATAAATAAAGAAATACAGACGACTAACTATGCAAGTTGGTTTAAGGATCCGATAGGAACTGGGTTATTTAACGACGACGTTTCAATTTCAGAATTACGCAGTGTCGAAAGACACGGAACACAACTGTTAATGGTCAGCCCGTCAGCTGGCCAAGTAATTCTCCGCATTTTCTGTAATTAGAAGACCCATCACCGTATTTACAACAGCGCACCACTGAATCCTATACTGAGCCATCTCAATCCAATCCATACGACCATATAAAGACCCTGATTTGACAGCCCTAATAACACTTGCAGAGTACAAACTCTTAGGACTATAGTGCGGCCGGAAGGATTAAGACAAGGAAAAATCTCAATGATCCCACTGAGAATCAAACCCGCGACCTTCCGGCTTGTAGCGCAGTGCCTCAACCAAATGCGCCACCCAGTTCTCTTGGTATTGATTGTAATGAACCAGACCTACACAAGCTTCTGACAGTCTATGCTGCGAAATTCGCGTCGTTCGTTACTGCTCACATCGTGACCGAGATTTGAACTAGCTACATCTAGTATATAAGTCCAAAGTGTTTACCATATTGGCCGGCTGTGGGACATAGCGGGAGATCTGAGTAAGACAATCCGTCTAGTACTGACGTTTCAATGGGCCCCTCTGGCCGCAATGTTGTTCGTGACAGAAAAGAAGGACGCTCGAAAGTAACACAATTGTGTTTATTATAATGAAGACAGAATGCCACCTACTCGAGGATACCAGTACACGGAACACGGCCACAACAGCAAGGAAGAAAAATAAAGAATAAGACTGGATGGAATCTTTTTTGGTCAATCCAGTTTTACTAATAAGGACATTTCGTGCAGCTCTACTACACGTCATGTTACCCATGATGCGCTGAAGTAGGAGATGAGAAGGCGCTGCACCTAGCATTTTTTCGTGGCCTTTTGATTTGGAACATTCACCACCACGGAAAAGGTTAATGAAACATTCATTCTTAACGCAAAACAGGAGAACTCACATTCACGTCGTGTTCGATTGAAGACGCGGTTGAGTGGTTGCTATCCTAGAACTGTATAGTTCAAATGTCAGCCTGTATACATGGTATTCTGACTGCGTCTCGAGATCTCTTTCAGTCTCTGCAGTCTGATGCCAGCATAGTGCCTTCAACAAAACACGACCACCCATGTACAGCCATTCACTCACAACCACCTTATCATTCGACGCTACATAATCAAAGCGTCACTAAGTACAAAAAGAAACATTGACGTTCCCTATCGGTCCCATCGTCAAGGGTCAATCAGTATGGCCCTTGAAGAAGAAACCGACATTTTCTCCCGCAACATCGATAACCAACCATCGACTTACGCTGCGCAACATCTCAGAAGAGCGGAGACATCAACAGCAGCGCGGTGAAAGCCTGAAATGTGGCATGACAGTTGTAGATTCCAAATTCAGCGCAGCACTGGACTTTCTAAATGCTGGATACAAACAGATCTTGAAAAGACCCACGAGCTTCGCTTACAAATATATAGCGGTTCGCCGAAAAAGTAGAATATTTTCAACACTTATAAACCTCACGGAATTCGCACTGCGTGGAACTGACGGAATTGCAGGACCAATACATTATTTTAACAACAGCCATAATAACTGTTATTCAATAGACTGTTCAACTTGGCATGATTCTGAGCACGGCGTACTGTAACAGACATGACCGATATTTTGGACACCGTCCATAAGCTCAGGCCAAAACACCCACAACGTTTCGGGGAACAGATCCATCTCCGTCTTCAGGAGGAAAGTGGATAATGAGAACCTACTTTGTTAGGCTGCTGAGAAAGAGCTAAAGTTCCAGTGGTAGAGGCTAGCTCTTTGCTAGGGCTCTAAAGAGTACGTTCTCCTATTCCAGTTTTCAACTGAAGACAGAGCTGGATCCATTGTTGAAGGGTTTTGTAGCTTCAGAGGATAAGCAACGTCCAAAATGTCAGTCGCATCTGTTGAACTGTGTGTACCTTACACAGTATTAATAAATGCATGTCTATTCAGTGCACATGAATTAAAAATTGTCAAATACGTTCAACAAATTTAAACACCTTAAAAACTGTAGGTGATACAGGGCAGCTTACAAAGTAAAAATACCTACGGTGGTACACTGTACACAGTACATCAAGGCATCATATTGCATGGAACAGAACGGGAAGTACTGCAATTCTAACATGTTAAACGTAATAGCAATCCACAAGCGTCAGAACAATTAACACAGAAATTTAAAATTAACTTATAAATAATTTTTCATGTACAATAACATGCGCGTTGTATGGAGGATTACTCAGATCCCAGTGACCGCGAGGTATAAATCGCGCACTGCATTCGACCGCGCAGAAGCAAGGGTCACGAGCTTATATCTTACAATATGTTTGTGCACATTTTCAATAATTGCGTATAAATACAAAAATAAAATAAAATAAAATAAACTACAAAAATTGCACGCAGTACGTCAGAATACCTCAGTCTTCCATTTTAGGAAACACGAACGTAATCTACACACAGTATACAAGCGTCAAACACGTTTTACACAAAAATATTTGTTTTCAACATAAACAACTTTGAAGGTCTCAGCAACTTCACTTTTGAAATTCTCCCGATATTTTACTAAATCGTGAGAACTTTAAAACTTCAGTCACGCACAAACGCACACAACACACACGCAAACACATTATCTTAATTACTTCTCTGACCTTTCTGTTAAGCATATAGGTTATAGATAAAGCGCTGCAGGCTGTTTAATAACGTAGTATAAGAATGGAATCCTACTCATTTCTGTGCTATCTCGGCAGCTACTGCAATGCTTTAGGAAAGCCGAATTTTGATTTTATGACCAGAAACCGCAATCCAAGTTAATCTCCTGGAAAGAAATTTCATAAATGGATAATAGATTCACTCGTTTCGATGGGCTATAAATAATAATTCAATTATCTAATTAAATCAGCAAAACTTCATAAAGAACACGACTATTCATTACAACTGTTCTTGAATACAGCACAACTAAACGGATTAAATCGAAAACAGATAAACAAAAAGTTTAAAAATGCTCAGTCTCACATACAACTATAACAAGCCACCCAACGTCCACAAACAAACGAAAGTAAATCATCCGAAAATAAAAGTTTCACTTAAGAGTCTTAAAGTACTTTTGAAACAAAAACTTGGAAGTGGAAGCTTGAAGAGCTTTATGAATTCTGGCAAGGAAATAAAACACAGGTTGCTCTACAAAAATACTAGCAGTGTTCTAGCATATGGAAATATTTTACACAATGACAGCATGTAATCATTCGTTATTAGTAAACCTTTAATGGCACAAATAACGGTTCGTGTTACTTAATCGTGCAACCATATTACAAGTCGTGTAAAGACACGGTGCGGATTACGGCATTAGGCACGGACATGCAATATCTGTCGCACAAATGTGTCCAATTAACCTTTTAAAGCCTAGCGGTTATTTTACTCGCCGCCAGGTTTAACATTCAACGATTCTACGTGTTTCTCCCATTGAGTTTACGTTTTTTATACGGCTCTCAGAACAAACAGTGACTTTTGGCTTAGGCAATATTAACAGATTGGTTTTCATAACTCAGACGGAATGTTTACTGCGCGGTACGCGTTGAGTCCTTATATAAAATAAGACACGTTTCGTCTTTAAAGGGTTAAGGACGCCAATCCTGTGAGTTTTCCAGTTGGCGTACTGTTTCGGATAAAACTGCTGCCTCAATCTTTCGGGTAGAAATCGAGCCAAAACTTGTGGCATTCATTCCTTCGTGGAAGGGAAGGGCGGATGGCAATCGCGCACATGGACGAGTCAGCTTTTTCGAACACCGCGTATATATCTAAATCACGTCAGTCTACCAGATCGTCTGGTAACAGCCGTACTGTACTTTGAAGTACAGAAATTGTAACTCTGGAACGCTGAATTGTCCCCACCACGCTAATGTCTCCGTTTGCGGTATGAGGTACAGTAGTCTCGATGTTCGTGATTAACTGGAACCTGTACAACAGTCACGAACATCGGAATCACGAGCACCGGAATCCACTCTAAATATACCATGTCTACTTTATTGCCAGACATTATAAAATACCTATAATAAAGATGTTATATAACCTCAGAAAGAACAAAAAGCAGGGAAGATTGTTTTTAATAAAATACACTTTATGAAAGCACAAAAACAACGTCACTCAATTAAGGACACAACGCGACTGAGTCAAGAATGACCTACGCAATAGCAAGAAAGAAGCAGGTTGTGCATACGTACATGTTTCGATGCACCCAGCGTTTAGAAGCCTACGGAATATTTTAGTATGTTTTCATAGTTCTATTATAAAAGGTTTTAGTAAACGCAGTCTAACCTTCTGAAGTGCTCCAAGGTAAAGAGACCTTCGCAAAATAATAACGTAACAAGTAAGAAATAAGAATATGACAACCTGAGAAAAGTTTATTTAGTTTATAATAAGACGATAACTTATAATCCGTTACAACACAATGTGTAGTGACGGGTCACAAGCGATTGCTAACTTTCACAATGAAACTTTGTGTGTGATTAACTGCACTAGTAACTTCAGCGTGTTACGGAAACAGAAGCGTGTGCATCTGAAAAGGGTACGGGTTGTGTTAGCCTCCACGTGCAGACAAAAGAATTAACTAGCAAGCTAATTAACTTCTGAAACATTACTGCCTTTTTGAGATTTAACGCCGTTTATTCTGAAATTTACCAACGTTTCACACGAACCTGCTCTCTCCATCTTCTACCGGGTCTAATATTACAGAAGACTAAACATTACAGTCCCCAATGTCAGAATCTCATCTTTTAGTGAAGTTATTATAATTTATAACCATTTCGACTTTTAAGAGACGCAAAATATGAAAATACAAGGGTTTATCTCAGAGAAACAACGACAAAGATTGTGCTTTTAGAATGTCTGGTACCTTTATGGGGATAATATAAATGCGAGTAATGTTTCGAGTCGAAAATACAATATTCATGTTCATATTTTTTTTCACATTCCATAAATCTTATTACAGATATGGAAATACTCAAAGTGTAAACATACCACACAATACAACAGAAGACAATTCATATGGATAAGAAATACAATTGTGTATTGTCACACACTAGCAGCATGCAATTTCAATCATCTGGGTCTCGATATCAAGATTACAATCACCACCCACAGAGCACTATAGAGTATACAATGCAGAAATTTATAAAATTCAAGTGTAAAAACCAGGATGGCAGTATTATTTATTAAGATATTCCTCCAAGCTGCAGAAGGAATTATATACCAAATGTCTTTTTAAAGGCAGTTTGAATTTATTTTTATCATTAGATAGATTTTTGATATTGATGGTAGATGATTACAGATCTTTACTCCAGCATAATAGACGCCCCTCTGGTATATTGTTAAGTTTGCTGAGGGTAAGTATAAGTTCGAGTTTTGTCTTGTATCAGTTCTATGTACTTGTGAATTTAACAGAAAATCGTCTTTGTTCTTATCAATAAATAGTGGTCAATTTCTCTATTTTGTGATGCATGCTGGTTGGACTTGGAACAACTTCGCTTCACCTCATCATGTCTGCTATAAAATCGAAATAACAGGGGAATTTTTGTTCTATTCCTTATATTTTTTCCACGAAAACTGGCTAGACTATCTTATGCTTTTCATAGCCACTCTAAGTCACTGTAGGAAAGCATCTGAAAATAAAATCACACCGATACACGTCACACACTCTGATCAGTATTCATGATCGTGGCGGCATCCATTTCGATCAAGCAGACGCAGCTGGATACCCTAACCCAATTACTCAATACAACACAGTCACACTTTACATGCTACCATTCACTCAGCGAGTCAAGACAGTCTCCACGCCTTTTATACAATCGAAGTCACGTTACAGTGTTCAAAAAGTCCTCAGCCAAATGAATCCGGTCGACCCCATTTACTTAACACCTAATTAACACTATACTTCCATCTACACCTAGATCTCACAAGTAGTCTCTCTCCGTCATGTTCCCCGGCTAAGACTTTGTATGCATTTCTGACCTTCCCCGTTCATCTGGTCTTCTTTGATCAGACCATACTGATCAGATTTTGAGGAGTATAAATGTTCAAGTTCCTACCAGGAAATCGTCCCCATCACCCTCATACTTCCCCTGTCATAAGTCCAAATATTCTCCTTAGCAATTTGTTCTCAGACATCGTCAATTGGGCCCCTAAAGGCGAGAAAACAAACTTCATACCCATAAATACAGCAGGCAACATTTCAGTTCTGTATATTAATTCTACAGATTTTTAGATACTAGACGGCAAGATAAAAAGATGCCGTTGTTTTACAGTGGTTAGTCAACTAACGAATCTATGAACTGTGTCTCAGTGATGAAGAACACCGAGAAATTGTAGAAAGGATGGGAGAACTATAAGAAAAGATATATCAGCCACGGATCATCTATTCAGTTGTATGTCCAAGAGTGTCGGGAATACCTGCAGAATGGGTGAGTGAATCCGAAGAAAAGTGCCACGAGCAACCTCATCCGGAATAACCACGCGTCGAACCGTGTTCATAATGCATGGCATGAGCTGCAGCCTTTACAGATCCAATAGCAAGTCACATCGATCCGACGTTTGTCTATACAGGCCCTTGGGGGGGACAAATAACGAAGGATGCATCGGTGGCGTTGTGGAGAAGAGGGAGGATCACCTTATCGCACTCAACCGGACAAGGTCAGGCCAGACCGCAACAAAGATCCTCGCATGCCAGACAGTTCGCTCATAAATAACTATCCTAAATAAGAATCACCTATTTTCAGCATCAGTAGTAACAATTGATTACTAATGCTGTGCACTGTACGCTCCTACACACTTGAATTATTAACACGAGAATGCGTTAAATTCAAAAAGAAAGAACACAAATTGATATCAACCAAATAATAGGCCTACATACAGTCAACGTGCGATAGACCGTTTAAATGTGTTTCTTAATTATACATACAGAATTCAGTGAATGTTTCTTTTCGTAGTCCTTACCTATTTTACCCACTCAAGGTAGGTGTCGAAGTTGTTTATTTTCACTTGATCACATTCAGACACACACCACAATCAGTAGGAGTCCTCTGGACGAGACATCGGCCCGTCGCAGAGACCTCTACCTTACTACACAAACACTCACAACAGACAAACATCCATGCCCCGGTGGGATTCGAACCCACGATCCCCGCAAGCGCTCGGCCGCAGACCTACGCCTTTGACAGCGCGGCCACTGGGATTGGCTATTTAGTGAATGTAAGGAATTAAAATACGTATGAAGATTTGTAAAACTATAGCGTGCAACTTTGAAAATAGCTTTATAAGAAAGCAGTGGCGTTATTGCAGACGTTTACCCTATATTTATTTCATCATGTTAGCACAGTTGCAGATCTCGATAATTTCTCTATTGTTTTGTCCCCACAGAATGTAAATGTGGTAACACTTTAGTTATAACAACGGCAAAAATGAGTAAACAGAAGTTTGTCGTCTCTGAAGGTGTTTTATCAATAGGTTCAGTTACCAAGTACTTCTGATAAAAATAGCTTGAATGAAAATTCCCGGACACCGACGACTGAGGCAAAGCAGACAGCACTCCCGATTCGTATTCCGTATGCACCGTGTTCGCAGCTCGGCCCAGAGATCAGTTATCCAAACGAATTTTCGTGCGTTTCCTTAGCAGGTACAGAAAAATTCTCGAATGTTAGGAGGGTCGCTCCTTCCTAATTCTTTACCATTTATCATTCACCATCACGTTAATGTGCCGATCCAGTTGACCGTGCAGTCTAAGGTGTAAGTCTGAGGTGAGGCCGCTTGATTGCTGGGATTGCGGGATTCGAATCCCGCTCAGGGTATGGATGTTCGTCTCTTGTGTTTTTTGTGTGTCGTATAAGTACCGACCCCTGCAACGAGGTGATCACTTGTTCAGAGCAGTCCTACCGGCTGTGTGTGTGTCCAATTGTGTGTGATCTAGAAACCTCAACAATGGGCGGCGCAGGCCCGAGTTGGACTGTTGCGCCACAGGAAAGAATATACAATTTTAGGTATTCGATATCGATACTGAAGTCAGACCTTCATTTTCCACTACTCAGTCCACGTTTTATAGCAAGTTTCTTACATTAAATTTAGAACCATCACACTTTTCTTATTAGACCAGGAAAAGAAAATTGTATTTGCTGACGCTACAGTTCAACTTCCAGCGACTGCAGTATATTCCTACTTGAGTTTATTTGAATCAAAAGTATGATTCTGAAATGGTTGACCGAGGACGTAAACGTATTCTTCCAAACACACCGCGGGCCTGAAGCACAGTAACAGTCATTACACACAGACCCCCACCAGACAATACAGCACCACACTAACAATCAAGCCAACTCCGTGAAGCAGAGTCATTATTAAAATCGTATTCGCTCAACAACTCCAGAAATTCCTTCCCTTCTAAGCAATTAGAGGCCCATTACTGTGTTCGCATACAATCAGGCCTGGAAAATATTTGATACCACCCCATATGATCACACGCCATTCATTTCACCACCATACTGCAGCAGCGAAGCAGTTGTGAAACTTGTTGACCCGTTCCGGTCTCATTCGTCGCCCAGTCTCTTCCTCGGCGTCTCGATCCAAATGGTCTGTAACACTTAATTGTTGCGTAAATCAGTTCCTTGGCACCGGTTCAACATATTGGATGCAGCTGGTTTTATAGCCCAAACTTTTGTCCGCTTTATTTTTGTGGTAGGTCTTCGTTTCGCTTATGATCCATCCAAATGTATTCTCCTCTTCGTATAGTAGATTTAATTTCAGTAATTGTAATTATGGCTTGTTTTCATCCCGTTTAATCAAATATATTATTAATAACTTCTAATTCTTTGAAGCGACTGCAAGGATGACGCGTAAAAGCAGCCTACACCACTACATCTTCCTCCTACTTCCATGTTCATCAATCATTCCACCATATCCTACACAACGCTATCGCACATGATACAGCGTCGTCTAAAATAGACTAACCATCATCACCAGGCGTCCCAAAAAACAGTGTTTCTTTCCATATGGGTTAATTTATGCTACAAAAAGTAAACAGGGTGAAGTTCGTGAGCTATCTGCTAACGAGAAGCGAAGATAAACATAATTACAACCACGAATACCCCGAGGAGTACAGAAAGCGTTATACATTCAAACCTAGAACACTGGCAACGTACAGTGTATGAACATGTCGTCCTGTGGGATGTGGCAACATGCAGTCTGGCAGAATCGTACTGATGTTTCAGAGCATTTTGCTGCTGCATCCATCGTCAGGCTGCCCTGGATGACGTACAGGAGGATCCTCTGCAAGCTGGCGATGGAGGAATCCGAATCTTCTGTAAGGTCGGATCCTCTACCAGACTTCATGGCGCCACATTCCAGAAGACAGCAAACTACTTCGCCACCACCGCGTGAATTCCAAACCATACACAGGGTACAGTCTAAAATGTATGTGCCCTGAACAGAAACATAAGCTGCCTTTAACGAAACGTACAACGCATAAAAAGGTAACAAAACAAAAACAAAAAACAAGAAATTACAAAGATGGAAAAACAACTAAATGACAGCCAAAAAACATTTTATCTGACAACGCAGGAGAGAGAAGGGGAAATGCCTAATGTAAAGAAGTGAAAGTGAAAGGAAATTAAACTAGCAGAAAATGAGGTAAAAAGGAAAAGAGCTACATAAAGCAAAGCCTTCGGAAAAAATGTTCATATGTAACAACGAAATAACCGAACACTGAGAAAAACGACGAAGAAAAATACTATACACGGACAGAAATTAAATTATGCTTACGTAACATGAGTGAAAGTAGAAATAGGTGGTAACGGAAAGACTACAGAAATCAGTGCATGAAGAAGGCCGAGAAAAAACGCGGTTCATGGTAACTCAAAAACAACTAGGAACCGCGCAAGACACAGTGATAAAATCGTGCAATACAATACCAGCACACCGACAAAGGGAGAGAAATGTAATGTAGTTTGCAAGAAAGACGCCACCCAACCGCAGTCATCCAAAAGGTCATTGATCCTCCCCGAGAAACGACGGAGAGGGAAAAGGGAATCAGCCTTACTGCAATATCTGTCACAATTCAAAGTAAAACTGATTTTATTGTCTTCAATTCGAAGTTAAATTACTGAGTTTCAAAGCTCCAGTCTTACGAATTATTGGATGCATTCTTGGAGAATTCCCATCGTCAATGGACATAATACCCCCAGTTTCGTTCTGATACTAAGAAAATGAATTTCATTTTCTGTGTTTCTCATATATAATGAATTCACAGCGATCAAAAATCTACAAGCTTCTCCAAATAAACTTCGTAGCATTTAATATAATGTTTCGCATCCAAATAATTAACGAGACAAAGACTACGACCAATGCTGCTGGAAGTTATAAAACATTTCAGAACTTGCGGCTTCGTCTTACGAAGTGTTTTAGTGATGGTGGAGAGATATGTGCTTTGGTATCCAATTGTTCTGGCAAATACTTTAATTCCTCCTACTCGCAGCTAAGTTTGTAGGATTAGCGGGTAGAGAGGATTAAACTCAAGGACGCCTCCATCACAGTATATAACCACGTACTCCTTCTATCTTCCTTACTATTAATTGTACAAAAAGTATTTAGCACGTCACTTCTAGGTGATGGTACTTCTAATTATTCGGTTAGGGATGGAAGGATGTAATTCATATTCAAATTTGGTATGTTATCTGGTAACAAAATAAAGCTGTTTCACAGAATCATCGATTTTCTTTGAGTTCCTTCACATTTCAGCAACAGCTCAGGAACTACCGAGAACTGGACTCATGTTGAAATACTTTGTTTCACTCCCAATAGGCCAATTAATAATCTCTCAATTATTGTTTACATAGGCTGTGTGTTCATCCGTGTTAACGTGTGAGCGCGTGCGTATTAATACTTCATAACAACTGATCACGTACGCAATTTCATTACCTCGGTACGGTATATGGCACTTTAGATATTTTTTTTTTTCTTCGTCAGTCGGTGAAAATACTCATTCGCAGGCCTGTATTAAAAACTTTACGTAACTTCTCCCTTTTCCTTCGTCACCGTAAAACGGTATTCAGAATACTGTCACAGAAAGCACGCATTCCATTATTTCAGTACAGGTTATTTTCATAAAAACGAGGCCAATGACGGGGATTTCAAAGAGGGGGCCATTAACTGTGGCAATCTAACATGCATAGACACATAACAGAGTGAGCCAAATGTCACTGTGCACTTGCAGTACAAAGCATAAAACCGCCCCACTCGTAGTACTAATGTTACAGCCGCCTAATATTTAGTACTATGGCCTACGTGACTTGTGGTACGTACGTTGACCAACTCTCCCCTCCTAAAGCAATGTCATTTCATTGTTTCGTGGAACGAAAAGCACGTCCAAACAGAACATCGTCTACGGTAGGTGAACAGTGAATGTTGGCTCGAAGTGTACATATAAACGTACATACGCGTGATGTACATATTGCCGTTCTCAAATAATGTCACTAACTACTGGAAAGCTTTAATAAGATTAATTTTATTATGTACCGAAAAAATATTTTGTTCCAAATCCCAATGAATTGACGACCTCAGTAAACTCTGGTTTGTAGTACAGACACTTACATGATATACTGAAGCACTTCAGCAGTTAAAAAATCCACGCCATTACTGAAAATTGATTCGATGGGGTGGTGAAAGCAATTTTGCTAAAATGTTAGTTAATGGCTCCTTCCACGACATCACAGATATATTCGTTAATTAAATCGTTACCGAAGGCGTCCGCTCCGCGCACGGCTTTTCTTAAAACAAACTGCACTGCCGTAATAAAATTGCTTCAATCTCCCGTACCACCTCCTTGTACTTTAAAATCTTACACAGGACATGAAACTTGGTGCCATGTAAAAAAATAAACACTGAACAGCCCTGCCAATAATTCAAACTCTAAACAAAATTATATGACACCGTACGCATATGCCTGTTATTTTCTATTATTTACACCGCATTATTCTTACACATCAAATTCATGTTCCAAGTATGAGTCATTCAAAGATGGACAGAATAAAACCATGACAACCGTCAGTCAGTATAACCGGATTCGTGGCCAGGATGACAAGCCGGCACCAGCGTTACTGCAAGCCTGCCGGTTCCTTTCGTTATTACGGTATTACCGTCAACATTATTACAATTATTATTCACGCTGTCTGTCACCTCATGTGATTTGTTCTCATTGTCCCTTTTCTATGCCTTTTCACTTGTGCGTTGTTATTTGATGTATTTTATTTTATGTTCCTGCGTTGTCCCTGTAACTGGCTTTATGGCTGTCGTGCCAACTGGTTAACAATAGATGGGTGTTTCAATAATAATAATAATTATTATTATTATTATTGTTGTTGTTGTTGGTCGGTGCTGTGTTAACTTCAAGGAACCCAACATCAGTAAAACATTAAAATCGCATTTACGTAAGCAGACAGCTGTCGCAATGTACAAGAAAAAAAATTGTTTGTAATTACACAAAAGTTTAAAAGTTAGGGCCGGTAAATATGGTGTACCCTACGCTGTTGGAATAACGTGTTTTTATGCTTGATACTGTTAAAAGACGGGTTCGTTTTAAAGACTACAAGAACGCATTTACACGCACAGCTTCAACTGGCAAGTACATAACTAAGAGGGAATGATTTTGTGTGACAGTGTACTATCCCTGCATACAGGATTCAGCGCCTGTTCCGATGCTACAAGTTGGTTTTATAACTCAGCAATAAAAGTTAAAGTGTTCCTTTCTCTGCCCTCACGTACATGGCACTGATGTGCAGTTTATAACGGCATACACCGCGACACGTGAGTTTCCACGTTCCCTTCAGGATTTGGTACAGCGACTTCACGTATGAGCTGGAAGACCGAGAAATCGGGGTTCAGTTTACAGCAGAAATAATAAGGTTTTCTCTCACCTAGACCCTCCCTACTGGCTGAAGGATCCACCCAGCTTTCCATCAAGCACTGCGCAGCAGTACAGCAACCCAGGTTATGAATAAGTGGAACGATATCTCCATTCCCACTTTCAATGGCATGATGTTTAAATAAGCAAACGAAAACCTTAACTTCACCTTCAACAGGTAACATCAGCGCCTGTGCTCACATCACAACGCAGAACATTTAACAGGAAGCGATGTAAAGATAACCGAAGCTTGCTGACAATTTGACGGATCGGTGTTGTAAATGAAATTGAACACTTACCAATATGGACGTCTCCTTGATCGCCACGATGGAGTCCAAGACACTGCCTCCTACAACGACGACCTAGGACAAAAAAAAAAAAAAGGAACCGCATTATTTCCTAAACTGAATGCCCCTGATATATTTATTTATTTATTCACTGTGTTTTATCCCTCGATTTTACATTCACTGATCTGTTATAAGAAATTACTCACGCACTTAAGCAACAATGTTGGTTGATAAAAAGCTGGGTCGAATTTCTTACAAATGTCCTCAAGAACTCACTTACGGATAATCTGTTATAATTTGACCTCACTGCTTATTTCCTTTAATTAAATCTGTAATATCTAACAGTTCAGTTCAGTGTGATTTATTAAAATGTTTGTCAACAGTAGAAAATCTGTTTAGAGGCAAACATTCACAATAAAAGGAACATAAAAGAAACTGTTTGCAATAAATAAGAAATGAACTACACAATAAAAATAGATGTATATATAAGGATAACAGTTTTATAGCCGATGCTCGTGGCCGTGCGATCCAAGGCGTAGGTCTGCGGACACGCGCTTGCTGGGATCGTGGGTTCGAATCCCACCGGGGGCATGTATGTTTGTCTCTTGCGAGTGTTTGTGTTGTCAGGTAGAGGTCTCTGCGTCGGGCTGATCCCTCGTCCAGAGGAGTCCTACCGACTGTGGTGTATGTCTCAGTGTGATCAAGTGAAAATAAAAACAACCTCGACACCTACTGTGAGTAGGTAGAAGAGGTAAGGACTACGAAAAATTTTATAAGAAAATCTTAGGTAAGACTACACCTAATTATGCCCCTTAACGAAGTAAAATTAGCGTTAACAATATAAATAATTGTGCGGACAGCAATAGCCACAGCTGAAGCACTGTCAGTCTAACAACACTGGCAGACCTTTAACACAGTGGCAACGAGCAGGTACGTTGCAACCTAAGCTGTGTTAGATGTTGGTACAGTTAGTTCTAGGAGTGAGAAATACGAGTATAAACGTAATTTCCGCTACATTACGTTTTATGCTAGTACCCAAGAACCACTTCCGTACATCCAATGTCAGAATTCACAAATGTAGTCTACAACATTGTTATTACTATGATGCTTGTACATACTACGATCTGAAATATTCAGCAGACAAGCAACAGATAGAATTGGGCAGATATCTACAAATATCAATAATAAAGATATTAAAATGTGAAGGTCCTAAATTGAATCCCTATGGAGTAACAGTACTAGAAGCAGCAGCAGCAGCAGTAGCAGTAGTAGTAGTAGTAGTAGTAGTAGTAGTATAAGCAGCGGTGGCGTCGGCTGCGGCGGTGGCGGTGGCGGTGGCGGTGGCGGTGGCGGTGGCGGTGGCGGTGGCGGTGGCGGTGGCGGTGGTGGTGGTGGTGGTGGTGGTGGTGGTGGTGGTGGTGGTGGTGGTGAACGTACCGGAAAAAAGAAGTGCGGCTTCTCTGTAGGTCAGACAACTATGAAGCCAGTTAACATAACTAGACGACAGGCCAAAACTTCTAAGCTTGCAATGGAGCGCGGATTGAGACACAATATCAACTGCACGTTCAAATAGAAATATACAGAAAGAAAATGACCTTGGGTACTCACAGAATACATGAGTGTGATATAGCGAGTAACCAAAGTGGTCGAAGTGGAACAGAATTCTCTGAAACTATGCTGAGAGAAAATAAGCTTATGTTTTTAAAATATGTAAATGACGAAGAATAAGAAATACAAAAATTTCGGAAAAATTATTAAGCAAATAAACGGACCTGTAATTCCTACCACTTGCACTGCTGCCTGTTTAGAAATTGTAACAACAACAACAACAACAACAACAGCAGCAGCAGCAGCAGCAGCAAGTCGGATTCCACACGGATGGATATGTCTCACTAGTTCAGTTAACGTTGAAACAGAAATATAGGGCAACATGGGTAAAAATATTCGAACAACACTTAACTAGGATAATACTGGTTAGTTTGTTGGATGTCTCCACATAATGTCGAGGTTAAGAATGAGTGGCGCTGTACCTCTTCTCGCCTACATGCCTTCAAGACGTGCACAGAAGCACCTTCACCTTTTACATTTATCACTCCTTAATCACTCCAAGAAGAACCTGGTTCGAGATACTTCCTGACGTTTCTCAGAATTCTATTCATTTTCCTCTGTTCTCGCCGTTTACGAGAGAAATCAGGGGGTAAGGACACGGACTGATAGGCACATATATTTCACTGACATGATGCCAGAACACTAAGAACAAAGATATAGTATTGTTGGCGCCTTAGGACTGTAAAGTAGGAAGGAGCAGATCGTGTTCCAGGAAAGGATTAAAAAGTATGATCTAGCACTCCAAGTTCGTCGAGCTGGAATTACTGCTAAAATTATTCTCAGAAACATAAAGATAGTTGCCTACAATGACAGGAGCAAGTTAGAACCTCAAGTATGCAAGGCACTTGCGAGGAACAAGGCGCATCCTCTCCCCCAACTCACAACTTGAAATAAAACACGCGCTAACTTCTGCATAACTGTCAATGCCTTACATGAATAAGTGTACCACTGAATAAGTAGTGAAGTTTTGTAGTTTCAAAGGCTGTTATAATCGTTCATTATGCGTTGTTTAAAAACGACCACCTCGGGGCAGAGGGGAGGCACACTGCTGCTTTCAGTGTTTTAGGTGATTTCTTTAATTTCCTCGTACAAAATATGCACAAAGGCCTACACGATAGCACTAATCAATATTACAGGAGGAAGGCTCAACCACTTCCTCCACTTTAGGCAGACCCATTGGCACAAAAATCGATTGACAGGACAATTATTGGTGACTAGCCAAAGTACCCGGTCTTCGTCCGCGGTTTTTCTTAAAAGAAACAGTACTGAAATATTAATCACCGCATCCACACATGGCAACCACGGCAACATATTTCGCTGCCTTGCGGGAAACACACGGACAACCGACAAGTGTAATGACGACACAGACCTCGACGCTGGCGGATCAGAAAGAGGCGCTCTACCGTCTCTCGCATTCTTGCGGGAAGTACATGAACAACCAAGCAACCCACCAAGAAAAGGACAAACCAATCTCATATTTATATATATATATATATAGAGAGAGAGAGAGAGAGAGAACAGATACATTTACAAAAACATATTCATAACCCACAAGGATTGGAACCCGCGATACACCAAATCGCGTCTCAAGACCACAACTCAACCTTCATCTCCACCGCTGATTTCTCGTAAAAATTTCTAACAATTAAACATTTGAACTGCACATGCGTCGGAAAAAAAAGTCCTTAATCATATTTGACGCCCTCTTAAACCCACTTGAACGTCCCAGCCCACTTATGAATCAATGTTCTACTTTACACAAGAAGAAACCAAACTCACGACAAATAAAATACCCACGCCACGTGAAGTGGCAATTGCGAAAATTGGTGAACCAGAAATGAACCATCACGTGACAAAAACATTTTATATAGACATGTAGCTACAAGAAAACACTTTTGTGTCACAGAATACCACAAAAGAAAGACATTCATTAAACCTTAACCTGCTGCAAAACATGTCCGCTAATGCCACAGAGCAAGTGCAGCCACTGGGTCTTTCCCTATCGCATGTACAACATCATTGGACAATTACGTCAGATAATACCACGAAAGAAAGACATCAATTTTTAGTTACTCTACCGACTTAGTTATGTTAGTGAATGTAGTCATGTGACAAAATGGAAGAACTTAAAAGAAATACCTCAACACTCTCTGTGAAAACAGAGTGAATATCTACAGTTCTGTAGAGTCATAAAGCTATTCCTGAACACCAAAGGGTGTAGAGGTGTAGAATTAACACTTAAATCCATACATGTAACTTCAGCTTCATGCTCCGTCCACATAATTCGACAGGGTAGACGAGGCTCCGGTATTAATGGAATACGAGGCGTATTGAACTTGGTGCTGAAAAGCATCATCACAACCCCTCTCCTGGGTTCGAACCCCAGGCGTCAATATGTAATCCTTCCATTTAAAAATAATTTCACCTATCAAACACATTTTACATAGTCCGAATCTTATTTTCTATTTTTCTGGAAGTCAAATACGTCAAATGTACAAACTCCCTAAACATATAGCCCTTATAAAATTTCAGTACGACGTATGCATATAGAATAGCGTTAGTGTTTCCCATTTCACGAATTCGGATAGGCAACATGGCGGTACTTTTGCAGACAAGGAGTTGAAGTAGGTTACCAATAACGTGCTGTTAAAACCGGTCACTTCACAGGGACAAAGCGACCTAAGCTTGACGCTGACCACTAACATTATTCTGCTACCTAAATACAGAATGTGTGAGCTTCACTTCCACCATCATGGCGCTAACCTAGGCACACATGCAAATTTACGTTATCAAGAAACAGCACTATTAACGGACAGTGTTATTAAAAACCGAGAATACTACACTATCGACACAGAATTCAGCCAATGGACGTGCCTGCAAACCAGCACAAACCAATTCACATTCCTGAACACAACTCACCCAACATTCATTACGTATCCTACTGCTTCAATCTTGACGAAACTGCGTATTGTCCACTTTCGTGTTTCACAGTGTTCCCGGCCATTACCAGCACCCACACTTAACTGTCACAAGAGGGTTATAAAAGTGAGTTTGTGAAAGGGGGTTCCTCTTCACACAACATCCGCCATTATCCACTCATTTACTCTTCTGTGTTCATATACTTGTGATATTCTTGCGTAAGGGTAAGAGATTACGTGTAAAATATATATATATATATGAATACACCAGTCGTAACATCGGATATTTATCAACAACAACAAAAACACAGCAACAACAATAACAACAACAACAACAACACATTAGGTCCTTGAGAACACAACCAATGGAACAATTTCATTGGTATTTGAAATATCGCGTCAGCTGTTTCGGGTGGACTTCATCGTCCATTTAACCAGATGCTTTCTATTTAACAGGTTAAGAATGGTTACAGAACGGCACGACTGGGCTGCAGTGACAAATGGTGTTGCATAACCGTTGTTAAGTAGTGCATGAAGGTATCGACTGTCTTGCTTTCCGATGTTAAGAACTGACGCACAGGAATAACAGTAAATGTCATGCCAGATGACGGTTATTGGTTTCTTCTGCCACCGTATCAATATTCCCTGCGTTACACGTGGCCCAATAAAATTATTAAGTCGGTAATCAGACATCACTAGAGTTTGTTTCGATTCGTAGTCCTCACCTCTTCTACCCACTCATAATAGATTTAGAGGTTGTTTATTTTCACCTGATTACACTCAGACACACGTCACAGTCGGTAGGGCTCCTCTGGACGAGGGATCGGTCCGTTGCAGAGACCTCTACCTGACAACAAAAACACTGTACAAGAGACAAACATCCATGCCCTCGGTGGGATTCGAACCCACGATCTCAGCAAGCGCTCGGCCGCAGACCTACGTCTTAGACCGCGTAGCCACGGGATCGGCACTAGATTTTGTACTAAATTATATTTGCGAAATTGAAACTTTCCTGCGTTTCTTTTACGCTATGCATTGATAAAATGTAAATAAATTTATATATTCGCTATTTGAATTGAATTAAATTTGAAAGAATGCATAAATAACAGTCATTAACTGATGAAGTATTTTCCATTCGCTTCTTCTCCTTGCTTCTACCCAATTTAATTAACTTCATTTTTCCTACCTCTTCTTTCTTTGTTGCGTTCATTAATTTTATCCCTTAATTGTTCTCACCTCCTGTCATTACTTTTTCTCTTGGTGTCCTAAGAACTTTGGTTCCTCACATTACTTCTATAGGTATTTACATGCGTGACAACATTACCACGCTAAAGGACACAAAAACAATAACAGCACGGGAATGTTACTAAGACAGACGGATGGACTCACGCTATGTTTTAAGTATATGTATCTGCCTACCTCCTCCATATATCGCTAGTAACCAACAGCCCACACGTGACATGTATCACAGCAGTGAACATACACTGCGTACCAGAACAAATTGAAAGATTCAATTTCCTTACTTTTGCAAATCGCCAGCAGTAACTACAGTTGGAACGACTCTAATGTCTTCAGTGTCTTACAGTTTCAACCATACAATAGTAACCCTCACTAAAGATACTGCAACCATTCAAGCTACAGTCATTGTTTGAGATCTCAAACTTTTTTTTTCGCCATGGCGCAACAGCGCCTAATGGGCCGGGGCCTCCTCATTATCGAGGCTTCACGATCACACTCAGACACACCACACTCAGTAGGACTCCTCTGTACAAATGATCAGCCCGACGTACAGACCTCTACCTGACAACACAACACTCACAAGACACAGATATCTATGCCCCCGACGGAATTCGAACCCACGATCCCAGCAAGCGAGTGGCCGCAGACCCACGCCTACGACCGCGTCGCCACTGGGATTGGCGATCTGCAAATATAAAAATATGAAACTGTCAGTACGTTTTGAAACACACTGTATTATAAGGATTACATTACAGTGGCGTACAGTGGGCTCATCATAGCTAGAAGAATGAGTTCCGTCCTACAAAACCTTGCGGCAGGGTGGAACAGTACTGCGCATGCGTACTGTTGTTGCTGTAACGTCACCTATGTTTCCAGACATACTGAACTAGCTGTACTGCAATACTGATACCATGGTACCTCTGCTGTTGAACTTTAAGTTAGCAGAAGAGACCCTATTAACAGTAAAACAAAAAACGGAATAAAAACAAAAAAGAATGCTGTAAGCACTTAGGTCTGTTCTATATCCTCACACCAACCATTCATAACGCTTTCGAGATAATCCCAGGTTAACTACGCTTACAAAAACGAGGGCTTTTATGTAAAACAGCGATACTCTATATCGATTCTTTCGACCGAATCGATATTTCCGTCCATCTCCTGCCATTAAAGTCAGTGGGAGACTCAAAAGCGCGTTCGTCTTACACTCGTCAGGCTGACGCCCAACTCTATATTACTCTGTTATTAAAGCAATTTGTGTCAATGTCAGCTAACACGTGTTAGTCGCTCTCAGTACACAAACTAGACGCGTTCCAGTGTGAGTGCAGCTATGTCCCAGCCACATGGCGGATTACAATAACGTTAGTACTCAAAATCTGACAGGTTTACTTTACCTTTTGATATCACTTAACTATAGAACGCAGTTTACGTAGGGATTTGGCCATGTTCTTTATTCATTTCGTTAATACACAAATATGTGTAATAAGACTGTGAAGGGTGGCTTTGTAACGTAGCACACTCAAAATTTTCAGCTGCACGTTATGGAGTTATTTAAGCTTGCTTGCAGCGTGTACACAAAATTTGATTAACAATTTATGCTATTAGGCGTATATGACAAAGTCCACTTATGGACTTAAAGTGAATTTTACTATGGGTTTATACAGCTGAAAAGCGGAAATGACATTACAACTTTTCGTGAAAGTTTCTAGGACCATTTCTTTAATCTGTGCAACGGTTAGGTTTCCAGACAATATCTTTTTGTTTGCTTTATGAAGAAAGACTATACATTATTCAGAATAAGAGGCTCCTACGTACAGGTAATTGCTGCACATTACATGCTGAAAGTGAGAGGTGTGTCCATACTGAAGAAGAAAAGGAGAAAAACTGATTTAAAGGCAAAACTTCAAGTATATGTGACACTATAAATCTGTCGTTAAAAATGTACGTATGTAACTGCCACTCAGCCATGTGTTGCTGACAGGCCAATTATTCAACAGTAGTGCTTGAGGATATGACAAATTGTTGCCAGGCACACAGTTGGAAATAGAAAAACACAGACGAGAATAGAAATACGTACATTCCTCTCCTACAAACAAGCTGTTGAATATTACGTAAAGCTGTATTATGCCAATGTACAATAACTAATACGAACAACAGTCTACCCCGATCACTGAAAACATTTTTTAAGTATTTGTTAATTGCCGCGCATTTGTTTTCGTTTATTAGTTTATTTCATAGCGTGTCATATTTTGGGATTAAACGCATAACACAGCAAATTACTTTGCATTATAAACTGGAAAGCGAGAAACACTAATTCAGTGCCCTTCCTTGGACGGAGAAACCACAAACATTCCTAATCAGGAGAGGTTCCCGATACGATTCACTACGCCGCCACGATTTGGCTCATGATTCCGTATGTAAGCAATTACACGAAGCTATACCAATTACCAGGGTCAATTAGTATGTGATTCTTTTCCAGTGGCGCAACAGCCCCTAGTAGACCAGGGCCCCCTCATTATCGAGGCTTCACGATTGCACGCAGACACACCACACTAGGTAGGACTCCTCTGGACGAGTGATCAGCCCGACGCAGAGACCTCTACCTGACAACACACACTACTCACAAGAGACAAACACCCATCCATGCACCCGGCGAGATTCGAATCCACAATCCCAGCAAGCGAACGGCAGCAGACTCACGCCTCAGAACGTGCGGTCACTGGGATCGGCCAATTAGTATGTGATAAAGTGGACAAATATGTTAGTGCAGTAATAAAAAACGAGTGGGAAAGAAAGGGTAGCGATCTCGTGAATGAACAGAGGAAAACAATGAAAAACCTCAACCCAGGCAAGGTTACTGGCGGGTAATGCCAGGATATGTCAGACACGTCACCATTTGTCTAAACTGCTTGGTGAACCAATTCAGTGGATTAAATGGGCAGGCGGTAAAAAAGAATGTACAGTTGTTAGAACTGTTAACCTAGCTGAATCGATTTTACACTGTAGTAGCGTGGAATGCGAAGTCAGTGGTAGAAAAGTGTGGTCCAGCACCAAGACGTGACATCTTAAACAGCAGTAACTGACAGATAATATTGCAGTGTCCCTTGGAGTGTAAATTACCCAACGTTTCATACGCCATATGAGCCTTTACATCCAACGGCACAACCTACACCACATCAAAACTTCCTTTAGCTTTTCCCACACTGGGCTATTATGTAGTCAATCTATGTTTCTTCTAGGCCTGTAGGCCTGTAAGGTGGTAGAGGAAACAATTAAAAAATGGTTCGACTGAGTTTATTGTTCAGAGACAAGGACATTATGCCTGCCAGGAATTCGATACACGCGCATGTGCAAGGTATGGTTGAGAATTGACAATTTACTCCTATTCATCCTGAAAGCATTCGCACGGGGTCCTCACTCACTGCACGCTAGACGAAATGCTTCATGTTTTCAGCTTGTGTGCAGTAACAGAACTGTCTGCCTCTCCTATCAATAACAGTCTAGTAGTTTCCCCTAGAGCCAGCAGACCCCCGCACAGCGCCACCCCCCCCCCCCCGGGCATAGTCTCGATGTCCGTGGCCTGTGGTCTAAGTAAAATTCCCGAGAGATGAGGAAATGTGCTTATAAGTTCAACAGTTAAACTTAGAGCATTTTGGGAACTTCGGGGAGACGGCGTCCCTCAGGAAACTGCACAGTAAACTATTTATTTCCATTTCTTCAAGTCAAAGCGCCTCAGTTTGACGATCAAATTAGACAGATATGTTTCGTGAGGCCATTACGAACAGGCAGTAGGCTGAATACTGCTCTGTAATGTGGCTGAGTGCCCTGCGTTTTTACACTTTACGCCACTGCCTTTTCTGCACATCGTATACGCCACGGCGTCGGTTTTCGTGTTTAACCTTTTAAAGCCTAGCGGTAACTTTACATACGATCAGCTATAACATTAAAAAATTCTACGTGGTGCCCACATTGCGTTTATGTGTTTTGTGCGGATCTCAGAACAAACAGCAACTTTTGCCTTATAAAACATTAAGAGATTGGTTTTTATAACCGAAGTGCAGAGTGTTTACAGCGCGGTACGCACTGAGTCCTTATATAAAACAGATACGCTTCGTCTTTAAAGGGTTAATCTGTAACTCGTCTCCGTCTCGAATGCTGCAGAATGGACAACCCTGACAGAAGCTCTTACATTACAAGGACTTGCACTCCATTTCCGATGTTCCGAGAGTCCAACTATGATGTGACTGCACTCTAATAACCATGACAAGACGGAATTACTGAGCATTTCCATGGCAACAGCACTAACCGCTGGCACGCGATAGTAACGCAAAGCTGAGGGTAGGTTTTTGTTGGTTTCTGCGTCGCTGAACGATTATGGTGTGGCTTAATGACACCTATTCTGCTACTAAGGCTAATGGTTTTAATGGCGTAAGGTGTCAAGAATTGTGAATTCAAGAGGATTAATCAGAAAATGGTCGTGTTTGTATGTGCCGCTTGGTCGAAAGAATGATCCAAGGTCAATGCAGCACCTCTGTCAGTATATTGCCGAACGGGTAACAATATGATACACACGCTTTGGGTTACAGTCGTGTCTACCTGCGTAAAATTGTACACACGCTCATACTATTAACAGAGACCGATTTTTATTGAATTCTCACCTTTCGATCAGTTGAAACCCACTTGAAATATAAGTAAAAGCATTTCCAAAAATTCTTATGGGTTTGAGACACGGGGTGACGTATTAATAAGAAAGTTACGGTCACAAGTGACACAGCTATTATTACTTATGTCCCGATTTTTACCATTCCTATTCGTTATAAATGCAGCAGGTCGCTGGTTACAGGCTTTGCATGCTTGTCCTTTCCTTATTAATGCATCACGCAAATAGCAAAAAGTGCTAAACTCAATACCTGCATAGTAACTTGACGTAACACCACGAAGATTTGTCACTGGATTATCACGTCGCGCCACAATAAATCGCATCTACGTGGCGCCATAATATGTACTCAAATCAGACACAAAGCAATAAATACTAAGTATTATGACTGTGTTTGTCTTTGTGCCCTTATTACCCGGCATGCAAATTTAATCTACGTGGCGCCATATTACATTAAGCCTGCCAACTGTATTTCTCGTACTTATCTCGTAAACGACGAGATAACATAATAAGTACATGCAAGGTGTCATTGAAAGCGCCAGTTAATTTTGTCTGATTGTAACAAAACTTGAATCTGAGCCATAAATGTTAGTAAAAAGCTCCAGTGCATGATTTCACGAAAACCTGTCAGCGAAAGCCGAGTTTTTCCACGCAGACAGACTGACATAAAGACAGAAACGTGACGAAACTAATCGTCGGGCTTCGCAACTTCTGCGAACGCGTCGAAAAAATCATACCCAACGTCCTTTCGACGGTGCAGTAAGCCTACACCTTCTTTAACATCCAGGAGGTTCCGAGTTCAAATTTCGACCCACAGAAGAATCACCCGACTGCTGTTTATGTGGTTTTCCTCAGAACAAAAGCGTGGGAAGTACCTAAAATTAGGCCACAACCACTTTCATAGTCTATTCATTTGTTAGCAACTAATCATCCTGCCATCTGACGCTACGTAGTCTAAGCTACTAACATTGTCGCTGAATAAACCATAAATAAAATGAAAACGAAACATTATAAGATAATACACACAGGCTAACTGTATATGTCCTTTATGACATTTTTACATGCGATTTCCGCTCTCACAATTTCACGTTTCTACGACGACAATTTCCCGGCTTCATCTTGAACACAATGGCCAAGGAAGAAAATTATTCAAAGGCCAGCGATTTTTATACGTGAATTCTGTGTCTGGAAGCCGGTGCATTTCACTTTAAACATCAGACTGCACATGTTCGAACGTTATGGTGACCTGTGCCCTGCACTCTCGTGAAGTACAAATCGACGCTCAAAACCGGGTGACCAAGATACGGTTACCTAAATTTAAAAGAGATTTTGTAATACAATAAATGGAGAGTCGCGAAAGTTACGAGATGAATGTGTTGTGGTCCGATTTAAAGAACCGCCATTATCCCATCAGTCGCCTCGAGGAAGTAAGAGAACCCACAGAACATCAACTAAGATGGCCGACGTTCGGGGCGAGCTTGAACATGTGACTTCCAGAAGGCCGAACTTTCCTTACAAGGCATAACTGATCTTTACATTATTTAACGACGCTCTTTTAACTGCAGAAATTATATATGTTGGAGGATTATTATGAAGAATTTAAGAGAAAGCGAGTATAGATTGTTCAGACGTTTAACCATGAAATCTCTTCGGTCCAAGTATTATTCCCAGCACTGTTGAAAGAATAGTCCACATTCATATAAGCTATAACACAGAAAAACACCTACTTGATGCTTCAAACTGACGTCACTCTCGAGTGACTGACACTCCGGTTACTGCATATGCCAGGTTAGACCCCAGCCCGGAACCAGATATCCTGAAATTTTTTGTTGTTTTACTCAGTACATCCAGAAAAATGCAAGAGTATTACCTCAAATTAAGCCCACAACTGCTTCCTTACACTCCAACGAGGCCCGCCCAACCCGAAGCTCGCAAAAAACAAGTCTCCCGTTACACAATATTATGTTACCCATGCGCAAAAAGACAAAGTTGTTCATGGTCACGCCATAAACGTATATGGGGGAGCAGAGGTATAGCTCCACTCATTCTTAACCTCGGAACTACATGGACGTAAATGGTCAATTTCACTCCACGGCAGTTTTACCACCCTCGGGAAATTACCCCAGTAACCATTAAATGAGCGGCCGGGATAGCGCAGTGGGCATAGCGACTCGCTACGGGCTGGACGGTCCGGGGATCGAATCCCGGTTGGGTCGAGATTTCCCCTGCCGTTCATACCGGCCGTGAGACCCATCCAGCCTCCTACGCAAACGGCACCAGATCTTCAGAGAAGGGAATGCGGCCGGAGAGTGCTGTTGACCACCCACGTCCTCCTACAGCCGGGTTGCGAGTGGGTATGAGCTATAGCCCTACCTGCCCTCTGTGCCTGCACAGGTATGCCATGGGATGACCCTTACCTTTCACCCGTTAAATAGTCAGTTGGGTGAGTCTCAGAGCTACTCTGGATGCTTTGGAGAAAAGAAAAATAACCTTCCTCTGCCGGGATACGAACCGCTGATCGTCCAGCTCGTAGCACAGGTTGGTCACTATACCAGATACACAGACTTTGAAATGAGGGAAATTTTTAAACCCTTTCCCTGGCAACGCTGCAACAGAACGCCGCACCAGCCTCACGTTTGCTGGCAGAGTTCTTATCGACTCTCCCCGTGTATTATAATGGGGACGATTTCTACGAGTTAGGGGCTTGCAGACGTGCAGAAATTTTCACACTGGGGATCCAGCTCTTCAAGTGCAGAGTCTGCAGAATGAAAATGCTATAATATTGAGTTATTTCTGTTCTTAATTTAATCCTTCAAATGCTGAAAATGACAAGTCTGTCTCGTGACGGTACGGTACATTATACTGTCACGCTTTCATGCTTCCATTTGACACTTTAAATTACATGAAACTTGTATCGTTTAGTAGACTATATACTATAAAGACTCCGTGTCTTATCTTGAATGTAACACTGTTCGTAATGAAGAAAATACACTACACAAGCCATTCATTTATGTTTTTGTTTAAAACTTGTCACCGAAAGCGTTTAGTTTCTGTTCTTGACTCAGACTGAAAGACCAGGTTTCATAAACACAGAAAATGTCAGATAAAACTTTTAGTCTCTAAGTACTCTAGAAAAAAAAACAAAACGAACGGCCCAATGTAATTTACAACTTCGAATTTGAGGAGCCAGTGGTTAAATTTTACATACGTAATAAAAAGTGTTCGTGATTTTACGTTAAAAACACGGATACGTACGTCTATTGTTTGGGTATATTTCACATAGGCCTCGTGAAAATGCTTGCTTCACAGCATCCTGCTGGTCTAAACCAATTATATCGGGCGTTCTTCCGCCATAGTTAGGGGACTGGTTTAGGCAATTCAACCGACCAACCACGAACATTACTGAGTTATCATATACCACGACAATACTCGTCCCTCAATGCGGCACAGCACCGGTACATTGACAGAATGAAGCAGCCATACAATTTCACTGCCAGCTACTGTGGAAAGAAGAATGTGGCACACATATTCTCCAAAATGTTCTTTACTATTCTGCTTACGTCAATGGCCGTCGTGTCTATCTACTGCTGAGGTATTGTAGGTTAAGTAATAAAGCTGTATATCGCTTGCAACACGCGTTTAGCGTCGAATAATACACGAGAATGGCCACGATCGGTGAATTCAAAAGGGTTTGAGGAAGCTCTCACGACCCATTTCTGGGCACCACCTCAGAATTCGCCTGGAGAGGATAAGAAAAACCACGACAGATTTCAGAATACGCAGTGCCTCAAGATTCTAACCAGACACCTCCAGAAGCGTTACGGCTTCAGCTAACATCCTCTGACACATCTGTACTGCAAAGCTGATCGCACTACACACGGTCAGAAATGTGTCAATTCCCTTAAACATCCAACACTCTGCAAAAAATTATTCAAGTCAAAGTTGTACGTTTTAACTGTAATGAGCTCCATATTTAATGAGGAGTAAGTTATTCTTTATTCGTAGGATAAGCCGTCTTGAGGTGCTATAAAACGTTCAATCTGGGTCACACGCAAAACAATGAACACATACAAAAATTACAGTCATCCAGTATCTTTAACGCGGACCCTCCCCAAACAGACAAATAGATAAAAAACATGCGCCTAGCTTCGGAGATGGGATATGAGGACAGACCCTCACCATTATGCGTAAATTTCATACAAAATCAGCAAATAACAAACCAAAATTAAGATTCAAGTCTTGTGTGCTATGCCTTGTCAATCGGCAAATAGTTATTGGTCTTTGGAAGGATCTAAACGCCTTCATCTTCAGGGTCAAGCAGCCCCAGAAGAAGCAATCTTCAAGCAGCCCAAGAAGAAGCAATCTTCAAGCAGCCCCAGAAGAAGCAATCTTCAAGCAGCCCAAGAAGAAGCAATCTTCAAGCAGCCCCAGAAGAAGCAATCTTCAAGCAGCCCCAGAAGAAGCAATCTTCAAGCAGCCCAAGAAGAAGCCATCTTGTTGGGCTGCTTGACTGGAAAACCAACACTGCGTAACAAGGTAAGCTGACTTAAATATTGAGCAACACCACTCTGAGCATCTCAAACCTCGCAACACATATACATGTTCACAGGGACTGTGTACCACAACAACACAGTCCATGCAAAAACAGCTGTCTCGTGAAAGATGACAAGTAAAGTATAACAAGGCCTCTGAGCACAACACATAAAGCCTACATTCCCGCCGCACAAATTTCTAGTCCAACAGATTTATTGCTAGATTGTATTACTGCTGTAATTTCATTCTGTTTTGGGGAATATTATACTGCACGGGCACAGGTTTAAATTTATCCGACATAAGCTTGGCGTTTCGGGACGTCGCCATGTTCTAAGTGCTGACTTACAACCAATACTCGTACACAATGTTTGTGACCTATCTCGCAGTACCAAGCTTCACACCTAATAGACAGCCCTGCGCTGCCTAAAGTTGCTTTTCCACGAGCGGTTTCTAGCAGCGCTGCTGTCGCGGACAACAGCTGTTCCCACGAGCGGCGCTGCCGTTCGCTGCCGCCCTTCCTCCCACCATCAGTCAGTACATGTAATGGACTTAGAAGTGCAAGTTCTTATGCTTGTGCTCTTGCACAAGAGGATTTATAAAAAAGAAAAAAGATTTTTCATTAAATTTCTTGCACAATGTCTCCCATGCATAGGTTTTTGTTTATTTCTGTAAGAAGATGGAGTTCCATACGCCTGGCAGCTGCTCTATTTCAGTAATAAATAATTCCATGTCGACTGAATCAAGAGTTGAGAGCTTCGATATTTTTACAAAAGTCGGAACTAGACGACAAAACACAGTAAATTCCCGCTCAGAGCAGCGCGTGATAGAGCCGCTCGTGGAAACGGCACGACTCTTATCAGTGTCTCTCACCTAGCAGCGCGGCATTAAACAGCCACTTCCAGCCGCGGCTGGCAGCGTTAGCAGCGCCGTGAACTTGACAGCAACGCCGAGGATGTAGCAGCGCACACCCGTGCAATTACGTCAATTTGAACCAATGCAGGGTAACGCTGCTAAAAATCGCTCGTGGAAAAGGAGCCTAAGTCGTGTATTATCTCACACCACTCGAACACTGAGATCGTGGGTTGACTATACAAACGCCTTTTCGGTGCATTGTTCTGTGTAGGTAACACATATGCGACGAGTCGGTCCTCCACCCAAAAAGTCCTATAAACGTCTATAAACAAATTAAGCAACCCCAAAAATGGGAGACCCTTGGCCGCATTGGCCTGTTGGCGCCGTTAGTTATCGCCAACAACGGAAAGGTACAGAAAACTTCCTCACGGTCGTGTTGTTACTTGTGCTCCCACCTCATAAGTTTGCGCGTCCGCTATGTTGTTATTATTGACTGTAGAGAATTATGAAGTCGTTGGGACGGTTTTAATTAACACAAACCTTGTATAAAGTCAGGTCAAAATCGATCAACAGGTTCAAACAGACAGACAAAATACTGATTTCATAAGCATACTTTCTTTCTTCCAAGAAATTGAATTCTGGGCTAAAACACGGAAACATATAGTCCAATGGAATATACACTTTATTTTCAAAAAACTACTTCGCTGTTGTGAACGCATAACTGACAGTGACATCCGTGTATTTTGCATATAAAACCCACGGCTCCATTACAGAATATCGCTCTGTACAGAGTCGCGCAATATTTTCGTCGTTAATTGCCATACGTAAATAAACATTCACGCAAAATTTGTAGATATCAAACAGTTTAAAATATTTTGAAAACCCCAACAGCCATCATAAAAATTCGCTACTCTCCCCCCTCTCCCCCCCCCCCCAAGGGGTTCCTTCTGTTTAAAAAAATTGGCTTAAATCAAGCATGTTTATACCGCTCTCGTTCTGTAATTACTGCGAGCTAATCTTCTTAATGAGTCCTCCCGCACATCCCAATCTCCTTACGGCCACCAGACAATTTTTTCTCGCCAAAAGGCAAAATGTACAATAAACCGTAAAGAGTGTTCTGTAAAAATAGCAAATTTAATGACGTTAGCCCTGTCACCCAAAGCGTTACAGTTGAAGCATGAGTTCATCTACAGTCCTAATGTGTCACTCCACCCCTTCAGCCCTGGGCAGGATGGTTTTTCATCTCTGCTGAATGGGCACTTCCAAATGTGAGTGCCAGGAGGTGGTTGTGGTAAATACAAAAGGTAAGGCCGAAAAACGAAGGTGAAAACAGGGCAGGCGTATCGGGTGTTACAAAGCGCAGTATACTTCTCTACTCCTGTTGACCTGTAACGGAAATAAGGACTAATATGATTTCCAGACGTTTAGCTCATCCTCTGTAAGAAGAAAATCCTGTTGCTTACTGTAGTCATGCGCATGTATTTATGACCGGAAAGAAACATGCGTACAAAACAAATATACTGACCGTACCCACGACTCAATATACGCTCTACACTACCACAGGATATAGCGTCATTAACAGCAAACGCATCGACGGACACACTACAGCCCATACCATAACAACCGTATCTAACAACACAATGATCATCGAAAGAAACAAGATATCCCTACGCGAAGACAGAACATAAAATACGACATCACTAAATTTTAGCTGTGTGTTGATTTTTAAAAATTTTAAAGACATATGTACAAGGTGATATTTTTCACAGCATATTTTAACTCAGTCCAATGAACACTGAAACATCTGTGTGTACGAGTATATTGATTGTATGAAGTCAGTGTTTTAACACAGTGCATGTGGGAATGAGTGGAGTGGATAATCTGGTGCCTTACCATACGGATGTTTGAGTGGACATCACATCGGCGACCTCTCTGAGGATGACAACACGTATTGTCGAAACATATGTCGGAGGCTAATTAAAAATAAACTGAATAGTGCATTAGTTGGTACATGTCTATTTATGGTACTCAATTTTGTCTCTAAAGCAGTGGTTCTCAAAACTTTGTGCACGACCCAAAACCGGAACCCAAACAAAAACCAAAACAGTATCAGTACCTTCTCAGCACCCTACCCAATCGCCGCAGATTTATCGCATAATACTAAAAATAAGTTTAGCTTTATTCTAGGAAATCACAAACCATCAGCTGGGATACAACCATAGGTTTGAGAATTCATTCTCTAACGGTTAACTTGATCTATAGAATTTCAACTCGAAGTTAAGTGGGATTTCGGCACGTACAACTGTGATAACACTAGGACTACTACTGCTACTACTACTGCTGCTGCTGCTGCTACTACTGTACGTTTATATTGTAAAGCATTCACCAGACTGAAAACAAAAGGTTATAGAGCTAAACACGTAACATACATACACATGTTTAGTATGATTAGCCTTGCTTAACAACACGAAGAAATAGTATTCGTATCTAAACGATGCGGTCGTGGGGGCATTTACGTGTTGAAAGTGCAAGCCCTTTTGCCAGCTCAGATATCCGGTACGTTAGTAACAATACGAAACTTTTTAATCATTGAAAGCATCAACGCACTACCCGTTGGCAAGGCAATCATGCACCAGTTCGCTTTACGGACAGTTTTACCTGAGGGAGGAAAGAGATGCAGCTTCCGAAACGTTATGTTCAGTTCGGAATAACAGATGATTGATCGGCCGTCCTAAGAGCTAAGTTACAAAGGCCAACAGACAGAAAGAATGAAAGAAAAAAGGTATATATGCAGGCGAGTGTGATTCTTAAAGCTGTAGGAAACAGCAAACGCCTTACACCACGCGGCCACTCTGCTCGGCGATTAAACCACAAGTCACTTTAATTCGAATACAAATACCCTTTCGCTCTCTCCTCCGAAACGTCCATACAGGCTTTGACGACCACCCAACCTTCAATGGGTATCGGGGGCTCTTGCCCCGGGCGTAAAGCGGCCAGTACGTGATACGGCCCACTTACCTCCATACAGTGCCAAGGTTAAGAATAAATGGAGCTGTACTTCCACTCCCTCCCACAGCGAAAACTTCATAATAATAGCCTACTTCACGCTAAATTTCTGTACAGGATAGGTTACATAGGAGTAGATGTGCGTCTGTGGGTTTTAAACGCTAGGGAAGTTTGTTACTTAACTGAAAACACGCCAAGCGGTGTCCATGTCCGAGTTGTGTCTTGTATTATCAGACAGCACTAAGTTAGTGAGCAATGTCCGGTAAGAGGATGAACAGAACAACTCGACTTTTCCATTTAGTAAATCAGTCGACACCGCCGTCAGAACTTCGAATCAATTTCCATCGAATTAATCTGTAAGCAATTGTTATGGTAAAAGTGTCCCTGCGCTTAATTGAGCTCCACGCCAGTAAGACTCACGGCGCCAATCTTTATCCTTCGGTACTAGATGAAGAATGATAATGAATGGAATGCAGTAACAGTAAATTGTGCAACGTACAAGTATAACTAAGTGGCTGACAGCGTCTAGTGGACTGACAGATATACTGGGCCGACAAGAAGGTGTTTATACTGCAAAAGGCAGTTGGTTGAGGCACTTAGCTACAAGCCGGAAGGTCTCGGGTTCGATTCCCGATGGTGTCATTGCAAATTTTCAATCACATTCCGGCCGCACTATGGTCCTGAGGTCGACTCAGCCTCTAACAGAAATGAGTGCCAGGAACATTTCCTGTGGGTAAAGACGGCCGGTGCGTGGGGCTGACAACCCTACTACTTTCGTGTGCTGATTGTTTTGAAATCTGGGACCCTCAACCTCCTGGAACTCTCACGGTCTGTCCAACCCTGTAATGGGATAGCTTTGCCTTTACCTTTTTTTTATACTGCAAAAGGTGCGTCGGTTTTCGCCAAGTTCAAACCCTCTCCCATCCCCATGCTGAGATACCGTATAAGCACATACTTCAGTTTTCCTGAAAGACTGATATCACTGCCTTTCGACGGCTCATATGGTGCTACAAAAACATTTGACATGCAAACCTACAGAGTAACAAACAAAACAGGAAGGTATTTGCCACGCTAACCTTAATAGTCTGTTAGAGATGCGCAGCCGCATCTGACACGCTTATTTAAGCATGCACGTGTTTTCAGATGAGATACTAGCGGGGTCTGTACACTTGGACAATGCCGAAGCCTCTCTTCCTATCCCCAGTGAAGTCAATAATCAATATATATCTAGTGACGATTGCTACGGGGACTTTCAAGCCCATACCAGCCGCTGTGATACAACAGAGCAGTGCAACGATCATGCCAATTATTAACCACACGTACAGGCCAGGAAATAAACTGGTCTAAACTTAACGCACTAAGCTACACGTATGAACAAAGCATGAAGCCAAAGTAGCAACAAAATAGTTTCAGAGTGTTTCGGAATGTAAATACAACACGGACAGAAACGAGGTTCATAATGAAATTAGCAAAAGAATGCATTCACGAAATGCTAGTTATACCACACACACACACACAGTCTCTCTCTCTCTCTTCAAAGTTCTAAAGACACAAAATAACAATTGTGAGCAATTCTGCATGTTACGTGACTTGAACATTAGCGAAACGAAATGTAGGCCATGATGCACTACGAAAAAGCATAAGTGTATACAGAATTTTGTTGGAGCAACTTGGAATAAACAATGATCTTCAGAACAATGGGTACTTACGACAGGGGAATTGACAGCGAAGATTACTAATATTCGGTAGTGACCATCGTTACATAGTGGCAGACATCTTGATGCTCTACTCACACATTTATGTAAAAGGACTCAGGTTAAAGACGAACACATAATATTCCACATTTCTAAACATAACCGGGAAAACACACTTCAACCGCCTTTACGCAAACTTTGTTTCGAAAACTGTCACTAGATGTCACACCATTACAGTATGCAACACTTGACGAGCAAGTCAGCTGTGATTGTGATGTGTGAAACGTAATCGTAGTACGTCACGGGAATTGTGTTGTTGTTACATTCCAAACACGTGTCTAGTATGTACGCCGCTCACTATGTGCTGCATACTGCAGTTAAAATTCGACAATACGGCAGCCGAAGAGGGTATACTTCAAATGGGAGAGAAAAATATTTATCCGAACTTTGCCGCAAAACCTTTACATTTATTTGAGTTGGCTGTTTTTACAGAAAACTGTGTTGGGAAGCAGAACAGATGCACTTAAGAGAGAATTTTTAAGTGAAGGTAAAGCATACGCACTCAACCTGTTTTTGGTTATATTGGTAGAGGCAAAGTTACACGATTTAACAGTCAAACTGGTGTTCAGAATATTTCTATATGTACTCTGTGATACATATTTTACTCTAGAAGGTCACCCTCATGGGCATGATTTAGTTCATAAGAGAACTACCGAGTAAAAAGTTTTTTTTATAAAGAGACAGTAACATGATGGGTGGAGAATAAAATTAATTTCATAATTAAAATCAGATGTCCATCCATCTGTTGTCTGTTCCTGTCCATCTCAGTTGACTTGCTTATGACCAGGTAAATATGAAGGCTGGGTTACACATATTATACGAGCCTTTTCAGTGATATCCAGTTAGGCCTCTTGAATCTCCAATTTGGTGGAAACTTGAAAGCACAGCTATCTTCAGATATGACTATCGAGGCCACTGCTCAGCTGGATTTTTTTTTATAATTCTTTGTCCAATATTTATAATTCCATATGATACAGATGAACAAACAAATCTTTTTAAAAGTGAACTTGCTGTCCAAGATATACAGTACAAGATATACACACTTTCCACATCTCAGCAAATGGCTCTTTGTAACTTTATTCTTCATCTGAGTTATTCTCCATAAATTCCACACCCAATCTACAAATGTTCTTAAAATTTAATTAATTGTAATTAACTGTTCAGTTATTGACAACTGTCATAGTCACTGCTGTGAGAACTTCCACGTGTCACAGTCCAAAATTCTGGTTTTAATTTATAGCAAAGACGTATGTATAATTCAGACACGGAGAGACATCAGGCTTGGCCAGGGAGTTTAGAAAAGAGTAGGATCAGTGGAAAGTAAACAAAAAACAGACAATCCGTGGGCCTTAATTTTTAAAAAAAAATATAAAGGCTTTAACAGTTGTTTTGGCATGGTTGAGATATAAGTTGCAGTGTTAGTTGTAAGCAAACTGGCAAAACCTGACTGATCTGATGCATTTGACTATGATGAAGATATGTCTGAATGTATTTAGGGGGGTAACTGGCTCTAATCTGTTAATCAACCAGGTACCCCGACTTCGGCCTTGTGGTTTTCATCAGTTACTCTCAACAGAAGTTATGACAGTACTATGCTGAAATTATGATTTTTTTCTTGGATGTCCTTCCCAATTCCCGTTACATTACGAATATGTTCACAACATTTGCAGGTGATAAATGTGTGATTTTTTTAAAATAATCAGTATTATGCAAATGTTTTATGAGGCATAATATATGGCCTCTGTTCCTCATGAAATGGGGATGGCTTCCAACATCATGCACCATGTTACAGCAAGAGTCTCGTCTTTCACACTCAACTTTGTACAACGGCTGACCGAGTCCAAGAGAATGTGCCTTGATATAAAAATCATTAAACTTTCTATTCAAATATTTGACATTCCAAGGCCCCTCATTCATTCATGAAACAAGCTTGCAAACTCAGAAATAATCATTTGCCATGGCAACTGACAACTTGACTGTAGTGAATCACATAACATGGTAACACTGCTGTAAGAGCTAGATATCAGCTGTATAAAAATCTGTGAACGTACTCAGCAGATACAATAAAAGTTCACCTGGACACTTGGAATGATCCAGTGTGCCTAAATCCACGTATGAAATGTGACAACAAAAACAAAAACTGGTAGTTTTGACCCTGCTACATATGGATGGCTGGACATGATGAAGGGGTTCTCAGATTTTCTGTTATTGGATATGCAACTAAAATGGGAACTGTGACTGTGATTAAATACAAACATTCTCTTCTTTCTAGGTAATACACATTAAAGACAATTGTCACAGATACTCACATGCAGATATTTAAAAAACTATGTAAGAAATAAAAAATCAGAAATAAAAATAAGAAATAAAAAATCAGAAATAAAAATAAGAAATAAAAAATCAGAAATAAAAATAAGAAATAAAAAATCAGAAATAAAAATGGAAACAAAATTTATTACCTATAAATAAAATACTGTCTACAGTAACATTACTGGGATAAAATATCAAACATAAAAAACAAAACTAACCAAAATGAAATAAGTAAAATGAAAAACAATACACTTACATGCATAAAACAAAACCCATCAACACTGATTACATAACACAATACATTTTATACAGAGTGATTTTTTATCCACTTAGTCACAAAAGTAAAACAGCAGGTACATACCTCATTATTTTTAAATTTAAAATGTTTGCACAAATAGAAAATACAGTCATTGATGTGCAACATGTTCAGTGCTCCTTTTGAGATGACATGTGAAAGTTAAATGATGAACTTCCACAATACAGCTTGCAAAATTTCTGTGGAGGCTGAAAACATGTCTTGCTGTCATGCCTCTTTCAGATCATCAGTGGCATGTGGGTTAGTGCTGAAAACTTCATGCTTGAGGAATATCCTCACAGGACAAATGTCACAGGGGTTTAAACCTGGTCACATAGGTTTGATAAATAAAAAATCACCCTGGTTTTATGTTCTGTAAAACTTACCGATGATGATTTTGTTGCACTTTGCTCACTTGATGTGTCTTGCAGTGATTGAAAAACATCTTCACGTGATGCATGTCTGATTGGATGAGAAAGAAATTAATAACAGTAAAGGTAAGGCATTTTCATTCACCTATAAAAGCATTTAAGTTTACATGCAGAACAGAATATTTTAGGATAAAATAATGGATGAACTGTGTAGTCAAAAAGGTATTAAAGCATTTTCAGACAAGTCAGTGAAAGTAAATGATGACTTAATAGCTTTGTTTCAGTCCATAATAATAATAATTAAGTTTAATAATATATTGGTTTCTGTCTCCTCTCAAAAAGAAGGGAAAGCCAAAAATGTCTCCTTTGGCATAAAATATCAAAGACTATCAATACATATTAGTTGATATACTTCTTTTTGTCCATTTTATGTAAAAGAATACTGACATTTAAATATTTTTTTCCAACTAAACAACAGACCCTTGACAGGTACTAGCCAGGGCAGACTGGTTTTCTATGGGGAGTACAGTTTGTTGTCTATATGTTGGTAACTGAAGTCAGTGATACATTATGATTGTTACCAGATATTCTTCCAGTTTATTTTACATCTACTTGAGATATTCTTTTCTTTTCAGTTTAATTTAAATATATCACAATTTTTGTAATGACCACTGTATACCAGTATACAGGGAAATAGACAAGAAAAAACAGACAGTATGCATTTCATGAGAAATATGTCTTTCATATTAGTCAGTAAGAAAATTATACTTCAGTGGACTGGAGAATTTACAATTTGGCAACAGACAACTTAAAAACAGTTTCAGACAAGTAGTGCTTCCATGAGTACCATAATTAATTTACTGGTAGCAGTGGCAAAGCAACAGATTTGCTGAAGCACAAATGTCATGTAATGAAACATTTTACAACTGATTCCTGCTAAAAAAAACCTGCTCTTTAGGAAAGAAGTCACTGTTTACTGTGAGAATCATGTGAAACCCTTAAATATACTGTGTGGAAATATGCCGAGTTTTTTAAATGTTAAAGCAGTTGATAATTACTACTGTGCTCTAAAGCAGTGGTGCACTAATCCCAGGTACATCCTTGTGGCAAATATATTTTGTACAGTGGCACATAATATCTGTGGGTCCTCAGTATGGAACTTGCATCATGTCACCCTACTGGCACCTAGAATCTGAAGGTGGCTTCTAGAGTCCTGAAAAATCTGTGCACCCTTGCTTTAAAGGGTTAATGGTTCTAAGAGGTTATGAAGAAAGCATATGCAATTATTTTCTCTCCTTGAAGATGTTTGAAAAGCACTTAAGAAGCTCTTTTTATTTTTAATGTATAGTTAACCTACAGTCCAAATAAAAGTCAATTTTATGGAAGCACAAATAGCCAGAGACATTATCATGCCTCTAAAGAAATTCACATTGACAAAACAGAAGTTAAATGCACTTGTGCAGAGTGGCACACGAAAAAGTAGCCCTGCCCCAATTATAGCAGGAGCAAGCATAGTCACGTGCACTTGTGCAGAGTGGCACATGAAAAAGTAGCCCTGCCCCAACTGTAGCAGGAGCAAGCATAGTCACAGGATCACAGTAGCCCAACAGGCAGGTGGCAAAACACACAATTCAGCAAATGTTGGAAAAGTTCTGTGAGCAGGGCAAGGAAGCCACAAAACCCTTCCAACCAACCTCTTATTGATACTGGCACTAAGACTGGGCTAAATCTTCATGCACCACTCTGTATAATGGAAGAGTATGAAGATCAGTCAGTACTGCTTTCTTCCTTGCTGTGATGCTTCCATATCTGTACATTTCAAATAAAAACTCCCACTGTCACTTGGTCAGTTTCTGTGCATACTGTTAAAATCTTCTATCTAAAAACTTCAGGCATGTAGGAATTTCACGTAGAATTGCTACCCACAAAAGAAAGGGCCAGCAAAAGATGTGATAAAATAGTTACAAGTTATGGCATAAAACATTTGCTGTTAACTAAGTGTTTCAGCTATCAGCAAAACAACATTACCTGCATTTGATAAATTCTGTTCAAAGTCTTCTTGGTTAAGACTGGTAATTTTCTTTCATTTTGAATATAATGCATTTGCAAGACTCTCACTGCACATACTTGTATGTCACATTCACACAACATACAACACAGGAGGCATATGAAAGATTGTTAAAATAGACAACAGCCATAACTACTGTTCATATTATATGCAACTTGACAGGAGATTTAAAAAAGTATTTTATACTAGCTGAAGGAAGTCCCAGCTTCTGACACATTATATACAGTGTGTGTATGTGCAAATTATCTTTGAAATTTTAAATCTTTTATTACCCAGAGCACAGTTAAGGTACAGTTAAAATGTATACCAGTTAGAAAGATCAATTCAGAAAGTATGAATTGGAGCCTAGTTCTGTTTTTGAGTTTTGATGAGATGCCAATATTATGGAGTTTTCAAGTTTATATTCCACCTTCTAAGACATGTAAAAAAAACCAGAATGAACTTACTTTAAAGGACTCATTTGTATCTTTGCCAACTCTACAGCAACTTGCGCTCCAACTTTAGCATTATTCTTAATTAGAGCAATGTCTGTAGCAATGTTAAAGAAAGAAATGAATTATTAATGCTGGTGAGCTAAATATACAACCAAACATTTAAAAAAGTATAGTCAGTGGACAACAAAATTCAGTAAAAATTTAAATGGTACTGTGGAAGTTAGACCCCACCTTAAGAACCTCTTCTGAATTGAAATCTACTTTGTAACTAAATATGGTAAAGGTAAGTAGTCATGTAGCACTGGAACAGCTCTGTATGAGGCTTGGAACATGCCCCTTTCAGCAGTTTACTTTCACTGAAATTTTACTGCACAAGGAAAAGCTCTTACCAGTGAAGGCGTCTATAGAGTCACAAACCTATGCAGCACATAAGAATAAAACTTCCCATGTTCGGGGAATCAAAATTATTTGAATGCGTTAAGTGGGTGTAACTTACGTACGTATTACAACCAGAAGTCTTTCTGTCAACTGACTGTAGAAGTGTTGAACTTTTAATAAAGAATGTAATTTTATTAGATCATAACCAGACAGCCTCTCTGCAAAACAGAGGTAAGTCTTTGGTTATCTTCCTATAATATTCAGTACCAAAGGATACTTGATTCAAGTGATCTGCCCCCTGTAAGACTAATCACTCGATTCAGAATAAAGGGAGTCACTTCCTTTCCTTTGATACCACAGTCTTCTGCTTCCTTTACTGCTGTGTCGATGGCTTTCTGTATTGCACAACCTAAAATAAATAAGCCATTAAACAAGTAACAGAAGTGAAAAACAAGAAAAATTTATTATAAAGCGTGAAGAGATTGTGAAAAATTAAATATAAAACATAATTCTTTTTACCATGCTATATTGAGGCACGCAGAGTAAGGTGACACTGTGAGAACTGGATTAATCAAGGCTTACTCTGAGGCATGTAAAAGACAGTACTAGAATTGAAGTTTCTGTGTAAGATTGCTTACAAAGAAAACATGAAACAGTAAGGAATGAAAAATAGCAGATTTTATTCAGAAAGTTCTGGCTTGATTACCATCCAAATCTGTGAATATGTGTTGGTTTTCCTGCCACCCTTCACCTTTATCAGAGATAAAACTTTGGGAATGTGAGATTCCTCTCTCTTCCACCCCTAAGATTTGGACCACATGTTAAGCTCTAGGTCCCTCCTGCAAAGCATCATTCTCATGATCACCCTATCATTTGGGCATCTGGGGTAACAGAAGCTGCCCTATGGATGCCTCGATATTTGAAATGGATTCAGTTATAGCCTATGTGGCAGAGGCCTGGAAAGTCAACACTCTGTGGAGGGACCAGACAAAACATTACAGTGACATACCATGTTGTGTATTGTATGGTGTTAAATTAAAGTTACACACAAAGTTTAAATCATCTGTTCACTCACAGCAGCAATCAGCAACTGTTCTGCAAGAGCAGCTCATACTGTCAGGAAGTGAAATTTAAAGTGGGCCATTATGTTTCACAGTTAACTGAAAGCCACAAAATCACTAAAACATATCATAGTCCCATTTGTCCATTTTTATTTAACATAATATTATGAATTCTCCAAAAGCTTTTGAAAAACCTGAAAAATGATTAGTAATCTCTATGAAATTACAAATACAGTAGCTGAATTATGTAAGAATGAATTTTCTGTAAGACATGTGAAGCCTCTTAAATACAGGGATTTTTGTCTCTAATTGCATAGTAACAAAATAATCAACCATTAATACATATGTGTAGCTTCAGTTTTTAATGATTCATTTCAACAGCACCAGAATACAGACAGCACATAAATTCAAAATCCAGAACAGTCTGCACATGAACAAATTAAAACTCTTGACATTCCCCTGTAACTTAATGACAGGATTGCAGCTGAGTTTTGACAACAGGGAGACTGACACCTGTTGGAGTGTTGGTGACAGACAGATTAAAATATACCAATTATAATTTTTGGGGTTGTGTCATATGGGTGTAAAAGTTGGTCTCTCACATTAAGGGAAGAACATAGGCTGAGGGTATTTGAAAACATGTTGCAGAGGATAATATTTGGACCTAAAAGGGAGGAAGCTAATGGGAAGCTGGAAAAAAAAAGATGAGATTTATAATTTGCACTGCTTACCAAATAACATGCTATTAAGATGAACAAACCAAGGACGAAGAGATGGATGGGGTCCATACTGGAGGAAAAAAGAAGGGAAAATTTCATATAGGAATTTCTGAAACTAACAGGCCACTACAAAGACTTTGCTGTAGATACGAGGATAATTTTAACGTGGATCCTAAAGACATAGGATGGGAGAGACTGGATGCACCTGGCTCAGGAAAGGGACCATTGACAGGCTCTTGTGAAATGAACCTTCAGGTTCCACCAAATGCAGGGAATTAGACTAGCTGAGCAACTAGTAGCATCTCATGATGGACTATATTCCATAGAGTTTATTCTTTGAACGTATGATGATGCATTGTGGTGGAATTGTACATTTCCTCAATTCATTGCCTTCCTCAATATCTTTATAATATGCGTATACTGTCTTTGCTAACTGAAGCATTGCAATCAAAGGTTCAGTTCCCACTGAGTTCATGGATATATGTCCATATTTTGGTGTCACTGCATTGTCGTGTGTAGGCTTTGCAATAGGCCAATCCCACTTCCAATTAATCTTACCAGATGTCTGAAAAGGAGTCATACTTTCAGAACCAGTTCTGAACTGGAACTGGCCAGAGGGCCTAATCTCTAATCAGCTGAAGAAGAAAGAAAACACTGACAAACAAAATTCATCAAAACATTTTTTTCAGTTTGTAACAGGAGACTTGCATTGCAATATCTGCTTGAGATGACCACAATTTAAGTTACTGCTTTCTTTTTCAGTTAGATTAGCTAGGCACAAATAAAGTTCAAAGAAAAGCAGGCACAGGCGTCAATTTACCGTGCTCACAGGCATTTCTTACGAATGACACAACATTTCACACAATTGTGCCTGTACACTGCAGTTTTTAATACAGAACCACACCACCTATTTTTACAGTCATACATATGATTGATGAGCTTCTTTTGTCAGAATACTGACAAGATGGCAATAAAGCTTTTACTTACTTTCCACAGCCTCTGCTTCTGGAATGGGAACTGCCAGCAATATGCCAGAATTGAGATGGAGCTGAAAGAGCTTCTCAATCAACGTGGCTGCCTCGGCAGGTGTTTCAACATTATATGGAGCCTCCAGACCACTAGAAGGTGTGTAGAATGAGGGGAAATTCTTGTTCTGACCGTATGTTACTACACAAACACCTTGAGTTTCCTATAACATATTTAAAAATATTTGTGTGAAAGCCACCACTAACAGCTATAGGTAATCTGAAGGAACAACCTAAAGTGAGGAAAGCTGCTGAAGCAGGAGTTCCTCAGTCAAAATTGTCAATATGTGTTAAGAAAACTGGAACGTGACTATAGAAACCCCACAAAAGTTAAATTCAGGAGGGAAGTTTTCAATTTATAACAAATTATTTGATATTTCCATGCTTTTGCTCTTACTGATGGCCATGCATGCCAGGAGAAAGCCAGCAACACTACCCTGAAAACAGGAATTGAGTTTACATGTTGAAACAGGTGATCACAACAGCCTGTATTGTAACATGGCATCACTGCGAATTACTGGTGAATGTTCTTCTGTAGATGAAGCAGTGGCTGAAGACTGGCACAGAAATGTGGCACAACTAATGGAACAATATCCGGTGCAGAACACATTAATTTTATATTAAACTGCATTAGTGTACTGACTCCAAATTTATTTCAATCAGATTACACCAAGGCCTTGTTTTGTGCCCATTTGTTTTACACCTTTTTGCTTTAACACCCCTTGCCAATCAATTTACACTAGTTCCTTGTTGACATTCTGTCATTTTTGGTTAATCACTCTTTGATGTTTTATTTCCATTTATTTAAGGATTTTATTCTTGTGGGAATATAATTTTTTATTTATTTAATATAATTTTTTATTTTATTTTTTCAGGAACATAACAAGGGCATAAAACAAGGCCTTGTTGTACTAGAAAACAGTGCACATGATTTATACAGATATTTGAATATGACAAATCCTTAAGAAACAGTTTAATTAAAGGCGTCTTTTAATATTTGCAAAATTTCTTGCAGAAGCTTTATATACACAAGTGACCTGATAATAAAGAACATCTTATACATTTCTCACAATTTTCTTTCTTTATCAAAAGTATTTTGATCTGTTTTAGAAAGAACTTTAATGTACAAGTTTTAATGTAATGATTCTCCACCAGTTTAATTATTGTACTTCTTATATCTGGTGACCAGAGATGCATATATTTACTCAAAAGACTGACATCCCTAGACCCTGGCCTCATGCTCAGGCATTAAGTGGCTGTTCAAGTGTAACTGTCTACAACTTACAAGGTACTCAAGTGTTCTCTCAATGTCCAGAATGGATTTCACTCCACTAGACACCACAGCTACAGGGTTACGCCCCAACTCTGTGAGATCAGCACTTACATCCATTGTTGTCTCACCACCTCGATGCACCCCTCCTAGGCCACCTATAATGGAGCTGTGTTATTCAAAACTGTGGGGCATAATCTTAAATGATGACTGCAGACAGAATGCAAAAGGTCCATGACAACAGAAAGACTGTAGATGAAATACAAAGGTGAAAGCCAACAGTTGTGCACACAGTTTTAATATTCCCTAGCCTTTTTGCTGGTACATGGATGGGACACAGACTTTCTGAAGCTGCTGTATCAGTGGAAGATGCTATTAGCATCAGTCCTGCTCTAGAAAAACACACTCTATACCCCTCGTCTTAACTCCCAGTCCTAACTCAATTTCTGACTTAAGCATGCCAGGCATGTTTTCTTGAAGGCTAAGTACTCAGTTACACACATACACACACTGTCTCTATCACCCTCTTTCTCTCCCCCCCTCCCCTCCCTCTGTCATTACTAGTATGACAATCAACAGTTTGATTGAACTTTGAAGCACATTCTGCCATGAGTGCTGGCAGAAGTCAAAGTACACAGAAAGTAATGTTAAAATCTTTAGTGACAAATGGTTTAGTTAAGAGGTTCAAGTGTAACAATAACATGGTATTCTACCTTTATATTTTTGGTTTAAATAAGAAACTGTCACCTCTGCCTGGGACTCTGATTCTCTAACAGAGCCCCAGTCTACCAATGACTTCAACCACTTGGATGAAAACTAATGCAGGCTTGATCCAGACTGGATTTCAGCATGAAAAGTTTAAAATGCCTATAATTAAACTACATCTATAAACCTAATTAAATAGTATTAACCAAAATATCACCTGTGACAAATACTTTAATCCCAACTGCACATGATACAATAACAGTTCCAGCAACGGTGGTAGCACCATTCAACCCCTGAAAAAAATAAAGTGACCATAAATAAAACTCATGACCTGAAAAAAATACTATTTTACATAATGACTGAACTGCCAACCCACAGTTGTGGTAATATACAGAGTGAGCCATTATGGCATGGATAAAATAATATGCCTTGTAACAGCAAATGTTACCCTTTATAGCTCAGTACATATTTGGCACAATTTCCAGAGTTCGGAGACTGTGATCAGGCTCCCTCATGATCAACATATCCACCACTGACTCCACCGGCAGCCACAGCACACTTCATGTCAGGTCAAGTTTTTCCACACATTCTTCAACGGTGTACTATGCGAGGATGTTAATGGCAATCTTTACAGTTTGTCTGTCCAGCAACCACACCAGTTGTCAGTGCATGTCTTCCAAGTAATCACATCATTCTAAAATCACCCATATGGCAGTGCTCCATTATGCTGGAGTGTGACCATATTCATGTCTGCCAATTCCAGCTGTGACACAATGAACTGGTGAAGCAAGTCCTAGTCTAGTGCCCATCACAATGTCTTCTCGGGGGGGGGGGGGGGGGGGGGGGGGGGGCTAAAACCAAGAAA
>BLKM01000903.1:22730-182390 GCA_013340265.1 Coptotermes formosanus | reverse complement strand
CCCCCCCCCCCCCCCCCCCCCCCCCCCCCCCCCCGCTCTTACACCTTGCAATGCTTCCCCCAGCACTTTTGGACTTGACACTGCAAATTCATAAATGACATGGAGGTTTTCAGTACTTCATATGATGCTGTTATGGGTATTTACACTTACCCTAAAGTGGCATGTCATGCCTTTTGTGAACAGCCACGACTCCACAAACATTCATATCCATCTCCAGTTGCTCACACATGATGCTTTAAATCTAAAACATATTTGGTGGTCCTGTTTACACAAGACACGAACAAGCTGTGTACAATGTGGGTACGTTTTCAAGTACCGTCAGCTGATATACTGGCACAAGCAGAAGAGACCATCACCTGAAGCTCCTCCATGCTTCTCTCTCAGGTCAACATTTGCATTCACTGAAATGTATTTTGTGACATACTTGCTATGCAGTCCTCTCCACTGTGTCACTTCTCTCTCATAGTTTAAAAAATGTTCATGTGCATTAGGCCTGTGTTCTCAGATGCCATCAGCTGATGTTTTGCCCTTAATGTACGAGTCCATGTTTCACATTAATCCAAAAGAAGAGGGTAAAATTATAATTTGATGTACCCTAATCTCCGTGCTTCTAGATAGGAGATAGGAAGACAAAAGGTTCTGAACTGAGTAAACTAGGTATCCCTGACTTTAATCTGTTCTCAGCTTTTTTGATAGAATGCAGTCACAACCTTCAATATTTAATTCTGCCACATTTTTTAAGGATTTATTAGATGTCTTGCTATTATTATTCTGCTGCATACTCTGAAGACAGTTCATGAACATGTACATAATTTTCTGTGCGTTTACTTCTAGACCTTGTCATTACTATTGTCTGTCATTTTCTTCATAGTATTGATGTTTTCTGCCAATAAATGAACACCACCACATGTACAGTAATCAGTGTTCAAATTATAAATAACTTATGTAGTGGTCATTCCTGTATACTGGTGAACAGTATGGCAAAGTGAAAAATATTAACATTTGGATCACCAGCCATAACTAGTGAACCATCAGAGGTATACACATGGAAATTTGTATGAACATACATTACAAACATTGCCACAAATTATGCCTGAAATAAATGGTCTAAAAGTTAATATTTACAAACATGCCAATGCTGCAAAGCTTTCAAAAATTTAGATCTTATATCTGAGAACTGTAACTTATTCTATGGACACTGAAACTGCCTGTTGCTCTGTGACTGACCATTTAAAATGGCATGGCCATTTTTTCAATCTGCCATGTTCTTGGAATTCAGAGAAACACACAACGAAATTGTATATCAATAACAAACAGTTGCCTCAGCAACATAAATCACACAAAAAAAGCTGCTTCCCTGCCATCTCTAAATATGAAGCAAAACTGTAATGCCAGGTAATCAACAGCTTGTGGGTGAGACATCTTATTGCCAACTATGGACTGCATTATGTCAGAGGCCACGTCCGACATGTCCACACAGTGGCCTAACATCATCAGAATCTGTGCTTATTAATAAGTTCTTAACAACAACAACAACAACAACAACAACAACAACAACAACAGCAGTCTCTGTGTGATATATAGAGTCATTACTTTATCTGACAATTGTCAGTTGGCACTTCCTGTTGGTTCATTTACTGCATTAACATTGTCCACTTAGCCCACACCACACATATGCTGTGTAGCTGTGGTAGCAAGTAACAAACAACTATTGCCAGATAAAATACAGACCTGTACTTACAGTTACAAATGTTAAAAAATACTGACTGAATTAAAATTAAATTCTATGACCATGTACTCAGGAGCTGGGATAGGGTAGTCAGTGTACACTGAATAGGCTACGGGCTGAAAAACTGAGCAATCATGGTGTAATTTCCAGCACAGGCAAGAGATTGTTCTCTTCTCCAAAGCATCCTGAACAGCTGTGTGGCCAATGCAGCTTACTGTTCAATGTGTACCAGGGGGCTCTTTTGCCGAGAGTAAAGTTGCTGAAAAGTGACATTGACCACTCACCTTTAGTGCCAAAGTTAAGAATGGGTGGAGCTACACCTCCACTCCCACATGTGCCTTCATGACATGCACAAGGACAACTTTACCTTTGCCTTATGACCATCTGCTAACAAAGTAAATACGCCAACCCATCAGCTACACTACATTTCGTTGTTTATTGTGAGTGTATATTAAATTAAACTAGTGACACAAGTTATACAGGGCTGGAAATCTGTACTATAACAACGTAAGATTTACAATTGTAATTTCTGGCCTTAATTCATTGTTTTTTTTTCTCACTCCTGTTTTCATAACTTCATTAGGGGACCTGTTTCAGTCTCCCACCACTGATAACATTTATATACTTGTATAAGTTTGAATGACAAAATGAGTAGGCTAATCACCTACCTTGCTGAGTACAAATGGAAAATCCCTTCTAGATGTCTTCACAGCTGGTGTTTTCAAACTGGCAAACTCTGTCAACATTTCTTGATTCAGACCAACTTTGATTCGGCCTTTAATAATTGCTATTGTTGCTGGCACAGCACCCTAAGGAAAGTTTAATAGACCCATCATACTGCCTGAGAATAGTTTACTGAGCAGCATGCCATATAATGCAGCCCACGAAATTTACATTTCAAAGATAGGGAGAGAAAATTAATTTCTGAGTATCAATTGATGCCACCCAACAAACTAACACATGCAACCATCACCTCAGCTACAAAACCACAGCCCTGGAGCCATACAGTGTGCAGTTTTGCATAATACGTGCATTTCTACAACAATGTACAGTTTTAACAACAGTGTGCTTCTGACATTAGCATTCTAACATACATTTACATGACTCTAATGGTGGAATTTGTGCACTGGTTGTAACTTGTGCTGTGCTCAGAAAACCTGATGGTAAATTTGTCAGAATTTACAGAACATACACAATCCTCACATGTGTCACTATATAGGTGTCTAGCTGTTGGTGCTGCCTCTCAGCTGTATATGAATCTGGCAAGTGGTTTCACCTGCCTCCGGAAATACTCCACACATATTTCAGTTCCTTTTTATTTCAGCCCCTTTCTTCCTGCATGCATAAAGTGAGGACATCACAGTTTTGTTTACAAAGATGTGTATATTAAAATACCCATTTAATTAATAAGTAATGCCTTTGCCTCCATACACACAAAGGCTTTTGTAATTCTAATGATTTTATTAAAAAACAATGCAGCCTCCAGTCTAGTGACAAAAAGTATCACAGTTTAGTGGACAGCACCCCCACTTCATATGCGACAGGTCCTATACTCAAACATAGGCCCAAAGAGTGGCTACCCTCACTGCAGTTTATCATGCTTTTTTTTCAGTCCTTCAAATAGGACCGGGCTGCTTTCTTCCACAGTTTTTCCAATTAATTACTCATTAATCATCCTACCTTCAATCCTGCATAATCTAAGCTACTAGCAGTACCATTAAAAACCCATACATGACATACACTTCAGTGCTAAAATCTCTACAATTACACCTGTTCAACCAGTATATTAGCTCTCATCCACACTTGATTATCAGTTGAACAGTATAAATTCTAGACAGAACAGTTTTCAGTTAGTAGTTCACAGGGGTAACATGATAGATATTAATATTTGTACATTATGATCTAGACATGGAGATAAAGAGAAAATAATATTACAAACTTAAGCCAGAAAATTAATATTCATTCATGAGTATTCATGTGTGAATAGAGCAATTCAGGTATTCAATTGTAAACTAAAGAAAGTAGCTAACTTGTTTAATTATGTCACTTTACTGAAGTGTAACTATAATAGAGAGTACTTCACAAAACATGGTATGCACCTTAATAGAAGAGGTAAAGGTCTGGTTTCTAAACAACTGGCCTTTGAAGTTTGGAAATTAACTACAATAGAAGCAACAGCTCCAATTAGCCTAGGGTGGAAAGTTGAACATGAACAAATGGTGTCAAGCAAGGTTGTAGATAATGAGACAGTGACAGTGGGTAATGATAATCCTATGGATGCACTGAAGATTGAAGTTGATAAGCAGGCTGTCAAAGATCAACAGGAGATAGTGATCAGTGTCAATTCTGCTAATTCACTGAATAATGGGACAGTCACAAATGATATTAATGCTGTAATCTGAACTAAGTCAAAGAGGCTAAGAAGAGCTCCAATTACAAAAACTGATGATTTTTTATGGTAACACCAAGATCAGTTAGTATAGGCAATGAATCTAACCTCAAAATATTTACTCAAAATATTAGAGGCTTGGGCAATAAAACTGATGAATTAGTTATTAGTTGGGGAAAAGATGCTCCTCATGTACTTTGTCTATCTGAGCATCATTTATCAAGGGAAGTTATTCAGAATATAATTGTTGATGATTATAACTAGGAATTTCACCAAATGTGGTGGTGTATGTATATTTCTTCATAAATCGTATCAATTCATAAATGTGGACTTAAATAGTTACTGTAATGAAAAAGATATATATAAGTATGTGCAATAAGATTGGTACATAGTCCCTTACATCTTTGCGTTTTATCAGTATATAGATCCCCGTCGGGAAATTTTGATACTTTTATAACAAAATTGGAAGAAATATTAAATCTATTATCTTTAAATCCAGTTAATTTAGTCATATGTGGAGATTTTAATGTAAATTTCATGACGGACAGCACCAAAAAATACCAAATTATCTCCCTCTTAGCGACATATAACGTAGACTGCATAGTCAATTTTCCTACTCGAATAAATAGTTATTCAGCATCAACAATTGATAACATATTTCTGGATAGAAGTAAGAATGAAAACTTTATTATTGAACCATACTATAATGGTTTATCTGATCATGACGCTCAAAAGCTTACACTCCATACCCCCTCACATAAACCTTCTGAACTTGGATTGGCTAGAACTTGTAGGAAGTATGACGACTTCACTATAAACGAATTTAAATTGAACTTAAGTTATGAAAACTGGGAAAATGTTTTTGATTCCACTAGTGATAATGATGTAAATGTAATATTTAATAATTTCTTGAATACTTATTTAAGGATATTTTATTCTAGTTTTCCTCTACATAAATCTTTGGTTAGAAATAAGTCGAAAGGATGGCTCACTAGAGGTATATTAATCTCATGTAGACACAAAAAGGAGCTATATCTACTTTGTAAGACGTCAAATAACATTCTCTTGAAAAATGTTTATAAAAAATATTGTAAAATCTTAACCAGCACTATTCAATTAGCAAAGAAATTACATTACAATGAATTAATATCTCAATCAGTAAATAAAACAAAGACAGCCTGGAATGTTATTAAATCTTTAACTAATAAATGAGCTAATAGTAATGAGGAGCTTATGCTGAACATTGATGGAAAACCAATCAAGAATCCTCAGACTCTTGCAGATTCCTTTAATAATTATTTCTCTAATGTTGTTGAAGAATCAGTCATTAAAATAATTAAACAAGACAATAGTGACTTCAGTCAACATTCTTATATGCAGTACCTAGTCAATGCATTTCAGCAACCTTTTGCACCAATACATTTGAAGTCAGTAACTGAAAAAGAAATTTATGAAATACACAAGAGTTTGAAACGGAAAAACTCTTATGGGTATGATGAAGTACCGTCATGCATTGTAAAACTGAGTATGCCATTTATTTCATCTCCATTGATTTATATTTGTAATAAGATGTTATCCACAGGTACATTTCCTTCACGCCTAAAATTTTCTCAAGTTTCTCCGATGTTTAAACAAGGAAATAAAACTGAGTTGTCTGCTTACAGACCAGTATCTCTTTTAACATCTATCTCCAAAATTTTTGAAAAAGTCATTTATAACAGACTACTTCAACACACTAAAGAAAATAATATAATTGTTACGGATCAATATGGATTTAAAGACAATAGCTCAACTGAATTGGCTATATTTAAATTAACAAATCAAATTCTATCACATGTTAATAATAAATCCTCAGTTTGTGGTATCTTCTATGATTTAACAAAGGCATTTGATACTGTAAACCATGACATTTTAATATCTAAATTAGAGTACTATGGCATCGCCGGCAGAACTGATGAACTAATTAAATCTTATTTAAGTAATCGGTATCAGAGAGTAATAATCAAAACTTCACATGCTTCAAATTACATTTCAGCTTGGGAATTAGTTAAGCATGGGGTGCCCCAAGGGTCAATTCTTGGGCCTCTGCTGTTTTTATTTTATATAGATGATTTACCTCAATTAATAAAAGATATTGCTTCGCCAATACTTTTTGCAGATGATACTAGCTTTATAATATCAAATTCTAACTCAATGCAGATGAACCAAGATGTCAGATTAGTTCTGGAAATAACACAAAAATGGTTTCATTCAAATATAATGCTATTAAATTATGATAAGACCAACTTCATGCAGTTTTCTTCAAACATCAGTTTTCGATTTCTGGTTATCATAGAATCCACTGATCACATAATCAACTTAACTAACTCCACTAAATTTTTAGGTATTATAATAGAATCTTCATTAACATGGAACAAACATATTGATCAGATAAATTCTAAGCTGAACTCATTGGGCTACATGGTTCGTTCCCTAAGACCTGTCTTATCATTGAAAATTATAAAACAGATTTATTTTTCTTATGTTCACTCAGTATTAAATTATGGTATCATATTCTGGGGTAATTCGTCATATAGTAAAACTATTTTCATAACACAGAAAAGAATTGTAAGAATTATCATGAAAGCTAAAGCAAGGGATCCTTGTCGGGCAATGTTTAATAAACTTGGAATTTTAACTCTATATTCTCAATATATCTTTTCAACTCTTATGTTTGTCGTAAAGCATAAGGATATATTTACATTTAATGCTGAATTGTATAAAATAAATACCCGCCACAACTTGGATTTTCATGTTCCTTCAGTGAATTTAACTAAAGTTCAAAAAGGAGTTTATTATTCAGGTACTACCTTATTTAACTCCTTGCCTCTCAATATCAAGAAAGTAGCACATAATACTAATAAATTTAAGCATGAGTTGAAAAAGTTTCTTATAGAAAACTCGTTTTACTCTGTTGAAGAGTATATTAATAGAGATACTAAATATGATCTTGGTGCTTCCCAATAAATAAATTCATTACATATTTAAAAATATAGTTGGTTGTTTTATGTACATTTCAACAACATGACTGTTGTTGACATGTGCAAAATTATATATAAAAACCTTGTATTTAAATTTTTGTATTTTAGTATATGTTTATTATTCTTTTATACATACTTTAGTCCATGTCAAGACAAATTCTATGTAATATGTTATTGTAATCTATTGACAAGTTCCATATCCAAAGGTCATGTACCATTGTGGATTGATGAATACAAATAAATGAATGAATGAATATAATGTAATGCAAACAGCTTGATGGGCTAGCTGTGGACAGTAGACCAGAAATGTATTTCATCATATAAATTCTTGACTACAACATGTTACTGCTGACCCCTGTGGTAGCTGCAAAAAAGGTTAGGGGCAGAAACAAAGACAAAGACACTGTGGCAGCTAGAGTACAGCCTGTTCATGCATGTCATGACATCCACATAGAAGTTTTACACATCAGAAAAATCATGAACAGAAATGTTGTAGATACTTCACACAATGTGTAATGAACAAGGCCCTGGTCCACAGGGTACAAGTGGAATCATGTGATCAAGGAAAGTAACTGTAAATTAATATGACTCACACAGCAGGTGCATATAACCTAATACTGGGCACCAAAAATGCACCTTACCATTACATGTTAGATGTTACATGGTTAAGACTGCTCTGGATCAGGTCTCTTTTTACTCTTTTGGAATGTTTTTAAAAGATACATCAAATTTTAAAGATGATGGTGGTCTCAATGGTCCTGGTTCAGAAACTTAACCATGCAGTCATCTGCATATTCTGTACATTTTGAAAATATACTAGTCATAGTTTAACCACAGCAAGAAAGACAATGACAATAAAGTACATTTCCTTGGGTCTTGTCTAGCATCAGTGTGAAGAAGCAGCAAGATAAAGTCCACCAAAACACTTCTCGTACAGACTGTTGTCTGTCTGTTTTAAATGAGGCTGAGGTCAAACAGATTCAGAAGGTTTCAAATGTTACATGTAATACCCTAAGAACAAACCAAATTTAATGAAAAGTTAAAAGGTTTTATTGGAGTTGATTCTTTCTGATCTGCAGAGAATTATAATTATATGAAAAAAGGGAATTTATAATGAAGATTCAAGTCTTATGGCATGTTACATAAGATGCCACAAGACTTGTATCTTCAGCAGCACCACTGTGAGAACATCGTATCGCACACAGCAGTAGGGATGTTTATACTAAAATGTAAAGTAGTGTGGAACATCCTGTTCAGTGCAAATGTTCCTATATTTTACTTCAAACTTCTCTGAACTTCAAAAGATGATGGGCCCTAGGGAACTCACATACCTTTACACATGTAAGTTTGATAAGCTCAGCTTAATTAAAGCATGAAAGATCATATATTGTATCGCTCTTTAATTGTTCTTTTGTTAATCTACATACTGCCATTTTAACTATCAAATGGATCACTTTGACGGTCATTCCAGAAACAAAACATTTAAATGTGATGTGTGTAATATGCAATTCATCTTTAAACCCCAAAAGGCAGCTTGTAAACATTTACCTGCTTTCGAATAACTTCCTCAACTTGTAAAGCCGTTTGAAGATTCTGAGGATATGGCATCCCATGACTGATTATTGTAGACTCCAAGGCAACTACAGGATTGTGACTTCTTAATGCCTTGGACACTTCTGGTGAGACGTCTATGCAGTTGCTGTAATTAAGACTGCTCACACTGCATCTTGACAAATAGACATAAACTCGATTTCGTAGAAAATGTGCTAGTTTAACTTGCATTCTGGATCCCTTTGCTGCAACTTGCGCACATAAAATCTGCAATTATGTTAATTAAAGGCAATAATTAAGGTAATAACGTCAATTCAGAAGTTCATTACGTCCAACATCTTTTATCAGAAGCCCAACTATGACTGATATGCTTCAGTTTGTCACATACCTTTTCCCGCGAAAATAAATCTTGTAATATTCTCAATTACTGCTTGCTCATATAAAGGTGGCAGTAACCCTGCACTATGAATCGAACTACTGTGTTTTAATCTCTGCATTAAAAGTCACAATTGCAATAGGTAATACCTCTCGAAAACTGATACTAGAAAGAGATGTTTCACATACGGCCATACGAAATGCATTCAGCGAACTGGAATACACCACGGCCCTGACCACAGCATGCTAAAGCGCGTGTTGACAACTGGAGTTCAATGGCGTGAGCAGCACGTGGTACACCACTACCGGCTGCGACTGCTGACACGGAGCTACTAAAAGTGTGTTTGCGCTGATTATTTTGATAGTTACGCACACAAGACGGGATAGTTCATTCAAGAATTACGACTTTGACGCTATACAGTTTCGGAGTGGACCCTCGCCTGCGAAACGCATAATCCTACCATACATCAGGGCACGGATAACAGATCCGAGGTTCACAATTTCCCTCACATAGCCGACCATGGTCGATTAAGTGTGTTTTGTTCAAGTTGCCGTAAGAAAAGAAGTAGTGTTTCTGAATGTGGTTTATTCGTGCTCGGTTGTGTACTTTCCACTTACGTCACATGATGAGGAATGTAGTATCAGCTTTAAATATTTTCTTCGCACATGAAAATGCCTTTCTTTCTTTTTCAGAGAGTTTCGTTGAGAATATTGTGAAGAAAATTGCTGCTCGGGTATTCAGTAACCAGCGGGTTTGCTGGCAGGGGAAATATATTAAATCACGTTAAATGATTGGGCCCCTGGTGCAATGTTTTGGTTGCCTAGCAACGAATAGCCATTTCATGTTTGAACATTCAGAGGCAGATTGTCAGGAAATATTTTAAGAGACATCATTTATAATGGAGGTGCCTGTGTTTCCCGGTTACTCTTTTCGAGATCCGACGGTTGGTACTGCTTCAAGTACTTTATATATGTGTAGCATATTTGCATTTGTTGGTAGTGAAGCACATTTGTAACACCAGTTTTGAAATGATGTCATTGCTCAATATACAAGTAACCATGAACCCTAATGGTTCGGACGAAGAGAGGCTGAACAGGATCGTGTTACTCAAATTGCCGATTTTATATTTTTAAAGGCAATGTGAATTCTCGTTTAAAATTAAACATTGGCAGTTTTACAAATATAATACACAAATCTCTGGCCAAACGCGGGGGTTAAACTCTTGAAAAACACCGCCGTTGGTTAGGCCAAGCCTTATGTTTATTATTTTCCTTTAAGGTGTAATATAAATGGTAGCTGAGACGATACGTGTTTGAAGTTCATGCCAAGGTCTTGTTCAGGATTATTGTGTTCATGCTGTTCCAGCACCAGGGATCTTTCCGTGTGTACACGAATTCACAAAGCACTTCCGAGAACTACTTCTTGTTACATAGCTCTGTAGTCCAAATTTATTGTTATCATTATCATCATCATCATTTCTATCAGTGGGCTGGGATAGCGCAGTCGGTATAGCGACTCGTTACGGGCTAGACGGTCAAGGGATCGAAACCCGGTGGGGGCGAGATTGTCCGCATCCATCCAGACTGGCCGTGGGGCCCGGCCAGTCTCCTGTGCAATGGATACCGGGTGTCTTTACCGAGGGTAAAGCGGCTGGGGTGTGCTGTTGACCACCCACTCCAATCTAGCGCCGAGGTTAAAGACTCCCCCGCTGGGCCTTCACGGCCTGTTCTAGAGTGAACTTAACCTTTACCTTATATTATCCTTACCATAATCAAGAGAAAAAGGTCAACTGACCCAAATTTCGGACGGTAGAGCGCGCGCGCGCGCGCACACACACACACACACACAGCATGGTAATTTTATAAGCCTAATTTTCCACTTTTAAAGAAGCCAAGAAATCGCGGATACGTAACGCCAAATACGTAGTTGGCAGACCTGGAGACACAAAGACAAATACGTGAAGATGTATTTGCCGGTGGAGGCGACTTTTCAAAGGCAGCTATTTCCTTAATAACTGTCGTTCCCGACAATGATACTTCCAGGAACATGTTCCCCAGCCGACACTGTAGTAACTTTGTTTATGTCATTGCCAGGGCTTTGCCACGGATATTAAATGTCTACCAACTTCCGAAAAGTTATTTCCGTCTGTGAATAAAGTACTTACAATGTCAAGGAGCCGAAACAATCACCACGCTGCCTTACATTTTGTCGAGTTAACGAGATTTTGGGAAGGGAAGCAAACAGCCATTTGATGAAACCTGTACGTTAGTGACACATAATTGGGAGCGGTCCGTCCATATAGGCGAACCAGGCTCCCGCCAACGGAGGGGAGTTAAGTGGGACGCCAGATTCGAGAGAAAATACCACATTAGAAAAACGGAATTATTTTAATTTCACGATAATCATGAATGCATAATACTAAAAATTCTAAGTAACATTTTAATGCATTGTATTTTAAATCTGATCTGCCCTTGAGAGTTAGGGCGCCACTTTCTAGAAGCTAGTCGAGGGCACTCAAACAGAAACCCTTTACTTTCAGTTACACATCAAACATAAGCATGGTAGATCTACCATTCTGCAGGACGCTACCAACCGACCCCAAGTTCTATAGTCACATACTCTGAATTTTTTCAAGTTCACTCCTGCCGCGAAAAGAGAGAAACTGATAAGGAATGTTGCAACCGTCTTGGTATCACCCTAGTTTCATATTGAGGCTGGCCCGGTTTCCAAATCGCGGTCCAGTGACAGGCAATCCTGATAAAGGTTTTCTGTTGTTTTTGGTCCCTTCAGGAAAATGCATGGATAGTAGGCCTACCTCGTATTTGATAACATCTGCTTCCTGCCACACTTTTTACTACTGAGTATTCATTTATCATTCTACCACCCAGTGCTGTGCACCCAGAGTTGCTGACCATATAATTAAATCATAAAAAATAAATAAAAAGCCATAGGTATGACATATATAGGCTATAATGAATTGGGAAGGATGTGGAAGGCAGTGATCATGGTGTAATCTGCAGTACTATATACCAGTACTTGCCTGGAGGACTGAGAAAATTCATGAAAATTATAAGGACAACTGGTCTCGTTGCCATGATTTAAAACTAAGATCTCCCAGATATGAAGCAGGAGTTCTAGCCACTCAACCATGACATATACATATACAGTGTAACTCATGTGTAAGACATAGACTAGTAAAGGAAGTATGATATTATAGAATATTTTTGTATTCCAAGTTGTCCGTTGTGATCATTTTACTTCTGGACACAATGTATTAAGATTCTAGGGGGTGCGGAACATGCTGCTTATCTAATATTTTGGGAGGCGCTTACACCCTCCTGCCCATAGGTTCAACAGCCAACTCAATCAAACAACAATATGCAATGTATAATATCATGACCCACCGACTGTTTGTGGTGTACTGCCAAAATTCTTTCCTAAAGGGTGACAAGAGCCAGAGTGTGAAGTTGACCATTAACATCTTTCTAGTACAGCAGTGGCTGTCAAACTTGCTTCTCCACAAGCAAAAATTATAAATCACAATGGCATTCTGACCTAAATAGTACTAGTAACTACATAGCACCCAATTTAAGCCATAAAGCTCACTTGATTATTTTGGTAATTTGTGACCCATCAGAATTCTCTCACAACCCAAACTTGGATCACTACCCTGGGTTTGAAAATCTGTGTAGTACAGAATTAATTAATGCATAGAACTTGATGCTGCTTCCTGTGTAGGCCCTCATGACATAGTAATTGGCTACCGTAATCCCTACCTGTGCTTTTTAATATCATTTCCATTACTGGTTCTTTTAACCAGCATCATATGGTGTTTCAGTCCCAATTAAAGGAAAACAATCACACCCAAGAGTTAAGAGGTTTATAAATGTTCTGATTTCACATACTAGCAAATGCCAATAGGAGGTGAGTGATAGTCATATTTCTCAGAAAGACTTGGTCCCACAAGAAACTTTCATTGGACTGGAAAGACTCCCATGCCAACCTCATGTGCCTTCTGTCCAGCCTGAATCCATTTTCTTCACTTTGGTGTGTATTTTCTATCAAACACCACAGTTGAGTGGTTATAGCAACTGCTTAATACTCAGGAGATCCTGTATTCAAATCTAAGCAAAGCAAGCTGATATTCTGATTTTCACGGTTTTTCTCAGTTCTTCCACACAAATGCTGGCATATAGTACCTCAGATTATGCCATGATAACTACCTTCCCAAACCACTGCCTACTAAACATTCTATCATTCAATACTACAAGATCTGAGCTATCAGAATAATTGTTAAATGAACTAAGAAAAAATAAACATTACATTACATAAATAAATAAATAAGGTATGTTTTTTCTGTTTTGCAGATAACAAAATTTCACCGGTCTCAACAATTTGTAATGAGGAATGGGTTTCACTATCCACGCCCAGCAAGAACTGGTATTGGAAGACAACCACTGGACGTTGAAGGCATCGCATATTTTAGTTCAGTAAATCCAAGATGGTAAGTACAGTATTAACATTCACCAGATGATAAGCAAAATAAATATTGTTGATATGGTTATGTGCTTGAGTATTTTCCAAACATTCTGAGCCATGTTAGTACAAAGCAAGGTTAGATTAGATTAATTAGATTTTTATTCATCCTTCTACACAAAACTTGTATGGGACACATCAACACAATCTCCGTACATAAAACTGTTCTTATGAACAACCATACTTTCCACCAGCATAGCACATAACAGAGCTTCAACATGTTCCGGTTCTATAGATTTACATAGGCTCCCATTCTTTGAAATAAGTTCTCATATCATATATACTTGAAAGCATAATCAGTGTTTGTGAACTGTCAGTATCCAACTATTAGTTAACTGTTTGGAAGGAGCATGGAATTTTCTTTCCTATAAGACTTCTACTGAAGTTGCATTAAGCATTATGCCCTTCTGTAAGCAGAGGAGTCCTTAAAGCTACTAGATCCTGACAGGCAAGGTCTGACAACTAAGTAACCAGACTGATGTTTCTGTGTATCAATTAGCAGCACTGACTTGCTGTGTGTTAGATCATAAAACCACATGCTTCAGCAGTTTTGTATTAAAAATATCTGGGATTTAGTTCTATGGTTGCAGTTACTGGTGTAGTGTTTTGTTTGCCAGTTCCATGGATGACAGATTGTTGGAAGAGGAAATGAAGACTACTTTATTTATGAAAGTTGTTAAAAATTCCACCGACATTTAAAAATGGTATGGTATGGTAAGGTGGTGTGTTTATCAATATGTATACAGAAGCCAAAAGGCATTACCAGTATTATTCTGTTTCAAAATGGGGTGTCATATAAATTGCACTTTAACAAAATTGAACCTTTGTCTGAAAATAAGGCAGCCTTAATATTAGTGCAACACATTTTTAAAAATAAGACCTTATCATTCTGTCCATGCAGTGTTCAGTGAGTAAATGTTTCTAACACACTCTAACATTGACACAGAATTACTTCCCATGGCATTTTAAAAAATTCTAACTACAAGTATATTATGAGAGAAAGGACTACATATTTACCAAAGAACACACTATTTTCTGGGGCAACTCTTCTTATAGCCTTCAGATTTTTAGAATTCAGAAGAGGATAATTAGAATTATGTGTGGACTGAGACCCACAGACTCTTGTAGGAATATTTTCAAGGATCTGAAGATCCTGCCGATGCAATCTCAATATATATATATGCTTTATTGCTTTTTGTTGTAGATCATAGGGATTTATATCAAACCACATCTCAGATTCATGACATTAACACAAGATGTAAGTCAAATCTTCATTACCCACATTCCAGTCTAACAACCCATCAAAAAGGGCCTTATTATTTTGGTATTAAGCTTTTTAGTCACCTTCCTTGGCACATAAAAGAGTTGGTTCATGATAATAAACAATTTAGAAAGGTACTGAGGGTTTTTCTGCACACTAAATCTTTCTAAACTATTGAGGAGTATTTTAGTCATGGATAATTTTAGTTAGAATTTTAATTGTGATTTTTATGTTATGAAATGTATTTCAATCCCGTTTTTTATTTCTAAGAGTTTCTATTACTTCTTTTATAATGTGAAATTTTTAATCTGTAGTTCTATGCACTATGTTGTTGTCATTGTTGATAAGTATGTATCCCACATGATAAGTTCGGTATCCAAACGGTCTTGACCTGTATGGATTTACTGGAACATATAATAAAATGAAATGAAATGTATGTGTGTGCGCGCGCGCGTGTGTTGTGTACTTGTGTGTGCGTGTGTGTGTCTGTGTCTGACACGCAGACTTTTTTGCATATACTTGGTGTATAAATATTAGTATTGTAACTGTGAAATAATTTTATATCTATTCTTAAGGACTTCATTGTTTCACTCTTACATTTACTATTGGAACTTGTTTTGGAACTTTATTTAAATATTATACACAGCGACACATTCTATATCCAGTGATTGTATTTGACCTGTTATATTGGATCTGCTTGAATATGAAATAAAATACAAATACAAATAAGAGGACCGCAACACAGCCAACTGCAAATGTAACCAAAGTAGCGTCCTAGAGTATTCATCATTTGATCTCTGGAAAGTAATGTTTTCTATTCAGTGTCCAAGTTTTAAAATATTTGTGAATGTCTTTAAGACAGTTAGCAGATTTATACCAAGAACCTTTCAGTCCCTCTTCATTGTTATGTTTTATTGCACAATATGACTGACATGATAATGTACAAGCAGTGACTCTGCACACATACTGTAGTATATTATGTGAATGTGAAGTAGAAGTGTTTATTATAATTAAACACTCCTACTTCATATTCAGAAGTTATCCAATTTGAACCTGAGCAAGAAATAACTATTCTGTTGTATTCAATTGTTTTTCTCATTTTGTCCACGTGAATGTCAGAATACAGCTTCCAGACAGGCCAGACCAGTTCATTCATCCTTGCTCATGATTTTTAAGTAAAGCACCCAACAGACAAAAGTCTCAACGTATAAATACACACTGAAAGTGTCTCAAATCTCTTTCCTTTGCTGTACAGTAAGATATGCTTGCAGGACATGATAGCTTCCAAGCATAAAGTTTGCGGCTCTTCTTACAGGTTCAATCCATCACTTACATACGGTTGCGTGAAAGAACATGAAGTTTCACAGTTCATTCCTCATTTTGTATTGTATGACAAGATATGCCTCACATTCAGAGCATTTTTTAAACAACCTGTCTTTGAGTCTCCACTTGAACACTACCGTGTTCGCAAAGTAAACATTCTTTACTTTCTGGAGGATGACACAATCACAGTTATAGAACCAGAAGTTGAGGTAAGATAAAGTGTAGCTACCCCTGATACAACTGATTCTTACTTAATGATACTGTTTCATCTGTAGAGGTTATGTGACTTCAAATGAAAAAGGCGAGCTGGGAACGATTTAGAAGCAGTCATGGTCCAGTTAACATACTTGGCAGGAGAGACTGAACAGAACCATGAAAAGTACAGTTAGGGTAACCACTGCTCTGCTGATCAGCTTAGACCAGTAATATGTATGTAAATGAAGGTAACTGTAGTTTTGTAACTGTAACATATAAATGGAAGAGAAGAAAACTTCTGTTACCTTACACAACTGCAATGATCCTCCTCAGCAAGCCTTTCATTCAAGGTAATCTGGGGACATGAAAAGCTTAAACAGTCAGACTCAAAGAATCACACATTTATTGTATGAGTGTAACTTTGATTTCCTCATAAGTTACATAACAGTTCTATATCATTTAAGACATTATGCAGCAGTAAGTGGAACTAAATGATCACTGTATGTGAGAAACTGAAAATTATTACGCAGAAAGCAACAGACATGAATGATAACATTAAAACAGACCTGAAGAAAATAAGATGTCTGAAGACAACTGTCCTCTGGAATATGAAATCATGTAGTCTGGTCCGTATCTACCAATACTGCACAGCAATCTGCTGTCACCATCAGTAAATAAGCTCTGCATGGGAAAGACAGTGTGGATAAAGGGGCAGGGTGGACCACGACAGAGTTCAGGCTGAGATAATAAGGAGTGGGACAGAATGAGAGTAGTGGGGGTGGGGGCCAGAAGTATATAAAAAGTGAATATAAAAACAAGGACATAAGTGTAGAAACAGGGGACAGCAAGCAGAGTAGGGGGAGGAGCGATGGGAAGATGGTGAACCCACAGATGGGTGGGAGGGTGAATATAACTGGTTTAACAGACTCCAGACTGCATGGTGCCACATTCCACAAGGCAGTGTCTTCATAGCCTCCACCATAAGAACTGAAAATCTCAAAACAGGCTGTATTGATGTGGATGGGACTGAAATGACTCAGGATATGCATCAGTGACATATTCTGAGGTAACCAATGTCAAACCTTCGTAATATTATCATAAATTTTCTCTTAATTCTTCTCCCCAGTTTTTCAAAGAATGGCTATTATTTGGTTGAATTATACTATACGCTCTACTTTCCTGTTGTTTTCAGCTGTAGTATTTGTTGAGCTCAACAGTTGTGGCAAGTTTACACAATTCACATTTGTGCAGCAAAAGAACAGAGAAACTCACTCCTACAAAATCCAAGAAATTAGTGTAAATTTATCTTCTTACACTTCTATGAAACTGACACTGATCAGTGAAAACCAATAATTCAGTATTATTTGTTCAGAACTCTGGGATCAAACATGGAAGGCTTGTAAGGCGGAACAGAATTCCAAAGACAGCACATGGAGACTTCTGGCACTGGAAGGATTTTAACATTGGGATTAAAATGACAATGTATGGTGTTATGTATCACATCACTGATTGTGACATTTTCACAAAAGTAAGTGTATGACTTTATTTTCAGAGAGTAAGAAAAATACATAAGAGCCAACCAAATCAATCACCTCTTAATTAATTATTTGATGTACTCTGAAACTGTAATAATCACCAATTCTTCTATTTCTAACTGAAAAAGTTCTGCTCTCCATGTGGAGACCAGAAATTATTTGGATGCTGGAAGATATAGTGTTGGAACACACAGTGGCTGGTGTGGAAACTACTGCATATCTGGTGCAGCCTATGGTTTCACTGTGTGCAGTAATAAAGAATGATGTTAAAATTTGTAGTATGCTAGACTCATATTCACTTTAATTGTATAGCAATGTTTTAGCTACACTGTATAGTACATTAACTACTTTAATTCATGTATACTTCATAATTTGATAGAAGTTTTCCTTTGATAATGGCCACATTGTGGGTTCAAGAAGGTCAAGGATGGGTCATGTTTAATCTAACAGACATATGTAGTTGCATCTCATGGTTTCAGTGTATTTCATTTGTACGAATAACATAAGCAGTATGGACCCAAAGCTGAAGATAATCAGAAAACTTCTATTAAAAACAAGATTATACATACATTATTACAAGGAATGAAGAAATTTTTGAAGAGTTGAAAGTAAAATCAGTTGATGAGAAATGAAAAAGATACAAATCAAAGTGGCTACAACATGTAACAAGAATGAAGAACAACAGGATGCCAAAAGTAATGCTGAATTACAGACCAAATGGACGAAGACAATTTGCAAGACCTTTGAAGAGACTATTAGAAGAGGCTGAAACAGGTCTATTAAGGCCCACCTCATGAGGGATGATGACAATGATTATTTGGTTTAACAGGAGTACTTGCAGAGTCAAGGCATTGAGTTGAATGACCCTGAAGAAATGCCACCAGATCCATACACTTTGAACAGGCAGCTGAAGCTCAAGTCTCACAGTCATAAGACCGAATGGACTGACGACAAGTTCAGGCGCTTCTTGGAATATGATGGGAAGATACTCAGGTACAGTTTAGCACACGATACATTTCAGTTATAATTCATACAAATAGGGAGGACTGTAGCTGCAAATGTATTGAATAAGCAGTCACTGACAACTGAAAAATGATGGTCCTCCAGTTTGTACAATGAGCATAGTTTTAACAGCCTTCACTTATAATGGAAGTTTTACAAAGGATGATGCATAACAGACCTGAGCAGTACATTTGAGTAAACAATATTTTCTGATTAGTAATAACAAAGGTCTCTAGATACCACATGTAGGCAAAGAATGGCGTATCTGTTTCTCCATAGCTAGAGCTTTATTCCTGGGAAGGACCACTATGAAGCACATATTGGGAAGTTAAGTGTTGTTGCTGCAGGTTCTTTGCTGTATGGGATGATCGTGACTCAGAGTATGGACAGCTGAGGCAATACATCATTTACTACTACTTGGCGGATGACACAGTTGAGGTACACGAGGTTTACAAGGAGAATGATGGTCGTGATCCAGTCCCTCTGCTACTGAGGAAGATGAAACTACCCAGAGAATGGAAAGATCTACCAAGTAAGTAAAAAGGTAAAGCCGTCCCTGTCCATGCCATGAAAGCACAGGGGCAGTATAGGTATAGCTCCACTCATACTTAATCTCAGAACTAGGTGGTGGTAAGCGGTCAACCTCATGTCCTGGCCAATTTATGTCCGGGAAAGAAACCCAGTACACCACTGAACAGGAGGCTGGGTGGGCCCCAGAGCCAGTCTGGACATTCTGGATAAGAGAAAAATCTCTTGCCCCCGCAATGATTCAAACCCCAGACTGTCCAGCTCGTAGCCAGATTCTGACCAAATTTTTATACTTCAGGCCTTATAGCATTGCACAGGGAGATAGATAGGATCTCTTCATTCACTGTTTTTAATAATGCTTGTGAATACCTACAGATATTTCTGCATGGAAATTCTAAAACAGTTCATGCATACAATGCTGTAACAATTTAACAGTAATGTTACATTCACAGGCCCGTTGCAAGTGATTTAGCCAAACACGAGAACTAGTAGCTTTACAGACAGCTACCTGAAGACAGTTCCCTGGTATTAGTTCATTTCCTTCTTAAGAAACCTAATAAGCATGAAAGTTAAGGAACCAGAGCAACTTACATCTTGCATTAGTTGATCAGGATAATGTATGAGCTTTGGAATGGATATTATTATTAAAAAAGGGTACCTAATACAAAAAATCTAAAAAGTATTTAATGCTTATGTTTGTTGCTTAATGGGTTTGTAGTCAGCTACAGTTTAATGGTTACAATGATACATGACTTCCAACTGATCAACGAAGCAAACTTTGAACTTAACAAGTTAAGAAATGTCCGCACAACATAGTAGCCCTACCATGTTCACTCTGTTACTGTCTCTAGATTTTCTGCTTGCGAATGCTAACTCTGATGCTCTTTTATGTATTGCATAAAACTAGCAGAACAGATGGAGGATAAAATCAACCTAACAAGTTCTGAATTATGAGAAGACGTAACATAAAAATTTATTTCGTTTAATTATCTTGAAAATGGTAACAGTTACAGAAAAACTGTACTAGAAATGAACTGTGTTCCTGTTTTCTCCACAGCTTTTGTTCAAGAAATAGTTTTTGACCTAATAAATACTTAGCAAGTGAAACTGAAGATGTGCACAGAAATGCATGTTTGGCTTCATGTAGTAATTATTTCTGTCTGATTTTAACCAAAATTGGTGATTATACATTTTAATGAAAGCCCCAGTATCAAATTTCATGATGTCTCTTTGGCAGTTATTGAGTATTTGCACATGAACATACACACACAGTACAGCTAATAAACACATTTTTGCAACTTTCATTGCAAGCATGTTAACAACCATGTTAATTTTTCATACTGGCACTTCTTCCACACTACATGTAATAAACGTACAACATGATTTAAATCACCAGAACCTCAATTGTTACAGCATTGTATGTCACATGAAGGTAAGTTCAGCATTAGTGTAGAAGAGGCTTCATGTCACACATCCTATCTCTTATACCCCTTCCTTATATTGAGAACTGATTCTAACTGTATTCAATGCCTTAATTTTCAGTTGACTTTCCTTCTGTTATGACAGTGGCAGATGAAGAAGCAACAGCTTACTATACGTCAAAAGATTTCTTGGTTGGAGAAACTATATTTATTCTGGGAAGAAGGTAATGTAGTCTGTTTCAAATGCATTTGAGACTGCCATTAGCTGCCTTTGTTTCTTACACTGAAAACTAAAACACTTGCTTCTTCAGTTTTAAAATCAAATACAGTATTGTGCATGGGAGTGTATTTATACCTCCTATATGTGTACAGTAACAAAGTCAAGGAATTCAGATTGGTGTAGTGATTGTGCAAATGCTGACAGTACCTCAGGTCATGAACACTTCCTTCCGAATCCTTTCTAAATCGTCATTCATTAATCATCCTAACATTCAATGCTATACAATTTGAGTTACTGACAGCATTATAAAATAACCCCCACAGAAAATAAATTCCCTGTTCTGCATCCCTAAGGCTCAACACTGTCATCAGGAAAGCCCAACTTACTGACCCCTATCCTGAGCCAGTTCATCCCGGTTTATATCATCACAGTATATTTCCAGATCATCAGCTTTCAATATTACCCTACTATCTATATAAAGTGCTCTCTTCACATGAGATTGTCTTACCAAGTAGAATTTACTTACTTATGGTTTATTTAACAATACTGTCAATATCACAGTAAATATAATGTAGAATATGGGAGCACAAAGTTGTGGCTTAATTAACGGTTCTATCCTGACATTTGCCCTGAGGGACTGAGCCAAGGAAAACTACAGAAAACCTTGGCCAGGATGGTCATTGTGCCAGGTGAGAATCATGGCTGGCACCACCAAAATACACATCACAAGTATACCAGTTCAAATCAAGTTGTCAGTGCAATCAAGATAAAGAGCCACACACTTCATATATGTGTAGCTTATTACAATGATCAACTACATTTTAGAAAATGTGTATCAAAGCTGAAAAGCAACTTCGGCATGTGTAATGATTTTCATGCCTGTGAAAAACTTGGTCTAGAGATTGTATTAGCGGTCATGGGGACAACAGGTCACTTGTATTATGCAACTGGTTTTCACTGGAACTTGTTAGCTCTTTTAATACAAAGTGAATGCACTGTTTATACCATGAAGGAAAAAATATGGCCCTTCTCTTGAACACACACCCCCTCTCCCCACCCCAAAAAAGTACATTTATTCAAATTTTATGTCTGTTCAGTTAGTGAAGTTTTACTAGTGCTATTCAGTTAATTTTCATACACATAATAAATAAATATATCTGTACTATACACTTAATATTTGTATATATGACAGTATGTATTACCATCGGCTACTGCACCTCCAATTTTTTCCTTTAGATTAACAGAACATTCATTTTTGTTGTAACTAATTTTCCCTTAACAAATAATTTTGAAGGAACACATCTCTTTTGTAGAATGAAAAGTTCGTGTGTTCCTTTATTCTAAGATTTCAGACAATGATTTAGAGAAAACTGAACACACTTTCAAGAGAAGAGGAACTTTTCTGCTCTACTGTCATAGCAATAGGCTGTTTATACAATACAGAGCAAGGAGTGCACAAGATGTAGCCACACCACCAACAGCTCACATATTATACATGCTTCTTGTAGATTCCTTATCTACAATACTGACACATTCACAAGGAAGTACTTCAAGGAGGTTCTCAACATAACCCAGAGAGATGCCATAGATGTGTTTGAGAAGAAGCCCCCTCCTCCAGTGATGGTGAGTAGATGTGTGCATGAACTGGTTGAGAAAATGTGACAAGTTACAGAATGTACTTTAACTAGAACCTCACAAGGTCAAGGCACCCAAGGCACCCCACCTATGACACATATGCTTTAAAAACAGATGATAAGATCTGAAGTTTAATTTTTATTTGACAATGAATGTGACTGTCAGAATTTTTGTTTGATGCACATACACAGTAATTTGTACTGGAAAGAGCTGTTACTGTTACTCGTGATAAGGCGCAATTTTGATGCTTAACTGTCAATTTATACCAAGCATAAAGAAGAAAGCCACATACAGCCCACAGAAATGAAATTCCTGAGAGGAATCAAGACACATACCTTACATGATTATATCAAAAAGGGGAGAGGGAGTTAAATGGGCCTATACTCTCAGTTTTAGATCAAGCCTCAGATAATAAATTAAATGGACAGAACACGCAGAATGGTCAGATAAGGGCAGATGCACAAACGTCACCCTCCATTACTACCCCAGAGGAAGAAGCAAGCACGGCAAACCAAGTAAAAGACAGAAATGAAGCCAGAAGAGGTTGAAAGGCCTAAGCTCTGACAAGAAGAAGAATCCAGGCTTGACAGGACCTAGTTCTGACAATGCTGTCTTCTAACGCAGTTTGTAAAGATGGGTTCACAAAGTTCTTGCAGCTCTTCATTCATAAACCTTGTCGTGTCTGTCAGAAACATTGATCACTTCTGATATCAGTGCTTTTTAATTTAGCCATGTAAGCGAAAGTATGTCTTCTATAGTCTTTGAAAGACTGCTAGTTGTGAGTTTCTGCAAACCAATCAAATACAACAAAATCAGGCTTAATTTTTTCAAAGATGCCACAGGGAAAGTATTAATGCTGCAAAAGGAGTTTAACAGCTTGAATCACTAATGCATTCATGTAAAATTAGATCTAGTAGTATGGAAAATAATTTGTGTTCTTTCAGCCTATACCACCTTATCTTGGATTTGGAAGCCCTGAGGACTCACTTCAATCGTGTCTTACTGTTACAATTCCACAACCACCAAAGAAGGATGTTGTACAGTATCTGGACAATGTCAGCAAAGTGAGTAATATGGCACAGGCAATGCTTAAATGACAGAGACATCTATGTTGTAAAGTGTTAAATTGGTCCAAGATAAATACAGACAAGCAGAAGTCAAAGAATCACAGTTCTGTCCTTGACATATATCAGAGTCAGAAGTCTCTTACAAAATTCTCATCCATCTGTCAAGTTTTATGTTAACACACCTAATAACACAAGAAAAGTTATTAACTTTAGCTATGTGCAGTCCGCTTTAATGAAAAAGGAATAGTCGTCTGTGTAGTGTACTTGAAAATTTGAGTGTTTTGGGATATGACACAATGTCAACTAGTAAACACTTACCAAGGGACACATGTCATACCCAAAAAACCTGTATCTTCATCAACAATGCAGTGAGAATGTCAAACTTCCTGCTGTACTGTACTTGCATCTTAGTACACAGACTGCTGTCTGTTTTGACTGAAGTTTTTCTGGTTTATTCAGTCTATCCAGGTGAATTATGACTAGTACCTTAACCCTTCAATGCCAGTTTCAGTGCAATGTACAGACATCCAATTCTTCACATGCTGCCAGCCTCAGTGCACATGCATTGAAGGGTACTATTAATTTAAGATTCCTCCACCCTGGCCAGCAGTTGTAATTTAAACCCCTGTATCATTGAAGCATTAAAAACATGGCACTCCCACTCCAACTCACATACCCTTTGTAAGTTACCACTCATGATGATCTTTCAACATCATGTCACCTATGTAACTCGGAAAACACTGTTAAATAAACTAAGACTAAGAAGACTGATTGTAAAAATTAAAAAAGACTGTAAAAACTAATGGTTCCATCAGAATCCTGGGTGTCATGAACTAAAACCACCTGAAGGCATGATAATTAATAAATGTATAGCAGAATCAGCTGACATGTTTTTCAAGCTGGACAGCAAACTACGCCCTTTTCTGACCACAAAACAATGAAGAAATGGCAACAGAATTACAAGTTTCACTACTAGCAGATTTTATACAACACTGTACACAAAATAACAAGATGGTGTGGACAAACAAACATGTTCAGAGATCCAAAACTAACACGCTCCCAAAAATATTACGTATGAACTCAAGAGGAAGATGTTTATGAAGACTCTCCACCCCAGAAAATCTGCGGACTGAACAAAATGGGTGCCTGATGTTTTGAACACGGTTTTCACTTACAGGACTGCTGGCACCCATTCCTTAACACAGACAGCTACTGTTTGCAAAACATTTGTACCAGCAAGAAGAAATGGCTTATTGATTACATCTCTTCTACACTTACATCAAAGTGTAACTGCACTGTCACAACTAATTTCATTTCCAAGGGAAGCTACGACATAAACCACCTTTCCTGGCCCAGATGTCACTTTACAGTCCTAATAGAGCTTGCTCCACATAACAGCCAAATGCACAGTAGACCACAAACTATGTGCCAAACTGAAAATTTTTGAGCCAGTCTTTCAAAATGACACATTTTTTAATTATACCTTGAATATACTGTGACTAACACAACATTAAAAATTTAAAGACTACGTACAAACACCCTCTACACGGCACAAATACGTGCCTTTTTTTTTTCCACAGTACCTTCGCTATGAGGCCATCATGGACTGGGTACATCCTGAAGACAAGGATCGCAAGTTTGTGTTCAGCTACTCATTGTCAGACTGTTCCATCACCATCAGTGAGATTCCAAAACGTAACTCTGGCTTCATGGAAGGAACATACCTCAAATCAACCCGCATACCAAAACCAGGCACGAACCTGGATGATCCAGAATACTATACCCCAGCTGATCTCTACATAGGTAAGTGCACTGCAGTGACTGACTAATTTATAAGGTGGTGAAGACATCAGACATACTGAGCATTAGGGGACATGACTTGCCATACCACCAGATGATCCTCCATGTACCACCAGCTGAAAAGCACTCATTATATCACCACCCATCATGACTGATTAAGAGGTTACTTAAAATCTCAGAATTTGCTGAGCATCATTGTTTTTGGGGCCATTCCAAACAACACTAATGTCATGTTGTGTAGTCTTTTAATACCACATGGTGATGTCCTGAAATTTAACAGCAGCAGCAACACAACACAAATTATTTTCATCTTCCTTCAGACTGTGTTCTAATCATTCATCTGCACCATGTATTACAATGTCAACAAAATGGCTGGTACTCTCTGAATTTAGTATCACAATAATTTCACCTGACATACAGTTTATGTATCAATCATACTTATTACTGATGTTTCAAATTTAATGGAGTTACACAATATGATTCTAACGTTCTGTGAATTATACATTTAAATAAGGGTGACACAATGTTTGAGGTTTGAAATCCTGAAAGCTGCTACACTGTCATGAGATCTGACATTCATCTTATTAATGTTTTGAAAGATTGTAGTTCTTCATTTTCAGGGTCAAGCAACTCTTCTTGGACTAACTGATCAAGAAGATGAAGGTACTGCAATCCTTCCAAACGTCAGTTACTATTTACCAGTTGACAAGGCACAACAATCTGTGAGACTTGACTCTTGGATTACATTATTATTAAACATTTTAATTACAAAGAACTAATGAAAGTAATTACAGTAGAACAATCACTTAATATTCCCCTTGTTTAATGTCAGATTTCCTCCATAAGATTTTCCTCAGTTTAAAGGCAAAGTAAAGGTAAAGTTCACCCCAGAAGAGACCATGAAGGCTAAGAGGTGGAACAGAGGTATAGCTCTACTTTTTCTTTAACCTCAGCACTAGATGGCAGTGGGTGGTCAATGCCAAGTCCTGGCTGTTTTACCCCCCCAGCAAAGAGACCCGGTATCCATTGTACAGGAGGGTGGGTGGGCCATAGGACCAGGGCCTGAATGGGTGCAGAAAATGTCACTGCCACCAGGATTCGATCCCCGGACCATCCAGCCCATAGTGAGTCGCTATACCAACTACGTTATTCCAGCCCATGATTTTCTTCAGTTTAGTGTTCAAATCTGTTGCTTTGGAGAAAATGAATGATACATGAACTGTATGGCACAGCAGCACACTCAGGTCTATCCTACAGAAATGAAATACACTTGCAGTCACAATAATGAAAACTGTGAAAATGTACTGCTAGAATGGTTATTGTTATATTCCTTCAGCACTTACCACAGAAATATTACTGCTTACAGACAGCACTGACAGACAGGTTATTTAAAAATCTGAATTGGCTACTGTGGTTGTTAAATCATTTTACAGGAGCAGTGGTCACTGTGTTTACACAACGTTTCATCATCACTGGAGCTGACCTGTTTGTATACCACTACATGCAAACCAACCCGGAAAAGTTCCCACCACACATCACTGACAACATACGTAACTACATGATAAAAGCAGGTCACCTCAAAGAAGACACTGCAGACCATGTACAGGAGTTGGAAAAGGAAGGAGAGGAACGTAAGAAAAACTTGAACTGCTGACAACTTATCAATTCAGGAAGTTCCATGTAGAAGATGAAATTAATATGATGCAAAATGTGTATACCGTTAACAGGGGTAAAAGAAACCATCAAAGTACATTTGGTTAGTCAGCTCTTTGCTTTGTTTTAGAATACCTCTTACATGTTTTGATCCCACTGTATAATCTTCAGGGAGAAACCATTAGTGAATTCAAGTGTGAACTGTGGGCCATATATTACACACGCTATGTCATTATTATAACATTTATATAATAAAGTCTGCTTAAGATTTATATAAATTCACACAAAAGTTGTGGTTGCTTATTTATTTGTATTACTTTATGTAGTTTCAACTGTTCACTTTATGGGGTTTCTTAACACATGAAAAGTTATTTACTTTACTTTTATGCATGGAAGAGATTACTAGCGAAATGTACAGAAGTGCACTGCTTGTTGTTACATGCTGCTGTCCATTATCTAAGTATCCATAAAACCTTGTCATCAACCATTATAAATCTGATCTGAACTGTTTCCTGTTGGCTATGGCCATATGTATTAGCTGTCTTGTTGATTTTGGTTTCAAAAGCCAGTCTTAGATATCTTTCTTTCTTCATGAAGATTTGGGACACTTCTCACTAAGCACATGGTGATAACCAGCAATGTAACTGACAAAAATGGAGTGCTGTGATAAATTTTGAAGCAGTTTTGCTTTTCCACCATGTACAGTCATATCTATTCATTTCTTTGTGGCAGTTGTGTCTTTTTTGATTGGCTCGGAAATGCAGTAATGTACCACATAAAAAACCCTTTTCAGTTCCCATATGTACAATGATCAACTGTTGCTCTTTGGAGGTTGACGCCACATATCGCTGGGACATATTCAGAGGCCATACTGTCTTTACAGTGTGGGAGCTGTGGATCTATTTTCTCACTACATACAATTGCATGACCATCTCTAAAAAACTAGTACGTGCTCACAAAAATACCACATGTGCACTTTCAACATCCTGTTGTCCATTGAAAATAGGCCTATTATCTCACAATCCCCCCCCCCCCAACAGAACCTGAGTGCCTGTAATATCTTGAACAAACTGGATGCATGTCCTTTGTACCTAGTACTCTCCTGAAAATTGATCAACATGGTCTTAACTGTTAGCAGCCTTGTTTTATGTTTGCAGAATATATGTATTGTTCTACACATCACACACATAAAAAATGTGTGTACACAGCTGGGGCAGTTTCTACTTTTTGTTATGCTGAATGAGATGGTTGTACCAGCCTGCTAGTTTGGCATTTCCTCTTTTACAGTTTCGAGGGCACTTTTAGAGACTGTCTTTGGGGGTGTACCATATCTGTACACCTCAGTGACTGGAAAAACAAATATGTTTGTCTGCTTCTGTCTGTGTGAATTGCAGAACATAAGCTACAACTGCTGTGTCTGGTACTTCAGTGTTTTCCAGTAAAGTTGGCAAAAAACCACATGGCATTTTATGCTGGCACCCTCACCTCTCTGATTGCAGCAAGACATTGATCTACACAAGCACAACTTTGTGCAAGCTCCTGACTCTCGTGTCAGCCCAGGCTCGCTGATGTTCCTGGCCCCTGAAGCTAGGGATGTTAAAAAAGTAATCCTACTGTAGAGACATATACATTGTGCTTCAACCAGAATGTCTGTGAAGTAAATGATTCATCCATGAGTGAAACAGGAAGCGCTACGGACTGATTTCTGTGAAAGTTTTACCATGTTAAAGAACTAAGACAAAGACGTATCAGTTGCTCTGTCTACCAGAAAAGCTGCAGCAGAGCAAGAAATGCAAAGAACAGAGAATAAGCATGTGGAATTTGCATTCTTCAAGTGGCTTCCTCAGGAAAAACCAGCTGCCACATCTATCAATGGACCACCTTATCACGGTAAAAGCCAACCAACTCTTGTCCTAACAGACTGAGATCTTCTAGTACTCCATACAGTTTTTATTATTTCAAAGCAACAAGAGGTATTACTATGCACACATGGTCAGATGACTCAGCTGCAGCTACCATTTATTAATATCTACCAACAACTCATATTCTCATCCACAATTGCCAAGCAAAAGTGTGTATAAAAGCACTGTTCTGTGAACAATGTAATGTGATTAATGCTGATACTTGAAACCCTCAGAAAGAGAATCTGATTCCACCCTTAAATTAAATGTCACTGCAGCTGACTGTACGATACTTCCTTCAAAAATTAATGTTCAGCTAGTCAAGAAAGATCATCGCTGCATTCCAAAATGCCTCCTACTGGGTTTCTTACATTAGTCATGAAAGCAAATGATTTGTTTAACAATTTACCTTCTTAGATAAGTATCAGAAGTATTATATTTATTTACTTCTTTTTCTGCTGCAATTTCTCCTTTCTTTTCTTAACATGCTTTTTAACTTTTGTCTTCCTCTTTTCTGCTTTCTGTTCCTTCACAGCCTTCTTCCGTAACTGCAAAAGAAGTTCACTAAATCAGTACAGTATCATTATTAAAGTCACTAAACTGACAATGTTTAAATCACACCAGAACAAGATCTATTCAAGATGAGGTGGGACCAGGTTAAAAAAACAGCTCCTAGTCACTCAAGTGAAATGCAGTATTCATGTGGGTACACACGTGAGTATACTGTCCGCTGCCAATTCAAGCCACATCATATTATCACAGCCTGTTCCATACAGTAATATATAATGAACAGTTTTTCATATAAATAATAGTCTATCAAAGAAAACCTTGTGTGAGCATGATGGTTATTTTTCTTGTTTGCGTAGCTGTGCTTACATGTGCATTGGTGGATTTATGTATTCGTGGTGGTTTTATAATTGGCCCTGTGCTTGTTAAGCCTGCCAATTCTTCTTGTTGTTGTTTTTTTGTCATCATCATCATCATCATCACTGGCATCATCGTCAATGTCATATGCATGTCTTGACTTCAGAATTCTTTAATTTCAAAGTGAACCTCATGCTTATTTGTTACTGTTCTTAACAGGTAATTATACTCAATATATTTTTAAGTTACTTATTAAATATTATGGCTTCATTTTTGATTTTGTGAAGTATCTATCCACCTGCAAAATGGATCTTCAAGAAGCGGGATGGGGGGGCATGGACTGGATTGAGCTGGCTAGGGATAGGGACAGGTGGCTGGCTGTTGTGAACGTGGTAATGAACCCCTGGGTTCCATAAACTGCAGGGAATTTTTTGAGTAGCTGAGAAACTGTTAGCTTCTCAAGAAGGCCTCTGCTCCATGGATTTATTCATCCACCTGTCTTATCTAAATTTGTTTGAGGACATATTATCATCACCATCCTTATACAAACAGCATCTACAAGAAGATCCGGTTTGAGCCCTTCGACCTATGAATACGGTATAATGTGACAAACATTTAAACACTGAAAGCCTACCTCACAGAATGCACTCTGCAACTGTATTTCAAAAACCAATCAGTTAATCCTGTTTAGGGTAATATTTGCCATATATTCTCAGAATCAAAGGAAGATTATAAATATAATGTCCAGGTCCCTTTTAATGATAAAGCAGGGGGTATATACAGGTACCACAATTCTTTGAAGACTAATTGTATGGGACCATGCCACAGCTGAGGCAGTTGGTTGCCTGCTCACCACATAAGTCCTGAATTCAATCCCAGAACAGTGCATGTGGGACTTGTGGTGGGCTTAGTACCTCAGGAACAAGTTTCTGTCTGAGGACTTCAGTTTGTTCCTTATCCATGTTCATCCATCTGCAACTGACACTATGCAGTACCCATGCTGACAGTGTCACTAAATAAATCATGAAGTATTTATGTACTAACATACATACAGGTAAAAGACATGAAGTTGTCCCGGTGCACATTATGAAGGCACATAGGGGAAGTGGAGGTACAGCTCCACTCATTCTTAAACCCTCTGTGCTAGATGGAAGTGAATGGTCAGCCTCATGATCTGGCCGCTTTACCCCTGGGACTCACTAAAAGGGAGGGTAGGTGAGCCCCAGAGCCAGTCTGGATATTTCAGGGGAGAGAAAAATCTCTTGCTCCTGCCAGGAATCAAACCCCAAACCATCCAGCCCACATCCTAGTCACTATACTGACTAGCTATCCTGGCTTGACCTGCAGTCTATTACGCCCATATTTTTGAGCTACTCATATATACCTTCTGGAGAAGCAACATTTGTTATCTCCATTATAGGAAACTGGGGATCATCCAGAACTCACCTTTTTACTCTCTGGAGACTCATTTCTTGGTCGAGAACTGTTAATAAAATTACTGCCCCCTTCAGAGCTACTGCTAGTTTCACTGTCATCCTCCACTGTGCCTTGTGGCTGGAGCCCAGTTATTGTCTGGTACACAAGGTCACCTCCTGACTGTGCCGTTTCAATGTCACGTTCTGCATCCACCACCTGAAACAGATGTCTCACTAGAACACACATCACTCTGTGACCTGAGAGATGACTGGAGAAAACATGAACTGCTGGTTGGACAGGGCTACGTGGAGGATTTTGAATATCCCATGAAATACTGCAAGTTTTACCAATAAAGCAAGAACTCCCTATGAACTCCATACTAAAGTTATTAAATATTTCTCACATTTGTCCTCGTAAGGAACTGGAATCCAAAATATCTTAATTACATTCAAGAGCAGATACAACTAAAATTTGCGATATCTGCCTCCAGCATCTTATTTTGGTATTTTTAATATACCACTATGTACTATTAGCCTGATTGGCTGTTGCTGTTTTAATACTTATTAACATTCTGTTGTATCACTCTGGAAGTGATATACTTAAACAGATGTTAATATAAAAATAAATTAACTCAATTTAAATTTTCGTAGTGCATTTTAACTACCCAGAGTTTCAGTAATGGCAACGCGCAAATTTAATACAGTGGAACCTCGATGTATCGTTCCCGTTACCATCATTTTCCCGCAAATTTCATCTGTCTTGTTTGGTCTCGGAATTAGCCCCATATAAATAACACTATTTGTCCCACCTCCATCATTCCTCGAACTGTCGTTTTATCGCATTGATCGCTGAAAAATCATGGTCCTGATGCAACAGTTTCCCACACTGACTGTTTTTGGAAAACTGGAATGATTATTTAGTAGCTTATGAGGGGTGAATGCGTGATGATCTTCAATTAGTTAAAAAATTGAGGGTGCGCACATCTGCCATGCTTTCTTAACGCCGCCGCCAGCTGCAACTGCAGATCACATCTCCATCCTTTTCTTTCAGGCTACAGCAGCAGTTTAGTGTTTTACTCCCACTCCCTTCATTCCCCTCATTTCCCTTATCAAACAGCTGCGTAATGCAGCAGACCATCGAATACTGTTTTCTAAATGCTGGCTACAGGTGTGGACAACTCTCAGCTGTTAGTGATGTAGTAATGAGGAATGAAGATGACGATGATGCTTTTCACCACAACTGGCAAAAGTTCAGTGGCCTGGATGAGAAATTTGACGACTATGTGTCTGTGGACAGTCACCTGGCGACCAGTGGTGTTAATACGGTGGAAGAGCTGTGCGAGAGCCATGTGGGAGCCACGCTGTTAGAAGGGCAGAAGAGGAAGGGGAAGATACCGAAACCGAAGTTGTGCCGAACTTTGCCGAAGCGCTCATGAAAGTGAAGTCTTTTGTTTATGCGCATAGCAAGAGTGATGGTGATTGTGATAGGGTTTTAAGCTTGGAGAGTTTGTTCTTTGAACTCAGATGCAAAGTTTCTACCAAACAACTGTCAATTACAGAGATTTTTCAGAAGAATTAGCAGTTTTAATGAAGAGAGGTTTCATTGCACACATGCCACATATGTCTAATAAATATTCTGACAGCTGTTCCAGAGCAAGAGTTTGTAAAATTACCAGTCTGACCCCACTACAGTACGGAATGCAAAGCCATCTTACAGCCCAAAATCTGTGTATCTGATTAACCACTTAGATAAAATATGGTAACGTAGCCTCTGCTATAATGTGATCTCACTACATCAACTGAGCGAACTATGATGTGACCCGATTAATCTCTACACATAAATTAAATGGAACATTTAAAAAATATGGACATTTATATTTATAAACTATCTTACATACTTCTGTCAATCTCTTGGGGATGAATGCTTTTTTGAAGACTTCCTCGTCAATCTGTTCCTGCGCTGTCACTTCTTCTAGCGTTCGGGCAGCAGCTTTTTCCGACATCTTGTCCAGGTAGGCATCCCTGTTGTTGTCTGTGATTGTGGGGTCGGTAATGAAGTCGAATAGTTCTTTGACTGTCATTGTGGCTACTTCTTTCTTCCTGAAGAACTCTGAACAGCAATATTACTACACATGCTTCCACCATAAATAAGTAAAATAATTTAAAGAAACAACTGCTATGCTGTTGAGAAAGTAGCATTTCTGAGGCTCATATGAGAGTAAGGTGGTCTTCAATGGCATGACGTTCACACCAAATTTTATTATCACTCACCTGATTAAAAAAGTTGACAGAAGTGACGTGTACAGCATGCTAAAATATACAATGAGAGGATGTTTAGCAAAGATGTGAAAGGACTCAGCTGAGCCCTAATTTGAGGTACCATCTGAATATTTTCCTGCAGGGACTGAGAAAACCACAAAAACCCAGTCAGAATAGGTGGTCTCTGGGATGAGATTCGAACCCAGGAACTTGCAAATACAAAATACAAAGGCCACTCAACCATTACATATGGTAGTATGTTTAAAAAACAGATATCTCTACCCCAGCTGTATTTGTATGTACATTTAATTCATTTGACCTGTTCCACACCTAGTACATTTTACAACCTTTTTGGATTGGCTTGAATGTGAATGAATGAATGAATGAATGAATGAATGAATGAATGAATGGATGAATGAATGAATGAATGAATGAATGAACAATGTGAATTTCATCACTGAATTGCCCCAACACACGTAGAATAACACTGAATTTTGAAAAAGTACAACACAATTAAGAAACTGAAAACATACAGTCCACTTGCCTACTCTCTACACAGTGTAACTGAAACATACTGAATATGTCTTATAAAAGAAGTTCATGACAACAACACTGGCACCATCAATGCCTCAAAATAACATGGACTTATTTTGCATAAAAGGAGGGTATTTTTCCAGGAACCTCAGCATAATGTGCAATTTATAATGAGCTGCAACATTTTTTCTCTAACATTTGGTACTGAACATGATTGCAGTCTACAGGCTAGACAACCAAGGAACTGCAGTTCAATCCCTGGTGGGGATGGGAATTTTCTCTTCTTCAAAGCATCCAGACTTGCAGTGGGGCCCATGCAGCCTCCTATTCAATGGGTATAAATGGCGCTTTACCCAGGTTAAAGTGGTTGGTGCATGAGGCTGACTACTCACCTCCATCCAGCACTCAGGTTAAGAATGAGTGGAGCCACACCTCTATTCCCCTGCAGGGCTTCATGGTGTGCAAACAGAATACTTAACCTTTAAATACTTGCTGTTTTCTTTATGAAGCTACTTTTATAGCTTGTGGTCCTCAGGAGTAAGGTTACCTCTGTACCGCTCCCTCATCTATGAAAGGAAGTTTGCATTCCAGAACATAATTTAACTGCAAATACTGATGTCCAAACCTTTATTTCAACTTGGGATAAAAGTGCTTCATATGCATGTGCAGAATTGTCCTGATACGCATCTGGGACATATCTGCAAACAGCAGGGGTACAAAACGTATAGCCACACAATCACCTGTATCCAACTGTATTTGCTAGTAGCAGTACAAACAGGTTCCACCTAAACAACCCTCATTATCTTGATGCCTTCAAAACAAAGTCTTGGTTACCTACATTTTAGAGTACTCAGGTATAATGCTTGATCTGAGAAATGAAAAAGCCTGCTTGAATTTTTATGCTCATTGAAGACATTTTATTACCTGAGATGTTGACGCAGTCCTTCCTGAGAAACTCCAGTGCATGGGGATGATCATGTTCGACAGCCTGTGCTACATCTATCACAAACAGCTGCCCACTATGGTATCTGCAACATAATGAAACACAGAGGATTTACATGGGAGTAATCAGTAACTAGTTCGCAGTATGGAAACCACAATTCTTACAATTAATGTCTGTATGTTCAGTGATAAGTCAATTGTAGGGAAGCAACTAGTCTTAACATCTCTTTAACCATTTAAAACCCAGTGGTAACTACACATACCACCTTCTGCAACATAAAGAAACTCTGCATTTTGCTAGTGTGTGTATTAACGCGTTTTGTGTGATTCTCACAATAAGCACTGACGACTTCCCTCTGTAGCACTAACCAACTAGTCTTTGCAACAGACATGCATTGTGTCCTCTGTAACGTAAAAACTGAATTTTCTATATAATTTACATGAATGCCAAACTTCAAAACGATTTGTGATGTATCAGTTTCGAAGTACATTATTATGAAGGCAGTGAAGCCAACAGGTGAGTTAAAAAATTAAAATAATTTGGAGCTTTTATGTTCTTCATCCAGCACTGTACAGAGTTTAATCACCTGAGGAATCCAACGTGGGCAAGACATGCAGAATGCATTACAGTTTGTAAACATCAGGGAAAGAGACTGTTTAGGACACCAAGATGGATAACTGGGGATAATATTAAACTGACTCTCAGAGAAGTAGGTTGCAGCTGCATGAACTGCCCTGAATTTGCTTCAGACCACACCTAGTGGTAGCCCTCTTGTTTGGACAGTTACTGGGTAAGAAACTTTGAGTTCCATAACAATCAAACACATGTCAAAAACTGAACATCTTATCAAGTGCTCAGATACTATCTGACACTATGGAGTCAGCCAACCATACGGATTTTATAGCAACTCTTAAAGAATTAGAGAATGTCCACAACTAATGAGATAAAAAAATGTGGAAGTAAAATGGCCTATTTCATGATAATCACGATCTCATACCAGGCCCGTAAGTCAAATCAGTTATACTTAACATCTAATTTATTCATTTTGAGCAAATTAATTAACTCATTAACAATGACTCCTAACTATATACGCATTAATTTTACTAGTATGTATATTCACATCCTTAGAATCAAACTCCAGTACAGATATTTGGTCTCAATATAACACAATTATAAGACGATTTATTAGAATAATATTTATGAAAATTACTATATTTAAAAGGCAAATGTAACTGAAAATGGGACTATGAAAAATCAGTATACAATATACGTGATTCTGAGATGACCAAAAATTAACATCAGTTAGTTCGCTAATCAAGAAGCGCTATGTTTCTCAATTTTCAATGTGGTTGATTTTATAATACAAAACTCTGAGAGTAAAAGTAACCACTTACAACACATTGAATTCACTGAGGTCTGCATGCACTAGTCTACAGTTGTTGTACAGATGCCACATTATGGTGATACAGTCCCGGTACAGCTGGCGTGCCCTTGACCCTGACAGTTCCACATCCTGAGTGAGAAAATCAACTGAGTAATATGCAATTTCACAACATCCAGCAACACATCTGTCTTTTAGACATCTGTATCATGGTTGCTGTCATCATCCTCCTCCTCCTTCCCAAATTTACTTCACCTGTCGGTTACACCACAGAAAAGAATACTTTCGAATTTTCTCACATCATCCTGAACATCACCTTCCACTGGACTTATATTCTGAAACATTTCTGGGAATGTTTATACATGACTTTTTCAATTTCTTTCGTAGTTTGTACAAAACCTGTCAATGGTAGAACTTGTAATTCCGTCACCATTTCTTAATTTGCGAGATTTGAGGACTGCCTGGACCACATACGCTGCAGTGATATCAACCAAATCCAAGTTTCCAAACAGCTTTACGAATAGAACACCATACCAAATTAAAACACATCCCACTCATTTGTTGTGGAGCTGAAACCTGTGGATCAATGGGCCTGACTTCACTATGTATTCATTTTTGGCTGTTTTTGCAGTAAATGAACACAAATGAGAGACTAATCACAATTACACGTGTCACCTTTGAAATGCACGCCCACAAATAACAAACTAAACAAGATTATACAGGTCACTGCACCACTCTCCTCACCAGAATTACAGTTTCTACCTTGAGTTTCGGAGCAGGCCAGCCTTCCTTTCCAATGAAACCCATGAGCAGCACATGCCCACGTAACAGGATAGGAGCAGGAACGGACAGACCTGCTGAGTGCATCCTCACAAGATTTCTCATCTCTTTCTCTGCCCACGTACGCACCATCTTGCGAGGGTTGTGGCGACAGTAGCCATGCCGAAACCTGGAGAAACATTCCATTATTGACAAATAACACCACAGCATTTTTATGGTCATAAAACTGCCACCACACTGTACTTCACTAAATTCGCTGTAGTTACCATTATTTACAGGGCTTGAAAAATTTGAATGAATCATCAATTCACTCATGAAATAGCACTTTGTCGTAACCCACACAACTCATCAAACTGAGATTTCTGCATTACTACACATGTGGGTTACACACACACACCTTCTGTCAAAGTGTTGTGCCCACAAAAAAATTGCTTCTCCTTATATTTTCGTAAAAACATAACATGCTTAAGTGTTGGTCTATTAACCCTTTAAAGACGAAGCTTATCGGTTTTATATAAGGACTCAGTCCGTACCGTGCAGTGAACATTCTACACTTCGGCTATAAAAACCAGTCTCTTAGTGTTTTATAAGGCAAAAGTTGCTGTTTGTTCTGAGATCCGTACAAAACACATAAACGCAATGTGGGTACCACGTAGAATTTTTTAATGTTAAACCTGCTCGTACCTAAAGTTACCACTAGGCTTTAAAAGGTTAATAATCCATCAAATTATTTCCTGTCTCCTGTAAAACTGTGTAGTGGTGGGTTACGACAAATTGCCATTTCATGAGCGACTTGTGAAACTGAAAATGATCTACAAACACCAAACCTTTTTAAAAAATTACACAATCATCTTTTTATTTTCATACCAAGCTGTAGAGTATTCTGTCCCTAAGCTGAAGTAAAATCTCATCTGTAAGGCTTATCACACAACAGCTTCATGGAAAATAAAGTTGGTATGAAGCACTACGTTAGCATCATCTTGAGGGTGTGTGCTGTTCCAAGAATGGCTGTTATTTGCAAGTCTGCAGTGGCGCATTTACTGGAGAAGTTTTCTCAGTATTCTTGCAATGACCTTAATAGGCTTCCAGTCATACCTACAGTCACTGGTACCACCTTCACTGTCACATTCCATACATACTACACATCAGTGAGTATTTCCGTATCTTTTCTGCTCTTTACTTAATAAAACATTTTGTCTGATGGTATGAGAACATAATTCGAGAGGCATGTTCCATTTCAGTCACAAAGTACAATGTCAAGTTTGTTGCATGTTCTGGCTCTATCTGTTACGATCTGTTGATTCCAAACTTTATCACTCTGACTCGTTTCAGTTGGTAGTGGTAAACATTCACACCATTTACTTTCACTCATACTCCTATTTGTTTCCAGATAAGGAAAAGTAATGGTGTTCAGATCTTCATCATGTCATTCCACAGCTTCCTTAGATAGAAATGGACATCCCATTATTATATGCTCTACATCTCAACAAATTGCTGACACACTGTATATTCACTACTGTCTGTAGTTTTGGTATTTTGTTGCATAATATTTGGTATTCACTCCTTCACTTTGTGCAGTAATTATCTTACATAATGTTGTTACGATTATTGATGCTGCTGCTACTCAGAATGTCCACAACAATCAATAACACTGCAATGTCTTAATTTCATTCATCTTTTCTTAAAATACTGCAATCTGCTGTTTTATCCCCACATTTACATTTACACCATTTTAACTTTCCTTCATCTGGACACTGTACAAATGACATACAATAAGGTGGTTGGCTATATTACTGACAATATATTAACATCAATTTAAAAATAAGAGTCAAGTTACAACTGACAGTTATATACGCAATTGGCACAGACAGTCCATGGAAAGTGGCAGGAAGATGAACTTGGTCTGGGCCAACAGGACACTACGCAACCTATCACATTCAGATTACACTCCCTCCAAACCTGAACAGCACACTCAGCCATCGAGTTGGAATCCAACTCTAAGGCTAAATGGTATCACATCCCAGAAGCCTGTACCTCAATCACAGTAAAAAATTAAAGAAGTGGGATAAATTCTGTCCCTACAAATCACTACTGTCAACTTCTGCTCATCAGCTTGCAAAATAACTTGCTTCAGGTATGTGAGTGACAGTATTTTGCAAGCTCTGGCCATTTAGGTAATAGCATCTCTGTAGTCAGCATGAAGGGAAATAAGCACGACAATTTCAGCTCTGAAAAACCAACCTGAACTCTCCTGACACATATTTGTCCCTGTCTTTGAACACTAGGATGGAAGTTTTGTATATCTTTATGGCCAAATCTTCATTTGCCTTGCCAGTTGCATGGTACACATTTGCCTCCTTGCCTGTAGAGATGCAGCCATTTATTACAGAGATAGTTCCTCGGTTCAGCAGCTTGAACAAGATCATGCGGGTTCGTGGGTCCATCACCTGTTCAGCTGTTGCCCGGTCATGTTTGTCTTTCGTTCGAATCCTGTAAATAGAAAAATCCTACTGCCATCTAAACTTCCAATGATTATACAACTACACATTTACAAACATGAGTTTGGCAGTTGCTTTCTTTATGCACAAAGCTACTACCACACAGATGTTACACAGCACCATGTGAGAGGAATAAGAAAGACTGACTGATAAGGGATGGGCACACATCAACCCTTCTACTGTGACAGTTTCAATAAGGAAGATGAATGGCGATATGGGAAGAAATGGTAATGGCATATCTAAAGGCAGAACCTCCTTAATGGATGGGACTGAGGAAATCATGGAAGTTTGCTCCTAATATGGATGTAGTCCTGTGAATGTATTGAGATTAAAATTAGGCACTCGAATGTCCATATTAGGATCAAAGATACCACAAATATGTGTTTACATGCAGAAGCACAACACATACCAACCATAATAAAAGATGTTGATACAGATACTGATTTTTAGTCATTTTAATCTAGACTTTTAACCATGACATAATCATCAACATAGTATCCAGATTTATATACTTAAATTACTGTTATTTTGCTGCAAGGTCTTCTAAGTGCTACATATTCGATAACGATGTACTTTTGTGTTCCTGCACATACCTTAGTGCCTGAATCCCCATAAAGATGGTTAACCCATGCTGAAATACGTAGCAGCGTATACACGATTTCATAATATAATTATACATTTATAAACTGTATGAACATTTTGTTAAGTTTAACATCTTTAATGCATGGAATATGCATAACACTAAGTTTGTCACTTGGCATCCTGTCCTCTTTTCCCCGCCACATTTTCTATTCCCTTTTCATCGTCACTTCCTTATCATGACACCAAGATACACACTCTGCTGTTGCTACATTAAGTGTTCACTTAGGCAGATTTACCCTGTAATCTTTCTTAATTGGCTTTTGCTTTCTGAAGTTTTAGAATCCATGTGGGTGCAGCCAGCACACGGAATAGTGGCATGTAATGGGCCTCAGTAAATTTATGGTTAATACAGCTTTCCAGACCATTCAGTGCTGGATGAACCAGCTTTACTGTACTAGTAAAACCAGAATGCAGAGACATTGTATACCTAATCACAATACTGTAGAAGTTCCAAACAATTTAACTAGCCATAAGGTGATGTACCTTTCAGCATCGAACTTTCGGCTGCTTTCTATCAGTAAGTTGGCAGCATAATCTGGCAATGCTGGCCCCTCATATTTTTCTACATTTATCTTGTTAATAAAGCGTTTCAACTGTTTCTCCTGTGGCTGGTAGCTGTTGGCCACAGAAACACCATATTCCCTGGTGGAACCTATGCAATCATACAGAAAACAGAAGCATATGCCAGCTAAATAACATCTACATGATTTATTTTCTTACATTTACACAGTATTTCATAGTGATTCTCCAAATAATTATTATTTCCTTAATGTTAAGAAGACATATATTTTGTTTATTGTCTTGCAAGCCATGGTGGATAAAAGCAAAACACTGGTGCTAAATTTGCTCCAACTTGTACCTCAAATGATTATTGATGTATAGCAGATGTGTTCTGCTTAACATTAAGTAGTTCCTGTGATTAAGAAAAATGAATCACACTAAAGGGCGACAGAGTACAGACAAAGCTGTCCCATTAGAGGAATTTTAGTCTGATATAACTTTTTAACACACATGAATGTAGAATCAAGGATACTTTCTGGGCAAACATTTGAGTGCATTTACGGTTTCGTTTACTTGAGTACTGGTTGTGGGTTTCAGTACTTAAGACTCATTTATTAAATATCTTAACAAAGCTGATATATTTCAACTAGGGATCCCATCTTTTAAAAACCAGAAACCAGGACACTTAATACCATTTATGTTGCGGTGGGGGTAGAAGACAAAATTTTACAATGAGAAAAGCAAAGTAATTTATTTATATTGCTACAATGAGATACATCGGACACACAATTATGACACACAGGTACCAAAAAAAAAATAATAAAAACACTGTATGCAAACTCAGACACTCAGTTCACTTACTGGTCCTCTTTACATATCTGTTCCTTATCCTTCACAGCCTCATACCAGACTCCATAATCATTAACCTAAACATCGTCTTCTTTCTCTCCTATTCCTTCCCAATATTGGCTGTTTGATGATGTCCTAGTACTACAGAAGTGTCTTCCCACTGCGGGGAAGTCAAAATGTTTGTGCACATTGTCAGAAACATACTTTTATGCCTTGGATAAACCTGAGACGTTTGGCATCCCAAACCAAATTTTGCATAACACCATAATGGAGCTCTTTAAAACCCATAAAACCAGAACTGTCCCAGGGAAACTGTGACGAATGGGAGCCCTAATTTCAATACAATAAATATGTAACATCACCTTATATTTGGGTCATTTCTCAAGACTCAAAAATTTTTAAAATGCTGTCCTACATGAAACATTAGTCACTACTTGTACACTGCTGACTTATGTACAACATCTTCAATTAGTATGACATAGTCATTCATTATCGAAAGAGGTAACAATGAATGAACAGGTGAAAGAAGCCACAAACCAACAAATAAGGTCACAAAGCTTGTGGTACTTTCTGAGACAAGTAATGATGTCAATGGTTGCATTGTGTACAAACACAGATAGTGATTTAGCATTTGTCAGTGTACAAGGACAGACCATGGTCTGAGCAAGCAAGATCATCGCAAAAAGTTGTTCTGAGGACTCAGACCTCTACATGTAAGTTCTCCAAGTGAAATGCCATGATGGAATTCAACGAGAGTTTAGCAAGTTTTTGACTGTTATAACATCTGTCAGTCAATATGCAGTCCCAGCTGCATTATGGTAACAGAGGAATCAAAATTTTGAAATATTCCATCATACAGAGATTGATTTTAAGTAATGCATATAACTCAGGGATTCTGCTGGAAATCTTTGACTTTTGTACATGATGTGAATATTTCTGTTATGCTGACCTGTACTGCTTACACTACACAACTCTTCTAGTATATGGCTGGAGGGGATGGGAGTGGCAGAGAAAGGGCACGATGGAGCAGTAGTGCACCATTTACAACGTTTTTCCAGTGGCAGTGATGGGTTACACTACAAGAACAGTACAGAAGTTTCAGTGTGTCACAACAAAACTACCTCTGTCCATAGATTTCTAACATCTGTAAACACATACAAACCTGACTTTATATCCCATTCATAGAAGTCATCTTCAGAATTATCCTCACAGTCACTTGAGAAATCATCACTGTCATCTTGCTCAATGGAAAGATTTGCAATATCATTCAGCAAGTTGACCCTCAGCACAGGCTTTCCTCTACTAGTGGGTACCACACTAATAAAAGAAATGACTCAATGCAGCAATTATATGTCATCAAATCTATGCAGTATGGATATGCTACCGATAGTAGTGTCACACTAATACAGACAGACAGACAGACAGACAGACCGATAAACAGACACAGATTACACATGCATGTGTGTGTTCCCCCCCCCCCACTACCCAAAACACACACACACACACATCATTCAGAATGACTACGGCATGCAGAATAAGTCACAAAGTACATAAGATAAGTACAATACGTACACTTCTAAGGTTCCACAAGAAAATTAACGTGAAGTATAGGAACATTAAGAGGTTACACTAAATCACTGTTAAGTACCAGACACATTCATACTAATGATTTGGACTACACAATTACAAAATTTTCTAAATGACTGTGATCCATTTTTAAACACCAGGAATTCATCTACAATAGAGGTTTGTGAATATACATATCATTAAATGCACCTTGAAATTTCCCTTTTTATTTGTAATACTTCTCAGACTATGACAGAAATGCTGATTTTAATGAGAACATAGTAGGCATCTTTCTGAAAATATGACAGGTTGGCAACTGGTCTGTGAACGCAGTTCGTGTTTACAGTGTTAACACTGTGCGCAGATGAATTTATCTGCCAATTATCTGGGTTATTTATAATAAAGTTCAATGATGAAAATACACATTAACACCACAGAAGTAAAACCCCTGATTTTTTAATGGTTATTCTTTTGGTATATCCTTACAGTGTGGTGACCAGGTGTTAGGGCTAGCAGTGGTATGATAAAACTGCAAAGAAGATAATAGGAATTGTGCCTGTCCAACATGTACAGCATGTAAACTGACTGAGGACTACCCAAAGTCACCTGACATATTAGGCAAAAGCAACTGGAAACCAGCAGCCCATCCAAGGCTGTCCTTCAAAAGGCAGCCAAGTATCCGAAATAAAATGTGTGTACCACTTTTCAGTTACAGTGTCTTTCGTTTTCCATGACTTTCCTCAGTGGTAGGGCAAATGCCAAGGTGCAATTAAAAGACAGGGCACAGTCACCAAGCCATCACCCTCCACAATTGTAAAGCAGGTCCCCTGTAAAGACCTTTTGCCAACATAACTTCCCCCAGGTCACAAAGGCCTTCAGCCTACGTAACTGACCCTGTACGAGTTCAAACCCCAGACATCCATCCAACCAACATTCTTCCCCAGCCAAAAGGACACATTGCCATTTGCAGCAGAAGCCTGTGGTGTGACTATGTCAAAGTCTTCAGCTAAGCCAGAAAAATCCATTAGCATAAGCGAAATCTCTGTTGTAGTTATCAGGTTTCCATGTTATAGTCCAGAAATGTGTTTCATATGAAGGAATCACTCAACAAACCAGAGCACATCAACCTGCACTTTGTGTATGCCTTCAACCATAGTCAGATTTTTTGTTGGTTGACAAATGTGCCCAATTCACGTGACAAGGTCTGGGAATAAGCTGCAAGCCTGGATAAGCTCAGTGAACAAATGCCTAGAGATATAGAGGAACCCTATTACAGTACTTTACAAAGGGAAAGGGACTACTAACACCTCTGATGCCTATAGAAGTATTATCCTAGAAAGTAACATGCTTACAGTACTAACAAGAATGATGACGAAGAGACTCACACAAGTAGAGACACTAACGGAAGATCTGACACTGAAGTATTAAGCAATGTAACAACAACCAAAGAAGAAGTGCTGAGAATTCCACAAAGAAAAGTCCTCACAGACTACTGCCAAGTCTTCAACCTAAGAGAAGGAAACTCTGTACAGAATTCGCAAAATTAATGGGCATTGAATATCCTGTGACAACCATTACGTGAAATATTATAGCAGACAATAAGGTGTCCATATATAATAGGGTCTCACAATACAGAGCATCACTCAGACCAGTGGAGTTTTGCATGTTTGCCCAATAGTTCAACACAGCTACAGCAAACATAGTACGTGCAAGAGCATAATATATGGAAGCTAACTAAATGGTTATCAAAATCATGGGCAAGTATGACTTGTAAAATGTGTTTACATACATTCAATGCTGGCAGATGGAAAGGACTTCAGGATAATCACGAGCACAACTGTACATATCGTCTTCAGGAAATATTTTGGAACCGAACCGAACATGTCTGCTCGGGCGAAGACAAGAACGAGATATAGTCTAATTCACTCCACATACACACACCATGTACAAAGGGCGTCAAATAATACTAACCATTAATTTCGACAACGTGACAGTGATTGGTTCTACACGAAATTCGCCGTTAACTATGCAAAACTAACTTTTTCCTCCCCACAGACAACAAATATGCGTCCATGCGCCCTAATGATGCCTAAGGCAGACACCGCATAACAACGTGCAAGTATATTACGAGATCGCAGACACTTTGTACATGGTTCATAGCCTCTTCTTAATTATTTCACAATATCGACATGCCTGTGACAACATAGCCAAACAAATCCGCCAGTTGTCTGTTTTCATACTAAGAAACACGAATACGTTTCTAGCATTACATACGTAAGATCTTCTGCTTCATCGAACTGGCCTTCTTCTACAATCTCCATACTGAAATATAATTACGAAATCACAGTAACCGAAAATTCGTAGGACACTACTCTGCAACACGCGTGCTTCTGTAATGTCGAAATCTAGACGTCATTCACACAATTTCCCTTACAAAAGTATAATTTCCCATATACTGACGCAGCACTCTTCCGGAGTTTCAGGCACAAATTTGAAATGCATCTTGTAACACATCATATGTTTCTTCAAAGTAACGGGTAACTAAGACAACAGTAAATTCAAAGAATGCTTGCTACTATTCAGTTCAGAATCTGCCTTCCTGTCTATTATCTGGAAATGTAAAAACTACAGTAAATAATTAAAAAATAAAGTAAATAACTTTCCGTACTGTCTTGTGCACGCGCGCAACTGGTCTGGCTACCTGAATATCACGGACCACAGATCATGTAATACGCAACCTGCTTTCATTAATCCGTGCTCGTGTTCATTATACCCGACGGAAGCTATGTGAACGCCATCTATAGCACATCTCGATGGAGTATAGTGCCATCTATTGGAAATGGGGTAAACTTCTTTACTAATTTCCAACTAATTGTAGTTAGGCCAGAGTTTACGAAAAAGTGGTAAAATAAGAAAAATGGCACGCGTGTTTAAAAAATGGGGCATTTGGCGTCCCGTTTACATTTTCCCGGGGAAATGGGTTCAGTGGCCGAAAAAGGGGCCATCCTGTTAAAAACGGGACATCTGGTCACCCTAAACTAGTCTCACAAATATTGAGAATGAAAAGGCACAATTTAAAGTAGCACTAAGAAGATGCTTAAATGCACACTGCTTTTACTCTGTAGATGAATTTTTTATGTGTATAGATGACCCGAAATACTGACTGTACAAAAGGTTTATAATATTTTGCACTGTAAAATTCTGCATATTTTTGTACGTTTATGACTTATTCCGCATTCTATCGTCTTGTGACAAACTAATGGATTTTTTCAAAGAACTTATAAGTTACAACTTAAACAATCCAGAAAAGACACACAAAACTTCAAAGACGTCACTAGATTTTCTGTTTATTGAACTGTATAAACAAAATCAAAGAGACTTGTGTTTACACATTTCACAGCACTTACAAAAGTGGGGGCGCATAGGTGAGGGCTTGTCTTCTGGCAAGAAGAAAGGTTGCTGCTGTATAAATTATAACAAGAACGTAACTATCTCAACAAAATGTCATTCACATGTTATGGAATGATTTTTCACAGTTTGTATCACTTGAAGGACTTTTCAGTTGCTGTCAACCACACAGCAATCATAACTCTTTTTGTACAATTACACAGTGTGTAACATAGAACTAGAGCAGGTCTGTGACTTTATGGTGAAACATATTCTGTATTGATGTTTGAACTTGATGTGATTATACAGCAACTTGAACTGCTGACAAAGTGTTCCACATTATTTGCACAGCTCTCCTCTAGTTCTATGTGTGTTGCTATTTTGCTTGAGTCATATTCTGAAGCTGCTGTTTGTATTCTTCGGCTTCGCGTTCCTTACGACTGTACAGTTTCTTGTACTCTTCTGCCTCCCTCCGTGCTTCCTGCAGTTGCCGTGTGATGGTTGCCAAATCACTTACATTGGACATTGACAGTGTCATACTGTTCATCTGTAAACATAAACAAATAATTTACTTCTTTTTCGGTTTCATGGGACTGCTGTTGTACTCATAACCTACTGTTACCACTCCTGTAAAAATTCTCGACACCTCAGCCTCCACATATTCTTCCATACTAGTTTTCTCAGTGTAATGTTGCTATAACACGTGCCTTCCATTTTGCGAACTCAGATCTGATACAAGTGCTCAGCTCACACATGGAGCTCTTCATTCACTCCACTACCCTACTCTTCATCTGTCAACAAAAGGACTCTCAAAAGCTACTTGTTGCACCATGGGCTGCTATTAAACAGTTAATCTATACTTCTAATACCATCACAAATCACATTTAGAAGGATCTGAAATACCCTACCGTGTGTTAGGAAATAAGAATGAATTTCTGGTAGTTTATACAATCCTGTCACCAAATGACTATGTGTCATGAACCAATCTAGCTATAATAAATGCAGAAAACGCATTCTGAAAAGATGTACAAATTTATGTACATGATAATAATAACTAGTAGTTAATCTCCCACAAGAATACAAGGCAGAGAGTATAGTATGTTAACCCATTACCATACCATATCATTCAGTATCTTGGAATCCTGATGCTATGAGACCAGTCAATTTAAATGGCCCTTTTGTACTACACAATGATACTTATGATTTCCTTAATTATAATCATGGAAATGAGCACTTAAGATTACCATGTTCACTGTAACAATACTACGGGCCAGGACTTCATGAGAACATGTTGAGAACAGTATATAGCACTAGCCATTGTCACATTTACATCACATGTGGTTGAAAATGCAGCGTAGTCTCCCAGGGAGAACATATGAGAATACACAGTCTGGTATATCCACGACTGCGGAAATGCAACAAAAAAAAAATAACTTCACAGTGGTGTACATATTGGTATACCCATACAAACACTATTTTCATGAATACCCCATGTGCTTTGACCAAGAAAAATGTGAATAAGAAGTAGGGTGCATGACTTATTTATGATAAGGCTGGCCAAGTTATTTTTTACATGTGATGCAATTTGCAATGGTGCATGTTACAAGACTGGCGCCACTTATTCCATGCACTAACTTAACTTTCACAGTGCCCCCTCCCTTTCATGTATCTGCAAGCACATGCATGCATGCACACGCACGTGCGCGCGCGCGCGCGCGCACACACGCACACACACAAAGCGTTAATCTGTGATCACACATGAAGGTCTGTGATGTAGCATCTGTGTTTTATGTTTTGTATACCGTGCATTTTATCATAAGTCTAAATCAAACGAACAAATGCACAAGATTATTGGTAAGTATCAGTAAACAGATTCTTCAGGGGGCACACATCAAAGAGTCACAAGTGCTCTCTGCATCCAAACACACAATGTATAGCTTCACAGTAAAAGCTCTGCATGTCACGATTCAAGATGGCACAGCACACAAAGACAAAATTAAAAACCATAATACACTATGCCTCTAATAGTTAAAAATAGATAAAAATAAATGTAGCTTAAAATCCCACAGTATAACATACATACAAATTGTTTACATGAATCGAATATTAAGATATTAATATTATAAGTTTCTAATGGTTTTTTTTAGTACCTGTGTATTCTGCTACACATGATAAGGACATCCATTTATGATCTTTCACAGATAGTAAAGAACAGAAAAAATTAATCAACAGAAAAAATATAGATCATGCTGCTGGTAGAAAATATGTTGTTTTCTGACAGAAGAAAAGCTCTTCAAATAAGGAAGAAAGAAATGACTGTTTGGATATGTGGCATCTAGTGGAATGGAGGGTGATTTTCTCTTGACAGTAACAATTTACATCCTACAAAAACAAGGGTCTCTGAGCAGCAGAGCATAATAGTCTGGGAAATATAAGGGTACAGTGGAAATAAATGAAGGATGACATGTTGGAATTTCAAGACACCATGCATTATGTATGCTTATACCAAAACTTGCATAATTTAATACTTCAATGAATCCACATTAGCTATAAGGTATATCTTATCCCTTAAAACTAGGGTCAATGGCTTATTCAGAGGTGCAAGGTATGTTAGAAAATACCATAATATCAGGCTGGTAATGCAAACTTTCTCTCCATGAGAAAATCATAGGAGTGAATGTGTAGTTCCCATTTTCCATAACAGTAATATGGGACAAATAATGAAACCTGGCCTCCCATTATAAACATTGATAAGTATGTAGCCTGACCTAACTACATAAATAACACAATCTTCTCTCCAAGATACAGTTTCATATTTTCATATTTTCCTGTTATCATGTCTCAGCCTTCCTAGTTTTCTCCTTCCCTGACGACTTAGAAACAAAATCCTGCAAGCGTGGATTACAGGATTATAAAAAGAAAACAAAGTCAATACGTACTGCACTTTTGGAAGCTGTGGAGATAGGTATGCCAGTTCTAGTCACCAGTAATTTTGTGGGAGGGCCACCAAGATGGTCAGGATCAACCCGCTTCAGTATGTTGGGCGCAGTCTTGCCAATGAGCTGTCCTGCACGTATGGTGATTACCTTCTTCTTTGCTGTAGCAGGTAATGTTATGGGTGTGGTTTGGTGGTGCACAACTGCAGTTGTGTTGGCAGTTGTGGTCTTGTTGTTTGTGGTCTCTTGTGCCAGATTCAAGGCCAGCTTCCCTGCTTCTGTTGAGCAGAAGAAATACATTGGGCATGAGATCATGTGATAAAGAAAGAACAGAAGAGACACACACCACAAAATTGTGAAAAGTTCACATTTTTAATTGTACAAGTGGAGTTAGTTTCTTTTTAAATTTTTGGGATGGGGCCCGACTGGGTCCCATGGTACAGCAGCTGCTGATGGGTCTATTGTGCCAGTCCTGGATGAAGGAAGAATGCCTATGGGACATTTGACAATGAAATACCAAAGTGCTCAGAGAAAAACCTGTGCCAGCACCCCTTTGTTTGCCACAAATCCCATATGGACTGATCTCACATCAATCCTGGATTTCCATGGTGAGTAGCTGGTCGCCTGGGCTGTGGCACAATAAGAGTTAGTTTGCTGTGCATGAAGTTCACATGATAAAGTTACACTCCAAACAACTTTTTATGAAATTTAACATGGGTGGCCTTAACTATAATATACCAACAACGATTTAAAGAACTTTTATTAAGGTTCAAGTGTCTGTTATTTTAAGTATCTTAATGAAATATTACTATAATATCAGCCACACATTAATCAGAAATGTACACATTTATGCTGTAAACTTGGTGTTGTAACAACTTGTAATGCTCCACGCTGATTGATGTACAACTGATTCCCTAATGACGATCCATATGATGAGAACATGCATTAAACTACACTGCAAATAAAAATGGGATATACAAGTACAGTGTACTGTGATCGTACAAATTATGAGTAGAACAGGGTAAGAGTGTTCCAGAATAGGGAGCCAAGGAAGATACTTGGATCTAAGAGGAAGGAAGTAAAGGAGGCTACAAAATACTGTGTAATAAGGAGCTTCATGATTTGCATTCTTCATCAAATTCTGTGGGGGTGGAGGGTTAAATCAAGAAGAATGTGGTGGGTGGTGCATGTTGTATGAACAAAGAGAACAGAAATTTGTATAGGATGTAGGTGCAAAGACCCGAAAGAAAGAGACTACTTGGATGGCTTGGCATGGATGGTATGATGGACCACACAGTACTAGGATGGGATGGTGTGGACTTAATTGATCTGGCTCAAAGCAAACACAAGTGACAAGCTCCTTTCAAAATGGTAATGAATCTTTTGGTTGCATAAAATGTTGGGACTTTTTGACTAACTGAGAATCTATTAGCATCTCAAAAATGGCTCTGTTCCATTGAGTTATTTTGTTAGTTACACAAGCTTAAACTTGAGTCTGTTCCTATTTTAAATGTTTTCAGATGCCAAGTGTGAATCAAAGTTATATGGGGTCTATTCTCACAGTCCTTTATATGTGCCAACTATCCAGTCCTTAGGATTAACCGAATCCCCTCAAATAAAATCACACATATTTTAGGCACAGTGCTGAGTCATACTTTAAGTGGGGAGGGGGGAGAGAAAAAAAAGAAAAAATACGAGAGAGGAGGGGGGAGGAGGAGAAGGAGAAGAAGGAGAAGAAGGAGGAGGAGGAGGAGGAGGAGGAGGAGGAGGAGGAGGAGGAGGAGGAGAAGAAGAAGAAGAAGAAGAAGCAGAAGCTTCCTTAAACAACAGTGACAAAGATCATGAAACAGTAACAATTCAAACATGTTGCAAAGAGATGACAGAAACAGTACCTTACAGTGCATTGTCTGCTGGCCTCCTACAAACCACAAAGCAGTAAAATAAAGGCTCTGAAGAACACATTTGACATGCTGGGGGCAACCCAGCTGTGGTCACTTAAACCACATAACATGTACCTGTCAACACAATAGTCTGTCCATTCTCCACAGCTGATGCCACAAGTGTGGTCTCATCTGCAGGTAACATTGTAATACCATGTGCTTGCAGCAGTTGCAGTGTAGCATTACCCCTTTGTTTCTTCTGATGTGGGGAGCCCTCTGGAACAGAAAGATGTGTAAGTGCAAGAATATACCTCCTGCAGTGTGTGATGAAGCAAAAGCCACAGCCTAGGACTCACGACTTGACACTCTGGGGTGAGCAAAAAGGGCAAACAGGACGGAAAAGGAAGCCTGAAGTACAGGTCAGTACTTGTTTGAATGTACAGCATGTCAATGCAAAACACCAGTTCCAAATACACTGGCTGCTAGAACAGTTAAAAAGAGATCTCTGTATTTTATAGATGACAAATCTTGTTGCACAGATAGTTCACTGATCCATGCTGTCTTGCCAGGCACAAAATTCCAGCCCACAATATCTGCAGTCCTTAAATATCATCCTTGCTCCAAGCTAAAGAGTTCTAGACTGCATAGTGACATACATTACAGCTGATGCCTAATAAAAACATCATAAATAAACTGCTATTACTAGTACAAAAACATGCTTGAAATCCTGTTGCTGTGGAAATGCAGAACCTTAAATTGGGTCAGTAATTGTAAATTTCATTTCCAAAATTATCAAGAAACAAATTCTAAACCTTATTAAAATTAAACAAAGTGAATAAACATTGACACAATTACTAAAACTTCAAAGAAGTCCAGAAGCACCACACAGATATCATGTAAGGCAGGTGATTTTAACCAACAGATGAGAAGTGAATGGCAGGTACATATGTAAATATGACATCTTTCTTAATTCAGCAAGACCTGAGAATGAGTATTAAATGATGTATGCACATTCAATGGCCTCTTGCTCTTTTACTGTGGTGTTTGTTACTCATGAAAGATATCTAAAATGAAACAAACCCACTACTGAGTGAACTTTACGTGGTAACAGTTCCTCAGGATTCAATATTCTAATACCAAGCTTCAGCCTGCTGAAACCAGTTCACATCACAAGGCTATCACCATTCAGTCAATCCGAGTACTTTCGTCTGATCTTCTTCTCAGCCTTCAAAGTGGTCTGTCCCACAACTTCCACATCCAAAATTCTGTATGCAGTTCTTGTTTCCCCAGCCAGGCTACATATGCAGCCCATCATAACTTTGGTTTTATGACTCCAATAATCTCTCTGGTAGAAAGGATACAGATGTCAAGAATACAAAATGACGTCTGGTGGATGTCAAGATATGTCAAGGGCGGAATCACTAACTATAATATCAGGGCACAAACAATATATAAACAAACACTGGCTGAGTATGGTATGAGTACTAACGAAAATGTTAACACATCCGTAAAACATACAAATTCTCTGTACATTTGTGAGCATGAGGCATGCCACAGTTGCCAGACGTTCCTTTTCACAGAAATCATTCAAACAGACCTGATTCTTTTACACAATTTTCTTCACCTGCAGATGTACGATTTTTTAAAATTAGAATTGTTATTTTTAATTGTGCTCCTCAACAAAAATAAAAATTAACAGAAACTGTCTTCTGTAAGGTAAATACACAAACAAGTGATGCACTTTTTTCTCTCAGGCCATTAGAGGAATCCACAGATACACACACAATGCCAAAAAAAAATACCAGTGTCAATGGACGTCTTAGCTTTCTTTATGGACTGTGCTAAGCCCTCCCGCCTCTCCACTGGAGTTGACTGTGACAATGCAGCTTCTGTAACAGAATTGTGTCTACTATTAGATTCTATCCTTTTGATTCAAGATTTGTGATGATGGTAAGCAATAAATGTCTGGGTGTGTGAATTATGGATGAAACACAGTACACTAAGGCTTTGTTTTATGTATGTTTCCTTTACACCTTTTTGCTTTAACACCCTTTATCAATTTACACCACTTCTTAATTTACTTCTTCCCATCTTGAGTTTAATGCTCTTTGGCTGATTTATTTCAAATTATCTAAGTATTTTTTTTATTATGGGAATCTCATTTTTGATTTACACCTTCATTTACACCCACACTTTCAGGAACACAACTACGGTGTAAAACAAGGCCTTGGTGTATTCCAATATTTTCCTAGTGTTACTAAGGCCTGTCAGAGAAAGCCAAGTAACATCATAACCCAGTGCCTTCAGAATTGAAAAGGAAATGAAAAGATATTTACACATGACAGGAACAAAATTTCTCTGCTTAGAACCTTACACTGAACTATGCCCTTGAAACAAGTTTTCACTGCAATATTTTATGTTTTGACAGTGATGAAAATGTAGATTTCAGTCCTCTAGGTTATCAAACAATGTAGTCTGGTAGGTGGTTACTAATGCTTCCATGGCACCTGCCGTCTCGACTATTCAAAATCTCTACCCTGATGACACTGGTAACAAATTCCTCCAAAACACTGGTAATCACTTACCAGAGTGTACACTGTCATAATAACTACAAAGACAACAACGTACAAGTTTTCAGTAATATAAATCTAAATAAAATTACCAATGACTGCTGGTTCTATTTACGTTTATCATGTTTACTATGTGCTATTCCGATCTGTTATGTAAATGTATAACAGATAAAATTTCATCAAATTGCAGTCAGGCACTCTGAATGTTCTGTAATATGTGAAAGACCTGCAGTGGATGAGGCAGTGGCAGAAGTTTGGACCTCCTCCTGATGGGCAGGGGTGGGCACCTGTGCTAATTCAACTGCAAGACTCTGAGTGGCAGTCAGGGTTGCGTCCTCCATAGCCTGCTCAGCTACTGAGGCTGACATTGTTTGTAGAGGTGACAGTCGTTCTGCAGCTGCCTGAAGCAGCTGCACAATGTCCTGGCGATTGTTGTCTTGTGCAATGTGGAATGAAGTTTTGTCAAACTTGCTAACTTCATGGGGGTTAGCACCATTCTGCAATAGCACCTCCACAGTGTCCACATGCTCACGTTCCACTGCCCAGTGCAATGGTGTCATTCGCAGCTGCAATGCAACATTTACCAAATTAAAAAAATATTGGGCTCTCTGTCTGTCTGTCAACACATTTTCATCTCCCAAACCATTTGACATACTTAGATGAAATTCTGTATGGTAAATATGTAACTCAATTGTTAGGAGAACCCTCTACTTCTCCATTTAAGTTCCCTATAACCCATATCACATTCACCAGCATATAAGACTCAGTTTTCTGCATAAAAATGACCCCAAAAACTGCAGTCCATTTCACATACCAGAGTTCAGAAAATAATATTGAATTTCTTAACCATGTTGTGTCTTATATACTGATGCACCTTTTACACTAGGAAATGCAGAACAATCAAATCACACTCTACCAAATTTCTCAAAAATTACTCACTGCACATAAAGTAATATATGTAATTATGTTTCATACTTTTTAACTCAAACATTTTTACAAACAGGTGTCTGTATTCTTAAGGTGATTCATCCCTGTCGTGTTTTATTCGAGTGTTGCATGTGCTGTGTAAAACTGTGTGTTTTAATATGACAGATGTCTGTGTATTTAAGGAATTTCAACACAAAAGACTGGTATGGGATTTATTGGAAATTCAAAGTTTCTTTCTACACTGCATTATTTTCATCCACTCATATGCGTTCTGATGCTTATGCTTGCATCATCCTGCATCCGCTATGCTATCTTTGGTTTTACATGCATTTGGCATATTACACTCTTGTTCTACTGGATCTGGTGAGGTAGAACAATAAGCTAATTTTCGCACGTAAAACCAAAGATAATTTAGAGGACTATAAGGATGACACAAGCATAAGCATCAAAACACGTATGAGTTAGAGAAAACTAAGAAAGGGTACAGAGGCAGTTGGAATTTCCAATAAACACAGAATGCTATGCACGGAATAAAGGCAAAACATGCTGTATCACATAATACCTGTACACATGATTGATGCTGTGAATGGCAGATTTATAATTAAAAATTAATGACAACTGAAGATAGGATTTATAAATACATGACAAAATAAATTTTGGACAACATGCTACATCCCATAAAAGGTTTATAATGAAATTAAAATTTATATGAAAAACTGAACAATATGTTTCCAAAACAATAATTATTAAAATATTTTATTATATTTTTAAGGAGAAAATAAGTACAATATGACTGGCATAACAGCAGAAATTGGCAGTTTGAAATGACCAGCAAGAACATCATGGAAACACTAAGTTCCATTTGTGTAAGCAGTGAGAAAATGAGCTTACAAAAATACCATCTTTCTCATGTGTCTGACATACCATACTCATCTCATCCTTGATGATCTGGTCACCCTAACAATAGCAGCTGCAAAAAGCATAAATTAAGAAAATCCTAATTATTTTATTGGTGAGCACAAGTATCAGCAAAAAATTACACAGGCACACACACTTCTCAAAGAGGCAATAGGAGGAGCAGAAGCAAACCTGACATGAGAGAGAAGCTGACTTTATGTTTCTTTGCTCATGCCTCGCTACAGGATTATGCTGGCTACCAATGGCATAAAGCATATTAACATTTTATGGATTGAAAAAACAATGCCTCACCATGTCCTTGGAGTCCACTTCTGCTCCATGGGCTAGCAATAAATGTACAATGGCAGTGTTGCCCTCCTGAGCTGCAATGTGAAGTGGCGTACGTTCAACTTTTGTCCTAGCATCACGTGATATCCCAGCTCGCAGAAGTACTTCAGCTGTAGCGACGTGACCATACTGAGCTGCTAAATGGAGTGGGCTGGTTCCAAGCTGTCAGCAAATGGAACATGTCAATACTTTCCCAGAAGATCACACACTTCCATGTATTCTTGTGTGGGCCTTTAAATGGCCTGTTGCTATTAATGGGATCACTGCTGTAAGTGTGCTGTGACATTTTTCACCCACCATTTTCATACAAATCAAAGGATAAAAATGCAAAGAAATACACTGACAGTACACAGCTGCCTCAAACTAATTAAATAATATTCTAGTTAAACAGTTTTCTACCCCAATGCCTTCTACGGATGACAAGCAAAAACAAAATGCCAAAAATAATAAAATAAAAATACAGCCAAGATGTGTTAACCAAATATGGATTGTACTGGTTCTCATGGGCGTCACCTGGAATTCCCACACAGTATGGCAATATCCAAGCCTAACAACCTTCAAAGAGGACAGCTCTTATTGAGAAGCAATAATCGCTACGATGGCTGAGAAATCCCCTGCCTATTATAGAGTCTGTATATTCAGTACTATGTTCACAAGAACCAGCAAATAACAAAGCAGAACATGGGGCTACTTTATGACTGAGCCTCAATGAACCACACTATGTAGCATTAAATAGGAATTTTATTGCACGGTGTTCTTTTTAACAAGGGACGGTGCATAGTACAGCAGATGACATTATTGATGCATGGTGACTGATGATGCTGCCTGTTCTGCAGTGTTCAGTACCATGTCAAAAAATACCCTGTATACAACAAACCAAAGTTTAACCTAAGATGCTGTATCGTGGCTCAGGGAATTAATCACCAGCCTCTCACCATGAAAGGCCAAATTTGATACAAAGCCACTCAGTGTGAGATTTGTGGTGGACACAGAAGCATTAGAACAGGTTTTTCTCAGCATAGTTTGGTTTCCTCCTGTCAGTATCATTCTACAAGTGCTCTACACTCATTCATTTATCTATCACAAACACTATGTATCTTGACAACTGTCAGCATCTTTAAATAACACACTTAAAAAATTAGCCTAAAATGATTGCTCCCCAAGTTACAAGACTGCAAAATGAATGAAAAAATTTCTTTTAGCCCAGATTATAAAAGAAGACAGGTGTGTATGATGTGGCTATAATGAAGAATTTATGAAAGAATATACAGGATACCTCACCCAAAGACTTGCACATATTAAGTCATGTGTCAGAAAAATATTAACATGCCCTGTAACACACTGGCCAAATTCTTTTCTGCACAACAATTAACTGTGGACTCACCCAGTCAGTCGTGAAAGGTGCACCTTTGCTCATGAGCAGCCGTACTTGCTCTGTATCACCTTCCCTGGCACTCAGAAGCAGTTTCTTCCCCAGTTCAACCAACGACAATGCAGGGCCACACTGACGGACTGTTGTGACATTGCCAGAAACATCCAAGTTCTGAACAGCCACACATTTGCTCTTGTATGTCTGCGTAAGTAACAAAACTTGTTATAATAGCACTGAACACAAAGCACATCATACCAACCTAAACCGCAAAACTGCCTATAATTTTAAATATATCCAACTTTCAATCAAGAAATGTGTAGAGAAAAGTGGTCTGTACCTAACGCTCTGAATTACATTTCTTTAACACAAGACACTCTATTAGGTCCAACTTAAATTTTGAGCTTTTCACATGCCACATCCTAATGCCACCAGACTAACTGATGGGCGTAAAGGGTGTTAAACACCCTTTACACCCAATGTCCCCACATGTTTTGCGTGGCAGGAAATATGTTGTTTCAGCGAACTTTACTGTATTATGTGCAATAAAGACTCACAAACAGTAGTTAAATTGGCAAGAATCTGAAAATGAATGGCTGTGGGAAGGTAAAAGAGATTTGAGACTTTTCATCCATCAACACACAAATAAATAGAATGGTGTTAGGAGGAGGAGGAGGAGGAGGGGGAAGTGTGGGGGTAACAGTAAAGATTTAAGAATGTTGGTCTGACAATGGACAGGAATTTTGGTATAGTTGTAATTTCAATTGTAGCAAATCACTGTGTTCTTCATCACTCACACTCCTTTTCTGTCAACAACTTCATTTTGAATAATCCACTCATTATTTCTGTAAAAAACACAGTGAACTTTGTGATATCTCGCACACCTGGAACCAAAGGATTGCCAGATATCATGATTTTTCAGATATTAGAACATTATACCTAATGCATATCTTACTGAACTCAGCAACTTAACCATGCAATCTGTCACCTCTTACTCTATGATGTTTCCCCTCAACATTTTCTGTTCCCGCTTGATCACTGCTTATAAAATAAAGCATACATATAACCTAACAGAAACCATGACATTAATATTTCATGTGTTTGTTCATCACATACACAACACCTAATTATGTAAACATTTTGCTGTCACTGCCTTAATTGTTCACTTACATCAAGTTCACCTGTACTGAGTCTTTCTTGATCAGCTTAAATAATATTACATAAACTTAAAGTTTAGTGGGCTTCTTAGTCAATTTACAGTCAATAGAGCTTTCTGGATTATCCAGTGCCAGATATCACACAGATTTTACTGTGTTTTTATTTTAAATAACTGATCATATGTTTCAGCACACCATGGGTGTGGTCATCAGAACTTTACCATTTGCCACATCCAGTGTCACATGTGTGACTAAATGGATTGAATGATATAAACAAACTAAACTAAACTAAAGATACATGTATAGTGTTATTTATGTTATCATGACAGGATCAGACCACCTTAATGTAACAAACAACATACAATGTTAAAATACTGTTAATTAAAATTTTTTGAATACAGTACTCTACAAATTCACATTTATGTTATTCATTCATGAAACATATTTATCTCTCTTTGAATTTCTCTGCTGCTAGTCACAAATGGGCAAACTTTGCCTACTTCAATAACCACATAAAGACATTCACCAAAATATTAAAAAATACCAGCATGACATAACACACAAAATCAAGAACACCATAGTGCAAAATCTTACTATTCGCAATAACCAACAGGTCCAATACTACACCAGCAGGGCACACTCACTAGAATATAACATATACAACCATAAATACGTAGTACTAAACTGACAGTATATTCACAGAAAGTGGGATAAAAATCCAGCTACTCCAAATGCGTATTAGAAATACGACACAAATACGGCAACTTACAAGTCGTAATAGAAATCATACACATGCATAGTAAAGGTCCCCTGCTGGATATAAAAAAAAATTCCACAGGTACCTACAACAGCAAAGCAAAATTCTCAATGACAAAAATACTGCAACATCCAAAGGGTTTTTTAATCTATTCCTTGAAAGTAAACACAAGTCAGTATGTAGGTGACCTTGACAGTGCAACACAACAGTAACACAGAAGAAAGTTAATCAAAACCCAACACAAAACATACATTACAATGGTGGACAAGTGCAAAATTACAGCAACAACTGCTTCAGTTTGTTACAATCTGATATGCTGCTTTCTAACAAGAGAACGGACTGAAGGTAACATTTCAGCTTATGCGGTCAGACAGACACTCAGAGGAGGTAGCCGGCGAGGGCACCGTAATGCACAATAACAGTTCTGCCACCACAGAATACTCACAGGGATGAGCATTGTAGGGTCCACGGATTCAACTTCGTCAGTGCCCATTATCGCTTGCATTTTGCGTAGTGAATTATAGTCGATGGAATTAAGTACCTACAGACAGAACATAATAGCATAATTAAGAAAATCTTGTACTAATGCTTTCTTCAATACGCAAGATTGCATGTTACATCACATAACCTACCATTTTCAGGTTATATATAAAAACCTATACAGATTCAACGAAAATACTATTAATTGGTTTCCGATTCGACTTATTTCGTACAACAGTTCGAACGTGTGGCAGCAATTTAGAGATTCGTAACAAGGAATTTCATATGGAAGCATACGACCACATATTATTTCCTCGAATCCTGCAGTACATTGCACACATGTTAAACATTCTTTCTCCTGAACAGGATGTTTTCATTATCGCCATTTTGGTGTCACACTTCCTGTTCCTGTTCCAAAACGGAAGTGATTTGCTATAGGTTCTGATTATTATTCAAATTCACAAGTAGCTGGTATTATAATCATTCGTATGTCGATACCCACCAGAGTCCTAGACGCTTTCAAATCATTTTTTATCTATATTCGAAGTCGATGCTATCTGCCAACACATCACAACACACCTTTCGCCAAGTCACAGCCTTGTAAGCGATCTGATATTTGTTCACGTTTCACTGACTGCCTGCTTCACGGACTCAAATATTTTGCGGTTTGAACAGCATACTCATAGATGGCAGCAGTACTGATTATTCGTGCTTAAAATCGAGACGAGTGTCATGAGTTCAACGTTGCAATAATCCCTGTATAAATATGAACGCACTGTACGTTCCCTCGCCGGTCCCAGTGGCCGTGCGGTCTAAGGCGTGGGTGCTCCGCCGAGCGCTTGCTGGGTTGATGGGTTCGAATCCCACCGGGCGTACGGGGATGCTTGTTTCTTGTGGGTGTTTGTGTGTTGTCATGTTGAGGTCTCTGCGACGGACTGATCACTGGTCCAGAGAAGTCCTACCAAATGTGGTGTGTCTCATTGAGTGTGATCTAGAAACCTCCAACAGGAGGCGGCGTAGGCCAGATTTTGGCTGTTGCGCCACAGGAGGAGGAGGAAGAAGAAGTTCGTAAACCACACGCGTGCCCTTCCGTTATTAGCAGAATTTCATCCATATTTTTCTCATACTACGCTATCCCGGCTCGAGGACTTTGTGGAAAAATAATATCAAAGAATTCCTGAATGACGTCAAAGTATATAAAAGATTTCTTGAAAAAAACATTGTAAATATCGATCAAATTTAAATCTTTCGAAGTTAATAGAGATTTAGTAATCACGACGGCTGTGAGTGTTACATTTTAGCGTCATACAATTATAAACAGGATTTTGAATTTCGCGGTTCTCATGGTAGTGACTGTCAAGGTTACGGTCTTCTGCGACATGGCGCTATGTAATCGGATAGAAATTTATCGAGATTTCGGACGAACATACTGCTGCCAGCTCCAATGTATACAACGTTAGTCAATTTCCGACACACTGGACGGCGTCACCTCTAGCTTGACGGTAATATTACTTAAAATTCAGCCTTAAAAAAATCGGTAATAACAGCATATTGAGGAATACTAGCCAGCAGACCAAGGGACTGGTTAATGCATCATAACAGATTGAGTCCATTTAACTGGGATTTTGATTGTAGATCTAGGTATGTATTTAGACAAAATTAAATTTCAGTGGCTTAATAAGACAAAAGAATTGTAAATGATCAATGTGCTTCATGAGGAACAGAGGGCTACTACCAAAACAACCTGGAGTTGTTCGGAAAGTACTCCCAAGAAAAAGAGGATGGATTGAACTCTATAATAATAATAATAATAATAATAATTATTATTATTATTATTATTATTATCACCATCATCATCATCACATTGGAAATACCATCATTTAAGAATTTCGACTGTAAGATCAGGGGTTCGATTCCAGACAAGTGAAGGGGTCTTTTCTCCAAAAACGTTCAGATTAGCTCTACGGTCCACGCAACTACTTACTCAAGGGGTAACGGACGTCCTTCCCCTGGACATAAAGAGGCCGGGGAGTGAAGGTGAAGTTAACCATACTTGCCACCTCGTGTCGAGGAGAAGAATGAGTGGAGCTATAAGTCTACTCTCCTGTTTGCTCTCGTGTCTTGCGCAGGCACACATTTACCTTTATGTTTTTCAAAAGAACTTCAGTAATTATTATATATGTTATAAACAATTATTCCATGATAAAGATTTGTCACAGATTTGTCAATATGAAGAAAGGTAATGGGAGTCTTGCCAGCGGATAATGGCCTGACTGGATAAGTAGGCAAAACAAATGATGTTTTTCTTTTTATAGAGCAAATGTTAGAATACAGCCTGATTGTTCTGGAAATCTTTCGAGTTTTGTCCAGTTTTATATTTCCTTTACGCAATACGATCTTGCCTCTGCGTTATCTTGTAGCAGCCTTTGTCTCTCCGTCTGCAAAGCAGACATCAATTTTTAAGCAGTTGATTTCCGTATCTTTCTCCGAGGCTTCTCGCTTTTTCATGAATTTTTTATTCCCACATTGCCGTAGTCGGAATACAGGGGGCCATTTTTAACATTGCAAGAAGGAAAAAATCACGAAATCTACTACCATTTCATGAGAATTAATGCAAGACCATGCATGATTTTAAAATTAAAGAGATACTGAAATACAATTAAATTCAGCAGAATGCTGGAAGAGTGGAATAAATTTCACTGGAAAATATGGAATAGATTTTTGTTATTTACACGTTGTTTGAAATAATTTTCCACGATAAAATTCATTTTCGCTTGCTTTATTATCGTCATTATTGTTGTTGGTGATGATGATGATGATGGTGAAAAATTGCCAGGTATTTCGTGCTTAATACGCCAGGTGGAAAATATAAATATGTTATAGCGAATGTTCACATTTGAGTGTACATACACATTTGTGTAAACTCACGGGTAGATTTGCACATTTTTCGATCACCTTGCTGAATTGGAATGTACGTGCATTAACGTGAAAAACAATGTAAGTATATTTTCTGTGACAGCTACTTGAAGCTTGTGAACACAATGTACTCTTTTATTCTGGCATATGTTTTACATTAATAGTGACACTGTACTCTATCTTACTGAAGCTGGCAACGTTATGGCAGCGTTAGCCGTTGCAAATGGACAAGCGCTGGACGGGACACTACAAAGTCCACGTTTTCTTCCACTAGTTTCACGCATAATTATAGGTACACATTTCATTTTCGATTATAGTAAGAAGCGTATACGAAAATGTTAAAACTTATCAAAGTTGCTATATTAACTATTCACACATTGTTAATTACTCCTTTGTAAAACGTACTATGTAGAGGATAAACTCGCAATGAGATATTATCCCACACGAAATATCAGGTTCTCACTGCAGTGTTTCTGAACACTTGCGACGTCGCGAAAGAATTTTGGGATCCACTCATCCAAAGACACGGCGTCTTAACTCAAAAGACAGTAATCATCACGTACATACCCATTTAGGCCAGGTGTACACTTAGTGGGCCGGGATAGCGTGGCCGGTATAGCGACTTGCTATGGGCTGTAGGGTCTGGGGATAAAATCCCGGTGGTAGCGAGATTTTTCGCATCTGCCCAGAAACGCCCTGGGGCCCATCCAGCGTCATGTACAGTGAGTACCGGTTTTTTTCCGGGGGTAAAGTGGCCTGAGCGTGGTGTTCACCAACCACCCCCATCTAGCGCCAAGGTTTAAAAAAGCCTAGAGCTCTACCTCTACACCCGTCTGGGCCTTCATAACATGCTACTTTTTAACTTTTACCATACTTAATTCTTTGAATGGCGTGAAATCGTGTAATCAATAAATATGGGGAAAACTTAGAGTTTGCCTAATTATAGGAAAGAGTGAATATTCGAAGTGTTGTAAGTATTGTAACCCAAAATTCTCAAATGGGTACCGCGGCTTGTCTCGTCATTAAACCCACCGGAGCATTCCGTTGACCACGCACCCAACCTAGAGTAGACGAAGGAAAAGGGAGGCGTACACCTGCTTACTTTTCCGCACCCATCTCCAGGTTGTAGTTCATCGCACGTGAGACTCCAAAAGGAAGTCCTGAATTCATGAACACTCAAGTGAAAATGTGTTTCCTATTGTTTTAATGTAGTACACTAAAAATGATTGTAAAAGTGAATTTCTCCATATTACGTGTCATCCGCCACAGAGAGGGAGCGTATACGGTTCAGTTCTGGTAACTGGAGACTTGGAAGTTAAAGAATGCGGACAGGATGGGATGGGCATTGGCCTGGCGATTGTATATGACTCAGCGACTACTACCTGCTCGAAAACACTTACCATTTACATTAGAGTGACTGTGCCGCCGATGTATTTGGTTGTCACTGAATCTCGTGCCATAAAACAGGCACTAGCCTCATACCCTTTGACCACGCACCCAACCTAGGGCCCAGGTTAGGACAGAGTAGACGAAGGAAAAGGGAGGCGTAGGGTATGAGGCTAGTGCCTGTTTTATGGCACGAGATTCAGTGACAACCAAATACATCGGCGGCACAGTCACTCTAATGTAAATGGTAAGTGTTTTCGAGCAGGTAGTAGTCGCTGAGTCATATACAATCGCCAGGCCAATGCCCATCCCATCCTGCCCGCATTCTTTAACCTTTTAAAGCCTAGCGGTAACTTTATGTACTACCAGGTTTAACATTCAACAATTCTACGTGGTGCTCACGTTGCATTTATGAGTTATGCACGGATGTCAGAACAAACAGCAACTTTTGTCTTATACAGCATTAAATGATTTGGTTTTTATAACCGAGGTGGAGAGTGTTTACAGCGCGGTACGCACTGAATCCTTATATAAAACAGACACGATTCGTCTTTAAAGGGTTAACTAACTTCCAAGTCTCCAGTTACCAGAACTGAACCGTATACGCCCCCTCTCTGTGGCGGATGACACGTAATATGGAGAAATTCACTTTTACAATCATTTTTAGTGTACCACATTAAAACAATAGGAAAAACATTTTCACTTGAGTGTTAACGAATTCAGGGCTTCCTTTCGGAGTCTCACGTGCGATGAACTACAACCTGGAGATGGGTGCGGAAAAGTAAGCAGGTGTTCATGTAAAGGGTCTCTGCTTCCCCCCCCCCCCTCCCCTGATTTTAACCAAGATTGAGAGCGCTCGACATTGTCATAAAATTTCTAATATCGAATTTCGTAATGCCCCGTTAGGCTCGTCTCGAGTTGCTGTGTGCTTACAGGCGGGGATCTGGAGCGTATGAATTGTGCTACTGCAACGTTATGCACTGATACGAGTACGAAGGTATGGGGCTGTAGTGCCGCATGACCGAACTTCTTTGAACTTAACCGTATTCATTAGAAGCTACTTACACACAATCGCGTAACTATGATGTTAACATGAGCCTCACTTTCCTTAGAAATTTTAAACACAGGCCAAACAAAGTACAGTAACTGCAGACAATCCACACACCCCTGCATCTCAAGGAAAATTCTGGCTCAAAATATGTGGCAATGCTAGATATACAAGCAGGTACATAACATTACTCATAATGTCTACGAATATTCAAATATACGACAACCTTTCTGATCTGCAAATAAAGAAGACAGTAACTAACATGAATATGACATTAATACAAACTAAATATTGTCTTAAGGTAGATGTAATTTGCGTGTCAGTAATTAACACGAGTTTGACAAAAAGAAACTCTTGGGCTAGTTAAAGTTTATAACAATGGATGATATTAGTAAAGTTGACGTACATAAACCTCTACCTAACCCATTTTCAATTAAAACAATAAGGCGCTAAGTAAGTAAGTAAGTAAGTAAGTAAGTAAGTAAGTAAGTAACTAACTAACTAACTAACTGCCTGACTGACTGATTGACTAACTAACTAACTAACTAACTAACTAACTAACTAACTAACTAACTAACTAACTAACTAACTAACTAACTAACTAAGTCCATAGAACAGAATCCTTAAAAAGCTGAGAGTTTCTCAGCTAGTTAAAGAATCCCCGAATATCATGGAATCCGAAGATTCACTACGGTGTTCAAAAGAACCCCCCTACATGTCCCTATACCAGCGCAGATCAGTCCAGTCCTTATATCCTATTTCTTTAATATCTATTGTTATATTATTTCCCCAGTCCTTATATCCTATTTCTTTAATATCTATTGTAATATTATTTCCCCATCCTCCCCTAGGTCTTCGAAGTGGGCTGTTTCCCTCAGGTTTTCGCAACGAAACTCCGCATGCGCCTAGTCTCTTTCTCACATGTGATCTGATCACACGATTGGTAGTTAGTGAGGGTTACAAAGCATGAAGATCTTCATTATGCAGTTCCCTTCCTTTCCCTCTTACCTATTTCCACTCAGGCCGAAATATCTTTCTTAACGTCTTATTCTTAATCGTCCTCAACCTATGTCCTTTACTCAATGTGACAGACCAAGTTTCACACCCATAAAATCAACATGAAAAATTACAGTTATGTATAATTTAATCGATATTTTTAGATTGTAAACTCGAAGACTAAGGATTCTGGACCGAATGGTAACGCGAATTCCTTGAGGTTAATCTGCTCTGCAGTTCGTCATACATGAAATTTTGATTTGTTAGTGTCTTTCTCAAATATTCGAATATTCTGAAGTTTGTAAAACACTTGTAATGTCCTTCATGATGTGAATTTGTTATGTACTCTGTTTACGAGATACGAATATGTGCTTAGTGCTGCCGCAAACCTATTAATTTTAATGCTTTTGTGGCATCATGGGAGACAGAAAAGAATCTACAGTCTGGAAATAACATAAATTGAATATTTGTGGTCGTTGTTTAGGATAAAATTATTATATTGAAAAGATAATAAACCAACCTTGTTAAACACAGAATGTTAAACATAAGACAGCTTAAGTGAGAGGGATAGGGCAAAAGCTGAAGCGGCCTCTGTGTCCAAACAGCACGACATGAATTTTAGATCTCGTCAATAAAACGGAGTTGAACGATCTCGCAGCTCAAGGTCCAAGAAGGATAGAAGGAACAATAGGGTCCAGAACGGATGCTGTGGAAGAGAAAAGTCTCTTCCGTGACGGGTAGTTGTCGCCCATTTGGCCATCCCGTGACTAGAGAGCAGTCCGCTTTAGAAAAGTAACGTTCAAAGCTGCAGTATAATGCACATGTCACCTGCGTCCCGTGCAAAGCTGAACAACTGTATCCTGTATTAAATAAATATTATAGCACTGATATTATTCTAACGTCAATTATTTATAAATTCCTCTTCCTTTACATAATCACGTATGCTGTAGAGGCGCGCTAGTAAAATACAGACGTTTCAAAATGAAGTCCTCAGGATAATTACAAACTTTATAAGAGTCACAAGAGATAAAATCCTGCAAGAACGAAGAGGAATATCATTTAAAAATCATATTAAGGCGGTGGACATGTATCACAGAAAACCTAAATCAGTGAAAATCACCAGATTCAAGAATTGATGCAATATGATCCAATCTACAACACATATCAGGGTCAACGATATTTATTTGCAGTACAGCTATTCTCTACGACAAGTACAAAAAATAAGAAAAATATCTTAGCAAATATTCAATGCAAATAAACGTCAACACAACGCAGTAGCAGCTACAATGTATTAATGGGATATATGAGCACATATGTGAGGCACAAACCGAACAGAATTTGGTTGAGGCACTGTACTAAAAGCCGGGAATTCGCAGTGTCATTGGAATTTTTCATTGAATTAATTCATCCGGCTGCACTATGGCCCTGAGGTCGACTCAGCCTCTGGTAGAAATGAGTACTAGGGATACCTCGTGGGGGTAAATGCAACCAGTGCGTAAGGCTGACAACCTTAACACTTCATCCGCCGATTTTCTAGAAATTCTGGGAGCCTCAACCTCCCGGAAACGGCAGGGCCTGTCCAGGCCTGTACAGGGATTGCTTTACTTTTACCAATGCTTTCTACCAACATTATAAAAATTTCGCTATAATTCATCCCTCAAAATATATAATACAAAATTAAAAAGTAAAATAAATACCTTATCTTCTTGCCTCTGTTGCTTATCGAAGACAGTATAGATCACATAACCTAACCTTAGGCACATTTCGACACTTTGATTTGCCTTCGACCTACATTTACCAGAAGAAGAAGAAGAAAAAGCGAAGGCTCTGTGGGAGTATTTCCCTATAATAAATGTATTACCGCTCACCATCTACACTTCCAATTTTCCTTTTTCAGAAACTAACAGTTGCTCAGATATTCGAAAGTGTTTGGCTTCTGACAGAACCCGAAGTGCAATAACCGTTAGCTTGCCACTGAATCTCACACAGCCTGTCCATATATTAACAATTTCTCTATTAAGGTCCAAGTAAGCACACTTTCTAGGCAATAGAGTTTTATATACCTCGTTATTTCATATTCTATTACGTTCAGTTTTTTCCAGCTCGGGTCGATCCGTCATCAGAAAAACAAAATGCAATGGAATACGTGTGTGTGTCTGTGTGTGTGTGTGTGTCTGTGTCTGTGTGTGTGTACAGTCACACTGGAAATTGCCACATGTGCGTCTTTCTGCATACGACAGCGGCATCAAGTACAACTATTGTTTAACATTAGTATATTTGGATCTTAATATACAGTGAAATAATAAGTGGACAAGGCAAAATATTGATATTAATAATATGTTTACTTACGACAAGCACAAAGTTCATTGTAATTTCAAAGGAAAATTTTAAAAAACAAACAATGAAAAATCCATAACCTCAACCCACTCTACACGCAAACAACAGCGATGCACCCCTGTCGATTACATCTCCACCAACTACAGCGCAAGTATATTTAATGTGTTCCATGTCCGTGCACTATATTACACAAAAACACTGATCACCAACAAAATGCACAAAGAGAGTTTTATCATCAATTGTAACACACTCCTACATGTTTCGACGCTGCTAGGTCATCTTCAGGGAGAACTTTTTGTTATCGTTACACTAAGGTTGCACTTTACAGTTGAGTGAGAATGTGCCGTTCACTGTGTACGGCGTTGTTTTTGGAGGCGTGAACTCTTGCACTGCAAGCCGGGACCACAGAGAGTTCACGCCTCCAAAAGCAACGCAGTACAGCCAACAGCACATTGTCACTCAACTATAAAGTGCAACCTTAGTGTAACGATAACAAAAAGTTCTTCCTGAAGATGACCCAGCAAGGTCGAAACATGTAGGGGTGTGTTAAATTGATGATAAAACTCTCTTTGTGCATTTTGTTGGTGATTAGTGTTTTTGTACAACACAAGTAGTTTCAGATTTTTGCCCTCAGGTGCAAAACAAACACTGACAACCAACAAACACACACGCTTTTGTTTGCCATGTACATTATGTAATCCTGTCGTGAGCACTGACATGAATAGTGCATGACCACCAATGATAACAGGGCAAAAAATTACTTTTATCATTCACATTATACATTTCGCACTTTCAACTCCTTCCTTCCTTAATTCCGTAAATATTTCCCATCCCTTTTCTTTGTCCAACTCATCGTCATTCGCCTTCACGCGTGCTAGCAGCGCTGTGTTGTATTTCCTCGAGGATGATAAGGAATTGCTTCCTTGGTCGGTTGGTTGGTTGGTTGGTCGGTTGGTTAGTTGGTCCGTTGGTTAGTTGGTCGGTTCGTTGTTTGGTCGGTTGGTCGGTTTGTCGGTTGGTTGGTTGGTTGGTTGGTTGGTTGGCTGGTTGGTTGGTTGATTGGTTGGTTGGTTGGTTGGTTGGTTGGTTGGTTGGTTGGTAGGTTGGTAGGTTGGTTCGTTGGTTGGTAGGTTGGTTGGTTGGTATATACATTCAGACCGCTTTACTCCGGATCAAAGAGCTCCTTCTACGTATTGTGTATATCCACTAGAGCGAGACCTTAGAAGCGAGCTGCTTCTTGACCTACTTTGCTTAACTTAAGTTTTAGCTCATCAAGAAACCCCGTAGGCTGCCCCCCATTCCGTGGACGGATTTTAATTGTATTTGGCAAAGCACATCTCATAATTGCCCTAAAATTACTGAAGCGCGCGCAAGCGTACGCCCGCACACACACATCTGCCTTTATTACATAGCTATAACCTACACTGAGCAGCTAGGACTCATTTTATAGAAAGTTACCATGAAATTACACAAAAAGATGTATATAGTACGGTTAATCTTGTTGCTTTAAGCCAATTTACCTTGAACAAGACAGAAGGAAGTGTGTTCGCCAGCTCCACTACACTCATCACGTGACAAGATGCAGTTTTGAACTTATGAGCAGCCAAGTTATAGCGTTAGGGTTGTTTCCCCTTGCAGGTTACGTAAACAATTTCTCGAGCAGGGGACATAATGAAGAGAATTCCTCTGTCCGCAAAGATCGGAAGGATGATGGAAATTGGGTTTCTTGCCACAGTATGGGTCTAGTATTGTTGATATTGCCACGACGTACCGTAACAGCATTTTACAAAGAAGGGTCTGCACCCAGATCTTGCAAGATATTGTTGCCATAAACGTTTGAACAGAAGCTTGTACCAGAGTCTTGGCATATCAGTGCATGGACTGAAAACCTGAGGCCCTGAAAAACACAATATTACACCCAGAAAGTCGAACATAATGGAACAAATACTCAGGTTTCTCTTGACTTTGTAAGTTGTTATTAGTTTTCATTTCTGCCACATGACTACACCATAAACTAGTGAGGAGAAAACGAAGAAAATACGTAAAGATAATTTACAGTTTTTATACATTCTACACACGTTTATAGTTCAAGAAACCAAACTAAATATTTCTGCCCCATTTTTTAGTACTTGAAACTGAACGGGCACGTTTATCAATGGGTTTTCCTCCAAGACGAACTCTGGCTTGCAGAGAGTCGCGTCTAAAGGCGAACTGTTTCCTTTTAGGGTGGAACCAAATTCGAATCTCTGCCTGGTGTCCGATTATCCCAAACTTTTTTTTTATCCCAAACTTACTTTTTACTGATTGAAGCTTTTCACAGTGGTTCAATATCGACATTGGTCTTGTTTTTAGACCTTGATAGCATGGGGATATTGGTCGTATCTTTGACGTTTCGAAAGAAATTGCTGTCTCGTTTTCTAGGGTAAAATGTAAAAAAAAAAAAACTCACTTGCATTTCATGCGAACACCAAAGAACAGGATTAACAATCAGTGACTTTGTCCTGTCCTTCCTCGGAATCTCCAGGCGAATGAGGAATGCTAGGCCTTCCTTAAATATACCACGCTCGAGTCCTTCTACATCCTTCTTTAAAATACGTGTATTTACCGTTATTACACAATCTGAGCAATTTTGTTCAAACCATGTTGTTAAGTGACCATTCAGTCAGTCAGTCACTCAGTCAATCAATCAATCAACGAACCAAACAATCAGCCTATAAGAGTATTTCAGTAATAGGTATGTTCTCTACATTATATTCCCTTTAACACAAGGCTTACATTCAGTTTAATTTTGAGCACCCCTAATCTCTGTATCTTCCCTCGTTCCTTATATACGAACTAGTGTGACATCTTTAGATAGTGTCAATCACAGAGGCTCACAAATTCTGGGGGCCTGGACGCCTTTGCGACTAAGTACTTTACGGTGGCGTCTAATGCATATGGGTCTTCACTATGGAACTTGCTTCATGTCACGAGTCGGGCGCATAGAATTTTGAGGTTGCTACTAGGTTTTTGGAAAATCTTTTCACCCATCTGCAATCGCACTACACGTAGCTGAGCCACGTAATTGCACTTGCGCTTTTAAATTTGCTTCAGAAACTTATTTTTTTTTGTATCTGGCCACTTTGCCCGTGGAATTTTTCTCCTGCTTTCTACTGCGCTCATACTAATGAACACTTGTACGCGTGGTACGGACAAGATAAAGAAATTGATATTTTTCTATAAGATATATTTAATATACTTTCAGGTTGTTTAACGACAATATAAACTACAAGATGACTAACATCCAGTGGAATTAGAGGAAACACGACAGCCAGTCTCAGGCAGGAGAATTTGTGCACCATCCGAAAATGAAAAGATAAATTTCCGAATAAAGGCAAGGCATATTACTGCTACACCAGTCTGTGTAAAAGAAACATCAAATATGCCTACTATATTACATGGACAGGTTTAGAATTTTTGTTCCATATACAGTCAACCTCGGTTATACCTTCCTCGGTTATAGCGGACTTCGGTTATAACGGATGGTTTTTCCATTCCCCGGCCGTTTCCCTATGCTTTATCATTGTAACTACCTCAGTTACACCGGTCTCCTATATATCGGATCTTCGGCCACATCCGATTTCTCCGACATTCCCCAACAGTTGATTTTCCTCGGCTATACCGTTTTTGGCAAAATAATGGCAATTTCACAACGGTTACAGTGTGTTCGAGCGCAGGGTGCTCACTCGTCAGGGCGACATGCAGACTGCAAATGCAATTTGATAGCATTTTGTACCCGGAGACGCCATGGAGACTTGTAAATTTTGTACTTTGTTTGGCTTTGCCAAGGACAAGGTCAAAGCATGTGCGGTTATAATGGATAGGCAGGGACAGTCTCTACTTGTCTCTGTTGTTCACGCACCAGACACAAAGTACTGTAATTGTCATATGTGAGCATCATAATGGCACTTGGGGTAGAGTGCCCTGTCATAAATCAATTACGGCTTGACTTCGGCGCATTTACTTGTAAGATTTTAGGTAGCGATTTTGTAAGACTTTTACTTACCGTACATACACAGAATTCATTTTTCGACAAAGAAGTGATATGTGGCAGTACGGGCCATCCAACCAGGTGCGAATACATAAAAAGGTAAAGCCATCCCATTACAGACCTGGACAGGCCCAGAGGGTTCCAGGAGGTAGAAGCTCCCAGATTCGAAGACAAGAGGCACATGAAGGTGCAAGCTTGTCAGCCCTACGCACCGGCCACCTTTACCTCCAGGAAATATTCCTGGTACTCTTTCTGTTAGAGGCTGAATAGACCCCAGGGCCACAGTGCGGCCGGAAGGATTATGTCAATGAACAATTCCAATGACACCATCGGGAGTCGAAACCGAGGCCTTCCGGTCTGTAGCGCAGTATTTCAACCAAATGCGCCACGCGAATACGTACAATATTTAAAAATTTTGGCCGATCCTAGCGGCCGCGCGGTGTCAGGCGTGGGTCTGCCGCCGTTTGCTTGCTGGGATCGTGAGTTCGAATCCCGCCGGGGGCATGGATGTCTGTTTCTTGTGAGTGTTGTGTGCTGTCACATAGGGGTCTTTTCGTCGGGCCGATCACTCGTCTAGAGTAGTCCTACAAGAGTGTGGTGCGTGAGAGTGAGAACGTGAAGCCACGGTAATGAAGGGGCCCTGGCCCACGAGAGGCTGTTGTGCCATTGGGACGGGGAGGGGGGGTTAAAATTTTGAGTATGTTGAACAATACAGTAGGTGCGTAAAGGAGGGGAGCATTCAGCCATCTTGGTGTGTGGTGCTTCCATCCGTTACATCAAGGGTTCACGAATGTAGTAATGTGTGTTTTTGTGTGTGCAAAATGTAGCTGTTCATGTCCATATGCAATAAAAGTAAAAACAAATTTAAGTTAGGTGGTATGAATTTAAATGTCATGTTAAAAAGTAATTTAACAAAACTTCGTATATAACGGACTTCGGTTATAACGGATAATGTTTGGACTCCCCTTGGGATCCGTTATAACCGAAGTTGACTGTATGCCGAGCCCCTTGCTTCTTTTTCTTTTTTTGTGAGTTCTCACTGAGATCTTCGTTTTTTATTTAAATCCTCCACAATATCTTAACAGCTATATTTTTATCTGGGAGTACCCCATTTTACTATCTAATGGGACAAATTTGGACTGAGCGTGTACGTGGTATTGCTTGGCAACTGGCGCTATGCTTGTAAGTGGGAGTACCCAGGTTGAATATTAGACGGAGCACAAGTTACACTGAAAATTTACGTGCTGTTGCTCAGTACCTCACGATGAATTTGTCATGTATCTAATGCGTGGGAATACCTTAGTTGACTGCAAGAATGAGTAAGGACATGCCTAGGGTTTGTGTAGTACATCTTAGCTATGGTCGCCAATCCCAGTGGCCGCGCGGTCTAAGGCGTGGGTCCCCGACCGCTCGCTTGCTGGGATTACGGGTTCGAATCTCACCGAAGGCAGGGATATTTGTCTCTTTTGATTGTTGTGTGTTGTGAGGTAGAGGTCGCTGCGTCAGGCTGATCACTCGTCCAGAGGAGTCCTACCGCGTGTCGTGTGTTTAACTGGATGTGTTCGTGAAGCCTCGATGATGAGGAAGCCCTAGACCAATAGGGGCTGTCGCGCCATGAAATAGAAGTAGTTATGGAGTCTCTTCTTTCGAATCATGTCCACTTTAATTATTCATAGATATCTTCTCAAATAAATCTGCAGTTGATACAGGATCAAAAAATAAACCTAAACTAGAAACGCTCGTATGTGCCACGTCACTGTGACTTCGGTCAGATGTTGCTGGCCGATACTTCCTCTCTCCCTCGCGGCCTGATGTTACGACCCTCTCTCTCTCTCTCTCTCTCTGCCTCTCCCTCTCTCCAGTTGTACAGCATTTTATGGCATGAGAAATACGTAGCCTGGGAGTAACTAGACTCATTATCTATAGATTTGGAGGCGTTGTTCTCTATCGTAAACTCACACACCCGCCATGATGGATTTGTCGAATTCAATGACTCGAGAGAAGAACTCAGGAGGTAAAATGACTGACGGAGTATTGTAAAATAATAGACGAAAATCCAGTTAGTAATTACATACTGTACTATTTTGATTTTCTGTGTTGAAAGTTTCATATAATTTTAAGATACGCCTTTATTATCTTCATTTCTTAAGACACTAACATGTTTTTGGATGATCAACAATACTCTACAATCAATATTTCCTTTTGGGGCACTCTTTATATTCATCCTAATAGAGATGGTAATTTTTGGTTCATTTACTCAATGCAGTGTACAGAAAGGTGACCAATAAGTATTACAGTTCCTTTAAGCCTGCTTGACAAATAATACGTAATTTAATGGGAAGGAGAAAAATGAGTTGTAAGAAGACACATATGTATCTGTCTGCAGTGGCGTAACTTTGCTTTTTGGCGCCCTATTTGAGTAATAACAATGGCCGCCCCTAATACAAACTATGAACTTAAAAATATCACAATTATTTACTAAATTTTATTTTATTTTGTCTCAACATTTAAAACTTCTTGAGTGCAAAAATCACATTTTTCTTTTAAAATATTCATTTTGCCGTCCCGTAAACTCTGCCGCTCGGGACGGCCGCACCACGCTTCCCCCTTAGATATGCCTTTACCTCTGTGTGTTTTTGTGTGTGTGTGCTTGTGTTTGTGTGTGTGTGTGTGTGTGTGTGTGTGTGTGTGTGTTAGCTACATTCTCGTCACATAATGGACGGCCATTATATTCACGTGCCATGGCACGGCTCCTTTCATCACTAACCCCACCTTCATAACTACGTAATATAAAGTTTTTAATCCTTTCTTTTCATTTTGCATTAAAATTTTTATAATTGCAAATTAAAAGAGGAAGCACTAGATCCCACTTTTTGGAGAACTCGCTTGGGAATAGGCTATGGACCTGTCGTAAGACAAACTACAGAATGAATGAATGAATGAATGAATGAATGAATGAATGAATGAATGAATGAATGAATTTCCATAATCATTAAACTTTCCGCGCATTATTATCCTTAAGATATTACTTTTATTGCGACTTTCATATTTTACAAATACACACACACTGAAAATTTCTTTGTGACGTGTAACGCCTTTAAAATCAGTCCTGTCTCTTCGTTTGTATCTTAGTAACCGAACGCTCTCGTCTTCATCGTTGGTGAGACACAACCGGTAACCGTGACAAACAAGCTCGACACTCAACATTTTCTTCTTCCTCAGCGCATAACTCACAAAGAACACACTACATAACCTGCAACATGACGGACTGCCACAATATTCACGCCCTATTCGAAAGGTCACATTCATCGTTCCTGTCTGTATTCTGAGACAAAACCAAGCGTTAATCTCGTCTGTAAGATGGCTGCCATCTGATTGTTCTCCATTATGTTACAGTCCTACCTATCTCCAAAGAAAACACCTCGTAAACAAGGCAACTCTGCTTAATACTCAACTGTGTCGTCTGTCTTAGCGCGTACCTCACAGAAAACACAGCAGCAATGGTAAGTATGGCAACCGGGGTGTGACTCTTTCACACCAAGGGCGTGGATCACGTACAGTATTATGCCACGAGGTTACAAAACTTGTTTACCGCATGCTTCAGTTTTGTACTGTCATTGAACAGCACATTAAAACACGAAAAGACAAAACTTGAATCCAGTAAAGGAAGTAAAGTTTTTTTTTTTGTTTTTCGCTATGGAGAGCGGACCGTTTATACGCAAGAACATCGTTGATTTTGCATCATACAGCAGAATTCCGATTATGCTGCACCATTGCCAAGAATCTTCTTTTTATCCGACGTGCCGTGTGGTAACAAGGTTGTATTACAGTTACTTAAACTTTATTTTACAAAACTCACTGTATATTATCAACAATGAAGTCAACGTGTGCCAGAATAAATTACATTTTCCACCGCCATCAATTGTCTGCATTTTAATTGTCTAAGTATATATGTTCACACATTACTTCCCACATTTTTTGGTAAGCACACATTGTCAGTCGCTTTAATGTGTTTCTTTTTTTTTACTCAATTACACGAGTGCAGTTGTGCTGTGGTGTGTTTCAGGAAGTTAATCATTCCTCTTAGGTAGAATTTTATCTTGTTAACATGTCAAATGAAAACAGAAAGAAAGTTATTTTTATAAAACAAAAAATGTAAGTCTTAAGAAAGCTAGAAGAATATGAAACTCTGAAAAAAGTAGCAGAAAAACACGCAGTTGGTCTTGCTACAGCTTTCACTGAAACAGGAAAAGAATGAAACTGGAGACTGATGTTGGGCTACAGCTTAATATGAAGAACTGGAAAAATGTGGAAAAGAATTTGAATGCAAGAAGTGAGCGACGTTTTATTCTTCTCTTACACACAACAAAGAGAGGAAAATGCATCAATAACTGGATATCTTGTACGAGAAAAAGCGCCAGATTTTTGTAAGATTTTTTTAACGAAGGAGAATATGACTCCACAGTTACAACAGTCTGAACAAATCGCTGAACAAAAGTTACGGAATGAGGCAGATAAACGTCTGCTGTGAAATATCACAGGAGGATTTTGGTTAATTTTTGAAATCTAGGGAAAATCTTGTCTCGTATAAATAATGATGGTTTATGGCATGAATAACTCTGCAATTATGACGAAACCGGATTCAATTTTAAAACTTTTTTACACAAAGCTCTGGTTTCCTGAGATGAAAATTAGCTCCTGGATATAAAAGACGCAAAGCATGGGTGAAGATTCTCGTCTCTAGTAATCCATACGTTAAACAGAAATAAGAACTCGCTGTCTTCACAAAAAATGTACTTTAAAAATAACTCCAACGGCACTTTGAATTCGGTAAAAGTTCCAAAAATAGTGAGTAGATAAAGGCAGAAAAATTTCGAAGCTTTTTTTCCTGGGTAACTTTTCTTCAATAAAAGAGGTTTAAAAGTAAACCGATTAAAGTAAATCAATTTTTATCACTGACAATCCCTTTTATAACCTTGTTTTAAATAAGTTAAAACTGTGGCATATAACAGTGACTTTTCTACCACCAAGTTTCACCTCACTGTTTCAATATATAGATGCAGATCTCACTGAAACGATGGTTTAAAATTTCGGCGTAGACTTCTCCATTAACTTACGGAAATTACTGAAGAAGGAGGAGAGATTTTAGAAATTTGAACTAAAGGAACCAAAAGGTCCTGTTAACTGGACAGCCCAAGTTTGGGAGAATATGCAGTAAAAAGACTAGCGAAATCGTAGAGAAAGTTACTCGGAGAAGACGGAAAATATATTACAAGCAAATCGACAAAAAAAAACGTGAGAAATTGCGAAATTCTTATTCTTTGTTACACCCCATATATGGCTATAAACTTGGGGATACTGATGATATGGAAGAAAGGGCGAATTTAGAAGAAGAAGACTAAGAAGAAGAAGGGCTGACTGACAAAGACATAATGGACTTTTTGAATCGTGTACAAAGAGAAGGACGGACAAAAGATTGGGCACAGATACTTCAATAGGCGCTCCTCAAAAATGTCAGTGCTCCTAAAACGTTAAAGCAGGCCTACAGAGATTCGACGTACCTTTTTCCCCACCCTTCTTCCCTACGCACTCCAAATGAACAAAATTTATAAATATTCCTTTTATCTACATTACTGATGCTCAACACAGAGAAATCTCTTTGTAATAAACAACATAGTTGTTTCTATGCGTGATTGCAGGTTTTCGCCGCAAGTGTAAATGATATCTTCGCCCTTGTGGGACGTTACGCAGCTTATATTAGTAGTTAGTTACCGACGTTTCGGAACAACCTATCGGCCCCATCTTCAACGGTCAAGCAGTCCAAGAAGAACTGGATCTTATCCTTCTTTTTAATATTCTTCTTCCTCCCTGACCCTTGATGATGAGACCTACAGGTTGCCCCAAATACTAACGACAGATCTACGCTCCACAACATCCCAGAAGAGCGATGATGTCATATTTTTTCAGACTGCGGCTTATTAATGCAGTACTCTGTTGGCAGGTCTCGAAGACGCAACACTGCTAACATTAAAGTCTGCCGCAGTAAAAGATCCCGGAACAGTTTTATCCAACTCATACCCCAGACATATTATCTGTCTAAAATATATGTATCAACATCAAGTTGTTTTTCCATTTTCTTCAAGTTATTTTTACTTGTTTATTTCCAAAGACCCTACCCCACCAAAATTATATATGCAGTCTTTTCTCTTCTAACCTAACCATGTGCCCAGACCGTCGGGGCCCCGTTGATTTCACTCTCCTAGGAGTAATAGGTCACCTGCAATGAGAACGAAGTTCTTGGTTATATACTGGTAGTATCCTGGTTTGCTACCTTAATTGATTGTCGTTAAGTACAAATAATGATTAACATTTACTTTTAAAGGATTCCCAATAAAATGGACCACGTTTCTTATCCAAGAGGAACAAGAGTTAAGATGATTGCTTCGCACATACTGAAATGTATTTTTTGGCACATAGATGGCACTGAAACTGATAGTTTTCTTTAACAACAAATTTTTAAAAAGTAAGTGTTTTTTAGCTGGCCTGTTGTGTGAATAGGAGATCCAGCATTTTATAATTGCTGCAGATAGTTTTGCCTTTGCAAGTGCCTCATGAGAGACGGGAAAATTTAAGTTGAGGCGCACAGACAGCAAAATCAAGATATATTCTTTATTATATCTTAATGTAAAGCAACGTTTGACGTAGCATAAAATATATGCTGTAATATTCTAAATGTTCCTTGAGGCCAGTTTATTCTATTAACGAAGCTTCGACCGTATGCCACTTAACCTAAACATGTCAACATGCTAATATAGATCTCTGCCACTAGATGTGTACGTTACGTATTCTGCAACACATGATCTGAAAACCCCTCCAACATTTCAACAATAACGTCATGTGACTGCAATGGGACTCTCAGCTGATCGGGAGGGCCACTCACACCTCTCTCGCATCCCTGCAGCTTGGACTGCTCCACGCGACGCACGATCAATGCTGACGCTACTACTTCTGCACTTGTAGTATCTTCCTCCCTCACTTATTTCTCTTCTCTTTGTTCCAGCGGGTTCCAGTGCTGGAATGGCTAATTCAGTGTAACACAACCAGTTAGTAATTATATCACAGCATATGCTGTTGCTGGCCTGCGCTTTTATTTTAATGAAGGAAAGGAGTTTTTGGTTAAATCTAGGATTTTTTCATAGGTTTAAGAATGTTGCTCTGGACATTTTCTGTTGTGTGAGGAATATTTATTTTACGCGGAACTGGCTCTGCTGTCGTCTTCAGGTAGTTGGGTTGCCTACTGACAGATTAGTTATTACTTTAATATTATTGGTGGCTACGAAAGAGAAAACTATTTTTTTAATTAAACTGAAGCATGTAGTTACTGTGGGGGCACGCGGTGACGCAGTTGGCTGAGGCACTGCGCTACAAGTCCGAAGGACGCGGGTTTGATACCGGATGGTGTCATTGGAATTTTTCATTTACTTAATCCTTCCGGCCGCACTCAGCCTCTAACAGAAATGAGTACCAGGAGTATTTCCTGGGGGTAAAGGTGGCCGGTGCGTAGGGCTGACAACCTTACCACCTTCATGTGCCGACTGTCTTGAAATCTGGGAGCCCCAACCTCCTGGAACGCTAAGGGCCTGTCCAGGCTTATAATGGGATAGCTTCACCTTTACTTTACGTAGTTACTGTCGGTGTATGAAGATGGCATTAAGTACATACGTTTCCTTTCTATCGGCCTCTACACACACAAACACACACAAACACAAACACAAACACACACACTCACACTCACACACTCACACTCACACACACACTCACACACAAACACAAACACACACACTCACACACACACTCACACACAAACACAAACACACACACTCACACACACACTCACACACAAACACAAACACACACACTCACTCACTCACTCACTCACTCACTTACTCACTCACGCACACACACTCACTCGCACACACACTCGCACGCGCACGCACTAACACACAAACCCACACACACTCACACACACACTCACACACTCACTCCCTCACTCCCTCACTCCTTCCCTCACTCACTCACTCACTCACTCACTCACTCACTCACACACAAACACACACTCGCTCGCTCACTCACTCACTCACTCACTCACTCACACACACACACACACACACACACACAAACACACACACACACAAACACGCACACTTCTAAAGAGACTTCGCTTTAATTTTCAACAGACTTTATTTACCAACAGGTGTACAATTTTACTGCTATTACTGCAAACACATATTTGTTTGTGTAATGTAGACTGGAATGTATTATCATGCATGAAATGTTTTAGTACTTTATGGCTTTCAGGGGGATCTGCTATTGAACAGTCGATATAGTGACCAGCCTACGATACGGAAGCCCGCGGAATTGTTGTTCAATTCCCTGTAGGGTCACGAAATTTATCTTTTATATATATTCCAAACCACCCTCATGCACGACACAATTTATAAAATTTTTTTTCAGGTTACTAGTTTCGGCTTATCAATTAAGTCAACATCAGACCTATTAAATGTAAAGAACCATACAAAAACTTATACGTTCATGTGAAGTACGTACTCTTCCTGACATTTAATAAGTCTGGCGATGGTTTAATTGATAAGCCGAGACTAGTAACCTGCAAAAAGTGTCGTAAATTTTGCTGTGCATGAGGATGGAGTGTATATATATATATATATACTTTTTTTTTTGGCTGAAGCACAACGGGCATGTTTCACCTGAAGATCACACAATTCATCTCTGTTCCAAAGCGTCCATAAGGTCCCTGAGGCCCACCCAGCCTTCTATGCAATGGGTACAGCGGGCTCCTTATCCGAGAGGAGACAGGCTGGGGTGTGAAGCTGACCGCTCACCACCATTTATAGTATAGATAAAGAATAAGTTGGACCTTACCACTGCTTCCTACTTCAAGGCACGCAGACGAGCCAATTTTGCTTTATCACTTCCACATTATTGCATTAACATATGGCTGAGTTTATTCTTCGCAACTCAGATTGGTGTACAGATAATGATGTAGATTCTTTTTCGAGAGATAATATGTTCTACAGACTAATATGATATTTATCTTTACTAACTGACTGTGGTTTGTTTAACGGCGACTTTCAGCTGCCGGGCTTGTATAGAGTGAAATAATAACATTGTTTGTGAATGACAAGCTGCTTGTGGAACGAAGCAGTAATGGTCCATTTTAAGGTGTAGTGTCAGCATTTGTCTCGATAAATGGAGAAAACCACGAACGATCTAGCTAGTTGTTACTGCTGGATAAGTTTTGAATCCAGAGCTTCCCGAAAATCAACAATGAATATTAAATAGTTGAACACGACTTTCAGTGAGAACTGCCCTGCTTTCTTCTGCAACTCCAGGGAATATCGATATTTAGGCCTATATTCTTACCTTACAATAATCAGCTGTTCAAAGGCAGTGTATACGCAACGTGATGGTATATGTCATCCTCAATTGCTTCCATACTTGAAATATACTAAGAATGGTTAATAAATCAGCCATTTTGATGCCACACCTTACCCTCATTCTACGATACATTTACCTTCTGCAGATGATGCAGTACTTTGATATAAATGTAAACAATTCGATGCACGTTACGGTGTGGAAAGTGGGTAGAATTACATACATTTTACAATTTGGAAGTGACTAGACGTAAGTGACCGGTTCCACCTGCTGATTCTCTTCTTCTCCATGGAAAGAGCATAGGCAGCCCTCTGGATAAAAGGTTGCACAGATTCGAAGAATCTTGCACCACATAGTGACGAAAAATAATTTCCAACATTCCTTTAGGAATTATTATATTAAAGACTAACTAAATTTACTGTATATAGTTTTCATTCTTTCACTTCACCCCGACATGTTTCGACGTACGGAACGTCATCTTCAGGGAGTGCACCAATTTTTTTTACTGCTGGCAGACTCGATGTGTTGTTTTTGTTTGTTGCATTCTTCTGTTTGGGGTTGCACTAGGCACTTAATAGATGACGTTTCGTACGTCAAAATATGTCGGGGTGAAGTGACAGAGTAAAACTATACACAGTGTATTTAGTCGGTTTGTAATGCAACAATTAGTATCCCGTCATTGAACGGAGTCAACAGTGTTACACTTAATCCCTTTAGGAAGTCAAATTTTACTGGTAATTTACACTCCCCCTTCTTGTTGCTTTCTTTAACCTTTTAAAGCCTAGCGGTAACTTTACGTTAAACCAGGTTTAACATTAAAAAATTCTACGTGGTGCCCACATTGCGTTTATGTGTTTTGTACGGATCTCAGAACAAACAGCAACTTTTGCCTTATAAAACATTAAGAGATTGGTTTTTATAACCGAAGTGGAGAGTGTTTACAGCGCGGTACGCACTGAGTCCTTATATAAAACAGATACGCTTCGTCTTTAAAGGGTTGATACTCTACTTTTTGGTAGATTTTGAAATGTGCAGTACCTGTTCTAATCAGCCTCTAAGTGAAACAATTTTTTTTTATTTTAAATATGCTGGGCACATTTTTCGATACTTACTGCGAGTACCGTTTTACAATATTGCTCAAAAGTGCAAACAATCTGCAGTCCAAGGTCATGGGGATGAAATCATAATATCGCAAATATGTAACGACGTATCTCTTTGGAAGACAAGCCGCCACTTAGCCTGTCTTGTTGGCTGAACACTACAGCGGTAAATCACAAACACATAGGCAAAGAGAAATGGAGAAGAAGTTCCTTTAATGACAATGTCAAACAAATAAGGCATTCTTGACAAACAGCGCCGTTGTTTCTAAACGAGATATCAAGTTCACATGACGGGGAAGATTAAACAACAAACTTCCATCCTCTGTCTGTTCCGGATTGATACAGAACACTTGGTATCTAGCAACGATGCAGCTTTTAGGCTTATAATGGACACACACTCTCTTTCCACGCACCATATACCAGCTCTTACAGTGAGACAATATTGTCGTTCTGAAACACAGGCACAGAAGGCTACCTGTAAGTTATCCATTATTTCGGGCTATTCCGTTTTCTAAGCAACTCCATGTAGGAAAATTTCTTCTTTAAAGCGTGATGGTGCTTCAGGTAAGCAAGATGTATATTACACAGCCTTTTAAGAAATTGATTTGAAATTTGATTAACGTGTTGAAAATTATTTTCCATTGGTCTGTATCCTCAGCCAGATTAATTCAGTCCGTAATCTATCATCCTATTTCAAGATACATTTTAAGACTATTCCGTTACGTAATTGTATGCCTTATAATTAGAAATTTCTCTTCATGTTTCCAGATAAAATTTCACTTGCATTTGCTAACCCCCGTTTTATATTAAGCAGCCCGTTAATATATTCATGTATGGCACTGTAATATTGCACATAAGCTTGAAAGTGTAACACAAAATAATATATTTATTCTAATATACTGAGCCAAAAATTTTAATGCTTCACGCACTGTGAACTGTCTTAGGTATGTAAAAAGATATTTGTGTTCTAAGGTACGGGCAGACTTACGAGTAACATCTTGGACTACGCATAAAGGAAAAACATATTTAGAGGAACTACGGAAAACCAGGAGAAACTCGAGTAAGGGCATAATTTTCCTGCTTGATATATGAAAGACATGCCTCCCAAATATTTCACAAATCGTTTACCGCTAAACCAAATTTATTTGTGGCAAGAACAGCATAAATTCATTTGGGTAATCCTTTATTTTATGGTCTATGAGGGCACTGCTGGTTATAATTGATTATCGATTTTGATGGAGTGCATTTCACTTCTAGGTACACAGGTGTATGTTTCGTGCACGTACTGAAACCGCGTTCCTTTGAATAAAAAACAGCACGATGCAAATGAACCTATTTGGTGTTACATGTATCATATTAAGTTCACTGTTTACTGCAGTAATATTACAAATAAAACGACTGTATTTTATTAAAGCTCCATGTTTCAGACGAATGAGTAGGGTCCTGTCTCACAACCAACAATTCTTTTTATTATTAAAAAGAAGTTAAAAGTATAAAAACATACACATAAAACAACCGGTTTCGGCATTAATGTGCCATCATCAGGTTTTTTTCCCAAGAACACAATACCCAAGTTTTACATTAGTTGATGTGAATGCACATGTAAACCAATTACTCTTTAAGAGAAGGCCTTCTCTGTATACTAAAAGTTTTATAAAGACGTTACAATGTTGTGTTAAGTGATAAAGCTACGGGCTTTTTTTGTGTCGTAGGGTGTTAGTTGTGTAGGTTAAGATGGTCTTACTTCATAGGTATCCTGTAGTCCTGTTGGTGTAGGTTAGTTTTGTTGTCTTCTTGCCGGATTCCTTTTTTGCTATTTTTTGTTGTTCTGCAGGTTTTCCGGGGGGTGTAGGTTGTTTATGTTGAGTTGGTCCTTTCTTCGTAGTTTTATTTACGTTGGTTGATTTTTGTCTTCATAGTAGGGATGTATTTTTTTGATGAATTACTTCGGTGGTGTCCTTGTGGCTATTCCTGAAGGGTGGTCATACCTGTTGGCTGGTGGTATTATACTTTTCTGTTTATCCTGTTGGTGTTGTCTCGTTGTATTAAAACTATGTGGTTGTTCCTCTTCAGTCGTAATCGTGCTCATGTGAACATTGTTCTGAGAGTGCTGTCCTATTTAAAATGTTGTCTTCAGGTAGTGAGGTGGATCGTTTTTTATAAGTTCTTTTTTCTTCATTTTGTTTCTTTTTCTCCATATGGATGCATTTTTTGATGGAGGATGTATTTGTGCTATGTTGTTGTATTCGGCAACGGTTTTGTAATTAGGCGATTAGTTGTTATTGAAGCTTTGTTGTCCTTGGAGGGACCACTGTACTGCTTTGTTGTTTTTCTTGCTTGTAGGTTGTAGATGTTACGAGCCTGTTTAGTTAGTGTGATGTGCTGTGACTCATTCGTATGTTATAAAAACCAACGGAGATGACTAATATCAAATTAATCCATGTTTCAGATTTAATATAGTTCAAGGCTGTCAAGTACAGCACGAGTTTATAAATTTATATTCGTAGCTAGGTTGTGAAGAGCGTGTGGTCATTCCACCCAAGGGCCTTTCGAAACGTGGGGTTAGGTTTTCGAATCCTACTGAGGTACTAGTATGTGTGAGTGTGTTATTGTGACACCCTATGTGGGCAGTGGGCGTCTGATCCCCCCTTATGGAGCAATAGTGACTGCGTTAGTAAACATTTAGAATAGATCTGTAGAATAGGATTTAGTTTAGCGTCTGGCAAGTCTGCGTAACAATAATGCTAGACATCTGTATTACGGATACATAAGCCTGCTTTGTTTCTAATCGCTGTCGAATTGCCGGACACACACACACACGCAAACCCACACATACACACACACATACACACATACACACGCACACGCCCGCGCGCCTCTACGTAATGGTGTTACACACTGGCAACTTTTAGACAAATAATCAAGCAGGCAATAAAAGAATTTTCTCGTTTATAATTTATTATAATCCTTCATTGCCCATTCCTACATTCCATTGTAATCCTGATGAATTTCTACACTTATCTGATTACGTGTTCCGTATTCTGTCGCTTAAACATGTGCTACATTTGAATAATAACCGAGCATAATATACTATAGTCGCAAAACTGGGTTACACTACCCTTTATTCACTGTAGGTATCAGATCAGTTGTATTGCTACTAAGCAAACATTTATAAACCATTTCCTATACAATGCTTAAATGGGGGTTTCCCCATTAATTAGAGGACTAATGTCGATATATTTCCATCTCATTTGAAGCATTCGGCAAAGGTGTTCTTTTGCCACATATGTGAACTTTGTCTAATAGGGTTTTCGTCCAATCAATTAACCTTCTGTAGCAAAAATTTATCCATTGTCAAGTCGGAAATATTTTTACCGCAAGATGTTTTTTCAAAGCACAGTTCGCTCCTTTAAGCATTCATCATAGAGATCAGGAAAGTTTTTCGTTTTGTAAGAGATTACTCTGTTGCATTTTGAAGACGTGGAAAAGACTGGGCGAGAGTGGAAAGAATAGAACTTCCTCATGATGTGTGGTTATCACCAATTTTACATTGATAAACTTTACAAATCAGATTATTACACCAAACCTGCGTCACATACACACAATTTTAATTCCCAGCGTTCTGTCCTTTCCGCATGTAAGCGTATATTCTTCCATTTGTGCTGTATACATTAAGTTGCATCTACAAATTCATTTAGATTTTTAAGAGATATTTGTCTGTTCCACGAAGTTTCACTTCTTTTTATAGAACGCTTAGAAATAAACCAAATGGGGACTGAGACTCGGTTAACTTGCTGGCTGCTCAGGGCTCCTACACACTAATTGATTGATGAGAACATTGGTGGAATAGTGAGTGGCACAGTGAAACCAAAGTAAAATCGAGACGAGCTTGCCTACTGCTGCATTATCCACTGCAAATCCTGAAAGAAATCTCCGGTGACGAAAACTTGATCTACAGACGTAGAGACATAAAGCCTGCTCCCTGTTAAATATTTCAAATGATCTGGCAAAGTTTCAGGTACGGAAAATAACTGCTAGCAAAACTCATACAATTAGTCTCCCCAGACTTCCAATTACACAAAGCTTTTTGGTCCATGTCATATTTTAGATAACGTAAATTTATCACCTCACAGCAAAATGCACAAGTAATTACTTCATGTGTCAGATCGGCGTTCCCTTTAGTAGATGGTTGGATGATCGAGACCTGATCGAGCCGGAATATGTAATGCTTACAGTTACGTGTATGTTACAAATTAGCTTTTTCTTATTAAAGTTAATACTACCCTTAGCAATACTTTATTCCGAGAAAAGAGTGTTACTGAAGTACAAATTCTGTCTACCTTAAATCTGTACGATATGAAAATTAGGACTTCCTCGTTGTCGCCTTTTCTTGCTGTGGGGTTGCAAACAATACTAAACGAACGAAGAATTATGGTTGTAATTCAACTTGACAGAAGTAATATTCCTATCTCCATTGGTACATTAATTACAGTTACAAGAACTGAAAGTAAGGATAAAACCTGCAGTATCGCCGTGCATTTGTTTACATTCCTGACAAGAAGGACTTCCGGGCAGACATCATAAAGCCTATTTTATTTTTGCACGAAATTCAGTCCTGCAAATTTTATGTTCTAGATGACACATTTGAGTTGTAGCCGCTCCCTTCCATATTGTTTCCAATTAATCACTCAAAAAACATACTATCCCACACACTGACAGCGCAGTACAGAAAAATACTGAAATGAGAAAAAGCCGATCCCAGTGGCCGTGCCTTCTAAGGCGTGGGTCTGCGGGCGTTTGCTTGCTGGGATTGTGGGTTTGAATCCCGCCGGAGGCATGGATGTCTGTCTCGTGTGATACTGTGTGTTGCCAGGTAGATGACTTTGCGTCGGGCCGGTCACTCGTCCAGAGGGGTCCTACCGAGTGTGGTGTGTCTGAGTGTGATCGTGAAGCCTCGATAATAAGGGGACACTGGTCCACTAGGGGCTATTCGGCCATGGGTGGCGGGGGGGGGGGGGGGACGAGAAAAAGGACAGAAAGAGTCCAAGAGTTAAAATGTGGTTTTCCTGTGGGGAAATTAATCCGCATAACCATTTACCATTTTTGTACTGTGAATTTGCTCATCTTTCTCACCGCTACTATTATTGACTTGAAACAACTTATTAATTATCTCCAGTACAGTAAAGGTTAATAATTCCTTGCAGCTGGTACGTTATGTTCACATGTTCTGTGATATTATCCCAGTATATTTCTATATTTTCCCAGATTTGTCGCTCTAAGTCACTACAGGACTTGAAATTAAGAGGCTATAATGTCGCTTCCACCTCAAAATTTTGCATAACTGTCACGTTGTTATTATTTATTTTACAAAATTAACATGTACGCCGATAGTTTGAACCCAGTGGTACAAGAATGATACACAGCTTCGTAAAATGCCATCGCATATTTCACAAATTTAAAAGGTTAGATTCACACGTAGAGCTCATATTGATTTCCTAAACAAATTTTTCTTAATAAATCAACGTAAGCTGAATTATGTCCTTTCAATTCTGACAACTGAAATTCGAAAACACCTCAGTAGTAGTAGATGCTTTTAGAACTGGGGGAAAAATAGGTATATCACTTGACGACTCTTTATACTACATCAGGACATTCATGAAGTACCATCGAGACAAATCAAATAGGCCTAATCGAGAAAAGATAATATACTTGGAAAATTTATGTGTTTTAACCAGGGCTGTGGAGTCGGCACACAAAAGCTCCGACTCCGACTCTGACTCCTCGATTTTTAAAACTTTCGACTCCGACTCCGACTCCTTCATAAAACCTCAATATGTATTAATAACGGTAAACCTGTAAGACATTTCATCGCCACCACGTGAATCATCAGGCTACTTTTTTTACTTATAACCTATATTTAAGTATAAGTCTAATGGTTACTGTAGCTGTCAGGGCTCTGGAGTTGGAGTATCTAGTTAAGATATTAGACTGAGGTCGGAATCGGTACAGTTTTACTCCCTCCGACTCCGAATCCACCTAAGAATTCCTTCCGACTCCGACTCCACCTAAAAATTCCTTCCGACTCCGACTCCACCTAAAATTCCTTCCGACTCCGACTCCACCTAAAATTCCTTCCGACTCCGATTCCACCTAAAATTCCTTACGACTTCGACTCCACCTAAAAATTCCTTCCGACTCCTACTCCACCTAAAATCCCTTACGACTCCGACTCCGACTCCACAGCCCTGGTTTTAACAGTTTACAGTGAGGGCCACTGGTCTTGATATTGGTTTGCCGCACGTGCAAGTGAATACCTGCAGGCCATACCGATGTGAAAAGCTTCTCGTGCTCATTTATCAGACATTACCTTTGTACCTGCCGCACTAATTTCACACTCAGGAGCTTACGTCTCGTTACTTGTGGCTTTGTCACATCCAACAGCATGGTCTGACTAAGAGTTGATGGATTTAAGACGCCACGTTATATTTCTGTATTTCATTACAGCCTGTATTGTACCTGTTTTGCAGAGGAAATGGATTGGAGCCGTCGGGTTTATAAATGGGAACTCACATCAAGATGTGCCTACCGCAGCTCCCCGAACCTTCGTATTTTTCTACAGCGTCAGTTTTACAATGTATCACATTCGTGACGTACCAAGTTAACAGCTTCAAATGTGGACATAGACCTGTTTCACTTTACAAAGTGATAAAGAAATGAGCCTACGTCCACGTGAAATGTGTTATTCAAATAAGTCTTCAGTTGCCAACTTATATAGCGTCGGTGATAGTTGAAGGAATATACACGGGGCACTGCGGGAATGATACAGGAAAAAAATAAAGTCCTCAGAGAAAAAGCCTATCCCAATGTCATTTTGTCCAAAATAAATTCTAGATGGACTGGCCTGGGAATGAACTTGGGTTTCCTCTGGTAGAGGCCGGCAGAAATCCGCCTGGACTATGGCACTACCCTGATTACTTTCGCCTTGCGTACTTCCTTACTTCATCAATAAAAATATACGTAATTTATTGTATGATGGCCACATGAATCTAGATTACTGTTGCAAAATTCGCATCGTTGTTGTACAGTGAACTCTCCTGGTTATGGTGGTGGCCGCCACAGAAATATGTCGGAATACGGAGTGATTTTGTAACGACTTTTCAAAATCATTACATGATGCAATATTTTGGGGGAAATTTTACACACTAAACCAATATTGTCACAAATGTTCTTGTTGCAGGGATATAGAAAGAACAAATCGTATGTTTGAAATAGACATACGAGTATTTCTACAAGCAATTTTCGCAAGTGTCATTAGAGTAAGAGAAGAGGATTTAGAGAATTTGTTACTAAAATTTTTATTTTAAACAATTCTTACTTTCCGTTACTATGTTGCACAGATCACAAAGCTTCGAACAAGTGTGAGTGATGCTAGGAATATGAAATGTGTACGGATTTGAAAGAAGCCAAGCGTTACACCGTCTTAAAACTGAATCCCGAAATTTGACTGCAGAGCTTTTTGATGAAATATGGCCAATTTGAAACCGTGAACATGCTGAACACGGCCATGACAACCTGTTCGACAGTATCTGCATATAGCATCAAGATGCGGACATGAATGTTTACCACAATTTCTCCTCCTCGCATTAGAAATTTGCCAAGTTATTAATGAAATGAGAAAGGAAAGGAAGAACAGTATGTGATATTGCAGATGATTTGAGGGACGGACTTTGAATCCGCGATCTTCCAAATACGTCCCTCTTTTCTCTATCATGTGAGAAGTGTAAGACAAAAATTTAAGCCTTAAAATTACGTGATTAATTAGGGGTAATATGTTTCACAGTATTACGGACCTTAAAAACGTACCTTACTAAATCAACCTGACAGCCTCAGTTTCTTACCCTGTTGCAAAGCACGAACTGATCAACAAGAGAGTCACGCTTAACGGCAAAAGCGTCAACAGAGTCCCAGAATGGAGGAACCGAGCTGCATAATTCCTTTCCCTTATCTGTCTGTCGTCTGAAATTAAATTACAAGGAAGAAGTTTTAGACCTAGCCTATTCTGAAGGGAATTGGTGTCTGCATGTACTGAAATAACGGTTAGAACTTCAAAGAACGAAAATTGGACCAAGGAAGTTCCACGTCAGAGCTAATTGATTTAAGATATAAACTAAGCACCATGACTTGTGGTAGTGATATCTCAGAAGAAATAAAGGTTTCCGTTGTTTTATGAGAGTTATAGCACTCATGTTAATCTGATGCTTTCCAGTCAAGTTTGTTATCGAGCTTGCTGTCATGACTGAGTGTTCGCGGGTTCGGACTATGACCTTGTGTGCCTGTAGTCGCAGCTAATCGATCTACATACAGCGCAAAACCTGGAACTTGGCTTGAGCACGAGATCCGTCAGGCAGAAATACAAAAACCCAGATTTATTCCTGGAAATACTTAAGTCTAATATGTCTTCCTGCAATAATTATCGTGCTATAAGTTGGGTTCCCTTCCTTCCTGATAATTTTTATTTGGAATTGCTTCTTTATTACGCAAAACAGTGCCTGTAACTGATTAGGATTTCTGCAGTAACATTCTGCCCACTTAGTGTTCTTTTGTTTTACTTAGTATTCTATGTAAAATGTAAGATTGGTAGAACTCTTTGACAGAATGATCGGTACATCGTGTGGAAGCTTCACTAACAGGGCAACAGAAAAACGACCATGCACTGTGCCAGATTTGAACGCTCGATTTCAGAATTTTAGCCATCAAATTTTGAGGTCGCTGTAAGTCACGAGACGGGCAACGTATAATACGTTCAACACACATTTGAAGTGTCGTCCACCTTCCTCTGGCTTGTTCGCGCTTGTGTTTAACCGCCTGCACAGTTTGGTTCAGGCTTCGCGCATTACAAGCCTGTTGGAGAAGTTGTCGAGGCATCGCGGGGATTTAAGTAATTTCACAAGTAATTCGAAAGATCGCGCAGCATGAGATGAGATGCGGCTTCAGAATCACTGTTAGACACGAGTTAGGTTATAACGAGTGAACAATGGCAGTTTTAAAGAAATCTTCATTTGTATGTATGTATGTATGTATGTATGTATGTATGTATGTATGTATATATGTATGTATGTATGTATGTATGTATGTATGTATGTATGTATGTATGTATGTATGTATGTATGTATGTATGTATGTATGTATGTATGTGTGTGTGTGTGTGTGTGTGTGTATGTATGTATGTATGTGTGTGTGTGTGTGTATGTATGTATGTATGTATGTATGTATGTATGTGTGTGTATGTATGTATGTATGTATGTATGTATGTATGTATGTGTGTGTGTGTGTGTGTGTATGTATGTATGTATGTATGTATGTATGTATGTATGTATGTATGCTTTTAATAATGGAGCCGGTGCGGCTGCACGGGAACACGCACTACGTCATCCCCGTCACAGTCTTACAGACGCTAATGTGCTCCGACGACTGGTGCAGCGTCTCCGAAAGACCAGCCAAAGAAGGTGTCACAATTGCAGCTGTGCAATGACAGCCGTGGAGGAGGTAAGGTGCGTATTTGTGTGCGCGTGTGCGTGCGTGTCTGCGTACACTCACCTGTAAATAGGCGTATATGCAATAGCCTGTACGTACACCGATATGCATGCAGAGCTGTCTCTTTAAATGTTTACAGAACGCAGTCGATAGAAACAAGTGTATATACGGGCCAGGTGATGCAGTTTGGTGTAGACATGTATAAGGACAGAGAAAAGTTCCTATATATCAGTTTCCAAGACATTTTTATACCAAAACGTTGAAGGCATTTTTTTGTCTCCCATACCTGAGCTGCGTGCTGAACCCATTGCAGCGATATGGATATTACTACACAAACGATGCTAGGTGAACTGTTCAAGACACTAAGTTCTTTGTTCTCTGACACACTAACGTGGCCACAAGACGCCTCAAGGCTCGAAATTTAAGCTGTTTATGTGTAGTGGTAATGTTAGAGACTGTCACGAGATGGGAAGAATTTAATGTAACATAACAATGTTCACAGACAAGAAAACATTACTATCAAAGAAAGTTGCACCTTTCAATCAACACGTGATCTGTATTGTACATACCCTGTTCAGAAGGACTGTTATTTTCGAGCTAACAAAGACAATATTCCTACTTGTACGTATTATGACATGATAACGTGTAACAAGCCTGGAGGTGAAATTTCTAACGTCGAACCTGGAAGAAATCAATTTCACGATCCCTCGATATACATCGGGAAGCGAGCTCCTGTTACACACTACGTGGGACGCTGAATGGGATCCCTGAGGGGTGTGGACGCAGTGGCGAAGGGGGATTTCCTTTACTGTGCCGACTATTTAACTCCGGTCGACCAGCTGGTAGTCAGTTACTTCCGTGACTGAGCTATCGAAGTAATTGGGGTCAAATACAAAAGCAGATGCGAACACGTCAATGTGTAAAATACTATCTGCCTTTCAAATCTTGAATGTTCCTCTCCTTCCACTCGAGATTCTATTTGCTGGCTGTGTTGCAAACGTCGCTGTGTGCTTCTGTGCAGTATGTTGACTGTATGGAATCGACACGCAGATAGCCAGAGAGATTTTTTCCAAGTAACTTCCTCGAACAGGGGTGAGACAGCGTTGGCCGCACAGTACTTACGAATCGATATACAGCGACATATTAACACTAAAAATGCTATGGGAAATATTAGTTTTTGTGCGTGCTTTCGAAGTGGAAATACATTAATTAGTAGCAATGTTAAGAAAAGAAAATTTTAGGCCCACGTATATTTTTTTCGGTGGGTTTACTCTTTTAGGTTATTAATCTTATATAATTAACGAATTTTTTATTTTTAAGGTACTTTCTCAAAATTTCAAAAAGCGACTATTAGCTTCGTCATGTCTGTCCGTCTGTCCGTCTCGCCGTCCGCATGGAAAAACTCGGCTTCCAATGCACAGATTTTTATGAAATTTGATATTTGGGCATTCTTCCAAAATCTGCCGAAACAGTTTAAGTTTCATTAAAATCTGGTAGGAATAACGGGTACTGTACATGAAGACCTACGAACATTTATGACAATATCTCGCTCAATTCTTCATAGAATGACAAATGTTTCAGACACAAATTGTAGAGAAAGTCAAAACACATACTTCATTTTCAATAACTTTCTTCCGAAAATCATGCCTTTATAAATGTGGGAAAGTATGGAAGAGCTCGACAGATATCAGGTGACAAAATAAAACTGCGCGTGCGCTTTGCATGCTGGATAACTAAGAGTACAGACACACACACAGAATATGTAATACTTATTGCTTTTCCACTGCAACAGTGGTTACGCGAACGCGCTTCAAAGTTACGTTGCACGTACATGGCCTGTTTTTATATTGGAGGTACTTCAATAAAAAATTTGTCTGAGATGTTATCCTTCGCATAGCTACCGTTTCTGGTTATTTTGTTTTTGCTATAACAAAACACTTCCTAAAAGAGGAACATTTCTCTTTCAAGTGTGTTCATACATAGTGACACAAACAACCACCGGACACACAGGGACATATCACCGAAAAAGAAGATGATTTGCTGCAGTAGATGTTTGTAATTCAAATTGTACTTAGTACAGTACACATTCCTTATTATACTTGTTATTATATTGCATTATTATATTATACCACTTGAGAGACCCAGACGTAGATGGGAGGATAATATCAAAATGGATCTTCAAAAAGTGGGATGGGGTGGCATGGACTGGATTGAGCTGGCTCAGGATAGGGACAGGTGGCGGGCTTTCTTAAATGCGGTAATGAACTTTCGGGTTCCAGAAAATGCGGGGAATTTCTTGACTAGCTGAGGACCTGTTAGCGCTTCAAGAAGGACTCTGGTCCACGGAATTATTTAGTTATAATTATATTATAATTGTTTTAACCATTTTAATATTCTGCATTTTAATTTTATTATTGCATATCTGTGTTATAACTAGCTACTATTGTATTTTTCTTTGTTGAATACCTCCTGAAAATGGACGAAAAGGCCGAAACATGTAGGAGGTTTACCTCACGTTGTATATCATTGTATCTAAATATTAGTGCAGTTGTTGGTATGCATATGGTGATGAATTAGATTGTGTGGTTTTGAACATAAATTTTTCTCTAATATTTGCGGTAAAAAAGAAGATTTTAATATTTCTTTACTTTGGTGCATAGAATAGTGCATGTCTAGACAACGTTAAGGTAGACCAACAAATATGCATTTTAATATTCAGTACACGCAACCACTTCACACAGATACCACCGGGTGTGCCACAAATACGAAGACGCAACGACGATATCTACAAAAGATCAATGACCCTAGTATACAACGCCAGCCCAATGTCAGCACATCACACACTTTTAATGTAAAGGTTTAATATTTTATCAATTTTCCTGTATGTAAAACTAGATTTGTGTATCGCACCTTTTAACTGCGCAATCCGAGTGAAAGTGAATGGTCGTCATTTTAACTGCAATGATTTGGGTGAATGTGAATTGTTACAGACTGGGACTCTGAATTGTTTCTTAAATGAAATATTACATCGCTTAAATGCAGAAAGGAGCCCGTGACCCTTGATGCCCCCTGATGATCGTGGCTTGACCACCGAAACATGTAGGGGTGGCACTGATACAAATACGTAACTGTAAACAGTGTGAATATTTGTTGGTCTGTCTTAACAGTGTAAAAATAAGCACGGTGTACAAAATGTAAAATTAAAAAAAAATGTCTACACAAATTTAAAGAAATTAAAGTCAGGAGAAGAGTTTAGCTTAGATTTTGACAGTCCTCCTAAATGAGACATATAATGTGCGTGACCAAACTGTAGAGTAACTGTAACCTTAAATTTAGCGTGAAAAGGAGGACACATCTTCCCCCATCTCAGCGCTGAATGGGAAAGCTCACACAGTCCCGCATACAAGGCTTCTGTGGCGTCGAGTTGTAAAGGTCTGGGTAGCCATAGGGTACCAGGGTCGAATTTTCTGGTCAACATATCATACCAATTGTTTTACTGAGAAAAAAGGTATTAAAAAAGAAAACATTTAACTTGTCACACTCGAGATAAATACCAGTTTGTCTTGATGCTGTTTTTGATGTTTTTAATTTATTTTGTTTTAAATGCTTAACTTTATATTATAATTTATTGCTGTAAAACTAATACCCTGAGTAGTTCAATCATTACAGTGAATTGTTATGGGCTCAAAGATCTGTGTTCGATTCCAGACAGAGGTAAAGATTTATATTTTTACTACCGTATCTAGATCAGGTCTAGAGCCCATCTAGTTGAAAACCCAAGGCCTTCCTTCGGTAGTAATTTGGCCGAGGTATGAAGCTGACCACACATCTCCATCTACTACTGAGACTAGAAATTCATGGAACTATCATTCACTCCCCCACACGTCTTCGTAGCGTGGAGCTGAATTAAGCATAGAAATGAAGGTATGTTAAACGCAAAGGAAAATGTCCTGGATTTAATTCTGTCTTAATGTTCGCGGTTTGTAGATATGGTGCGCCTTGCTAGAAGATGCGCAGGAAACTGTAGATATACATTACTACGCATGCGCCGCTGTTATCGTTACTCTTCAACATTATATTTCTCAGATCATCATGTGGGAATAAACGATGATGAATGTAATTTTGTCTGAATTTAGAGTTTATGATACGCCACTGGTTTAAGTTGGGTAACTCGCAAAACCATTTATTTTTATTTCTTATTATGTTTTGCTTGCCTAAACTTTGCACTACGCCTCTGGTTGTTTCAAACATGAAATGAAACACTGAAACCCATAATAGTGAAGAATTACACGAAGTTACAGAACTACAGAATAGCGGCTGATGTATTATTGATAGACTCATTATACACTGCGGAGAAACAGGCGATGGCGGTGATGGAAGTAGGGGAACAGACAGCCTTAGGGAAATAGTCTATGCTTTTAGTTCCGGTTACACAAACTCCTGTTTTAGCCGACCATCTCACGGTCCGTGACAGAGACCACAGCTCAGGACACAACGCGTCCAGTGTAGGTCCTTGACGTTAATCTTATCACAGAGCCGCAGTTGTTTTTGTGACGCCATTCGCTTCGAGTCATATAATCTAGGACAACTGTCCGTTCGCTTCGCCCTGTGACAGGAATTGTCACCGTAATGGCAGCGACCTATCTGCAGTCAACTTGCTAATGCACAAGGCTATCAGCTAACTTGAGGACACGCTTGTAGTAAATGAAGGGACGCCATTGTCAGGCTATCGACTGGGTTAGACACCGATTCAACAAATTCGTTTCATGGACCATGACGCAATTTACGGCCATGAGCGATATCTAGACCTAAACTCACAGTAATCTGCTCTGGATAAAGCTGTTACAGCATGTGACAACAACGCAGCGTGAACATACTATTATGTCGGTGTATTAGATAAACTTTAAACATCCGATATATAAGACGGGAATTTTTCGTAAACCTTTCTTACAATTCCAACATTTCAATTCCATTTAACGGCTATTTTTAACAGCATAAGTTACATGAAGGAAGGAAGATTGTGAATCATATTTCGGAAGTATATGGAAGGAAACGGTTTCGGTCCATGTTTGTTATTCATTATCTGATCATTTTACTGGGCGAAATAACAGAACCAAAAAAATGCCATCATAGCCGGGTACCCTGGTAAAGAATCAGGACCTGGTCTTCTGCACATTTATGAGTGCTGCTTTTATATCGCACATTCTATTCCGGGTTTTGTATTTTGTACACATCAGCAGTGTGAACCACTATACAAAATTAGGTTTTGTAAAGTCCTTATTTTTCAGCTAGAAAGCTTACCGTTTCTTACACTTCCATAAATTACAATAAATGACACAGGAACACACAGAGTATATGGGTGTTTACATACAGTAGTCTTATTTTATTTAACAACTAACCTTTGTCACTTCCTTCCGCTATGAGTCGACAGGAAGTGGCATCCGATATTTGTCAGTTAAAATTATGACCTATATATCAGGATTTCCACAGCGTGGTTCGCAAGTTGTAGGCTGTTCGCGCAAGTCACTGGGCTGTAGGACAAATTGCATCTAAAGTACAACACGCAGGCAGTCTACAGGCACATGAGGCAGACCGTGAACGATGTTTTAAAAGACATTCTAAAGGCGAGCCTCAAAGCTAACTTAGCGTAACCTGCTGTAGTTGGATGAACTGAAATAGGAAGCCGTAACATAAGGAGAAATTTTCTTTATTAATAGATGGCTCTTTTTTATTTGCATCCTAAAATGTGGCTGGCAAAGCTCATCTGTCAGCCCAGCCTTGCTGTATATTAACATTAAAATATTTAGCAAAGTCAGTAACTAACAAATGGAAATTACGTTCGCGAATAAATTGCAGATTAACCCTTTAAGGACGAAGCGTATCTGTTTTATATAAGGACTCAGTGCGTACCGCTCTGTAAACACTCTCCACTTCGGTTATAAAAACCAATCTCTTAACGTTTTATAAGGCAAAAGTTCCTGTTTGTTCTCAGATCCGTACAAAACACATAAACGCAATGTGGGCACCACGTAGAATTTTTAAATGTTATACCTGGTGGTAGGTAAAGTTACCGCTAGGCTTTAAAAGGTTAATTTCCAGGAATATTTGCTGATCACGCTGTTCAGAATTGTTTTCTTTTTGTCTTGTGTTCAAAAACACAATAATCAAAACGTAAAATATGTTATTTCACTTATTTCTCTACATTATCGTGAAAATTTGCCCCTCTTCCTAACAGAACACGCAGATCCAAAGAATATGTGGACAACGGAGCGCTATAGAGGAAGCAAGTGGAATGAGGAGAGATCTGCATAGTGAGGAACTCCATCCCTTCATCTGATGTTCTAATATTGAAGTATGAGTTGGACGGATAGTTTACTTTGGAGATAAGGAATTTTCACACAAGGCTTTACTGGGGAAACCTAAATGTTAGATATTGCCAAATGCATTGCCGTAGAACATAACACGTTTTGTTACTTGTATCAATAATGCTACACGTTTCGGCCCATCTCAAGGACCATCAGGAACATAAACACATATTTACAACACAAGTATGTACGCAAGTTGAATATTATTAATTTGCGAGCTTACAAACTTTACAGTCTTGTTTTCAGTTTTGTGTAGCATTAAGAGGTGAGTGTTTATCTTCTTGTATAGTTCATATGTTAAAATATCTCTCTAAAATTGATTGTGTTTCTAAAAACAGTGCACCTTCACATATTCTTCGAAATTCGATACGGTTTTCTCTAATTTTTAGTTACACATTCTACGTAACCCAATGAATGACAAAGAAAGCCTTTGGCACTTGTTTTGTAACACATTATAAAACACCTTTCTCTATATTTTTGTAACAGCGATACGTACCCATTTATAACACGAAATTATACGAGAACATAAAGGATAACGTTCAGGCGCACGCAGATCTTTCTTTCTCTCTCTCTGACACACACATGCACGCACACACAAGCGCGAGCGCGCGCGCAAATATACACGCGCGCACGCGTATGAAGTGTTAAATCAACTCAGGGAGCATTGATCCTAGGCTTAAAAGTGTGTCCAGCGTTATGATAGGAGAGAAAATTACTGTTTCGTCATAAGTGAAGATAATGAGACTAAAATGAGTGTGGTTTAGGAAACTGGCGGCTGTGACGTAGCTGGTATAACAGTTTTCTTTTTTCAATATAATATCCCGAGAGGGATTCTTTAATACGACAAATGATGTAATGAAACTGCGAAATACAGTTAGATGCTGTAATAAATTCAGTTTATTGTAGCTAACTGATGACGTTCCTTCAAGACAGCCGACACATGTGGTGCGGTAGGAATACGCATAAATACAAAACTGTTCTATAAAAATGCTTATCGATTGTAACATGTTAATGTTATCACTTTTCAATATCAAAGAGGATGCCACAGTTTAAAACTGACTCAAATATGGCCACGTGAGAGCGCATCTCACAACAATGACACGTGTGATACGGTGCCACAACCTCTCTCTGGTTGCTTAGCAACTGCTGGGTGCAGTTTCGATCGGTCCAGGCAGCCGCGCGCCAGCCCCTCGCAGTGGCACCGTGTCTGCGGGTGTTAGAACCAGCCGCTTCTTAGAGGTCATGTGGACCATCTGAGAATTCGGAACCGGACTGTTCCATGGACCTTCCGATTGAGACAGAGACGTGCTCGGCCCACCGTCACAGTTTCCAGTAAAGTTTTACTTCTTTTACACTGCTAGGTCACACAGGACTGTGAAGAACAGCATTTGTGTAAGTGACCTATATTCTATTAACTTCTGTGGCATATTCTCACTGTGCCAGCGTACGAATTAATACTTTATTTCACAGCTCTCAGTCATTGTGATCTGACGAATGTTTCTATGAACTGTCAAGGCAGTAATGACGTGTTTGTGTACAATATAAGCGTGTTTTACTTACTGATTAATGTTTTGCGATTCTTTCAGCACGTAATGTGTTTTGGTGAGTTTTTTACAGGTTATTATAGCCCTTCCGTAGAATTAATCACAACAGTTATTTTACACCTCACCTTGTTTATGTAATTGTATAGCGTATGGTTAATTACTGCTATTTTTTCATTGAAAGCCACTGTAGGGGTTACGTTTAGTTTGGGTTTATTTTGAAAAAATATATTGTAAAACTGTTTGTTGATAGGACTGGTTATAAAAATTACCATTTGGTTGAAATGGTTAGAAATATTTCATCTTATTCGTGTTTGTTATAGTAAATCTCTTCTTCGTAAATGATCAAACTAAACATTTCTAAGGCTGGCATGCACAAATTTTCCTCACGCTCGATTGAAGTGTTTGAAGAAGGGATAGTCAAAAAATTAGTTCGCATTTCACGCAATTTCGTAATCCCCAAAAAGAACCTACACTGATTGTGATTACATCAGGGAAATTCGACGCAAGGCGCGTATTAACTGTTTCCAGCGCTGAAGCAAAATATTGGCGGCTGCGAACTTAAGGATGGCCGCGATGTGCGAAGGGCTGTGACACGATGGCTGATAACGCAGGACACGGACTTATATCGACAGGAAATAGGGAAGTCCTTCCGACGACAAGATGCATTCCTTAGCGTCAGGAATGTGTGGAAGGCGGTGGGATAGCAGTGCAATTAGATCTGAAACCTTCTTATTCGAGTTCAAAGCGAAGAACCCAAAATATGTGCATTAAAATCTCATTTTATGACCGGCACTTGTACTTTGATTCGATTAATTGCAATGATTGTGTTTTCTTTTCGATCGTAAGGTTTTCTCTTTGGCCAGGATTTTCAGTGTTTATACATGTGAATGAATTGCGATAAGATCACGGGCAGTTACCACACTTCGAATTGTGTGTGACTCTAAAGTGTTCTCCTGTTCGAAAGTTTTTCTTTCGGGAAGGAAGATTAACCCTTTAAAGACGAAGCATGTCTGTTTTACATAAGGACTCAGTGCGTAACGCGCTGTAAACACTCTCCACCTCGGTTATAAAAACCAATCTCTTAATGTTTTATAAGGCAAAAGTTGCTGTTTGTTCTGAGATCCGTACAAAACACATAAACGCAATGTGGGCACCACGTAGAATTTTTTAATGTTAAACCTGGTGGTACGTAAACTTACCGCTAGGCTTTAAAAGGTTAATACTTTCCTTCGTGGAGAGATTATAGATTACTGTATTGCGTTCTCCGATGATGGTGACTGTGGCTGGGGGAGACTGTAAAGTGTGTCGATAAATGGGGAGCAACGTAGGTCGTTCGAATTTCTAAGTGATTGTGTTTCGTCTTCCTTTTCGGTTTGTTTTATTTCGGGAAACAAACCCGGGTGCTCCTCCACCGGAGTTAAGCTGTCGAGGCACGAAGCTGAACATTCACGTTCATCCAGTGCCGGGTTTAAAAATGAATTGAGCTATAGCTCCACTCCTCCATACGCCGCCGTGGCATACATAGGGAAAATTTGACGTTTACCTTATGAAGGTATTCGATGTTTCATTGTTAAATAACATCTTAGCATTACAGCGCGAGTCAAGACGAAAGACCATAAATTCGGGACATATTTTAGTTTTATATGTCATATAAACTTCGGTCCTATTCTGAACAGTTGTGCCATTACGAATCGTCTAAAGTAAACAACATTTCAAATGGCGTACTCAGTGACATATTTCACAGAATCTACTCAGGTGTTCTATACTTTCAGAATGTCACAGGCTTTTGCGATACGCGTGTAAATGTTACTTCATTTTACGCTCCTAAGAAAAATACGGGCTTCCCTCACTGATTTCCATCAAACTTAAAAATTATCAAGAGAATTAAGTGTAGACAACTTATACTAAATTTCACCTAATTCGAATAATAAATATCGAAAGTACGGGTAGTCTCGGTGGCGCATTTGGTTTTGGCACTGCGCTAAAAGCCGGAAGATCGCTGCTTCGAATACCGATGTTGATACTGGAATTTTTCATTGGCATAACCCTTTCGGCCGCACTATGGCCCTGGGGTCGACTCAGCCTCTAGCAGAAATGACTCCCAGGAATATTTCCTTAGGGGTAAAGGCGGCCGGTGCGTATGGCTGACAACCTTACCACCTTCATGTGCAGACGGTCCTGAAATCTGGGAGCCTCAGTCTCCTGAAACCATCTGGGTCTGTTCAGGCCTGTAATGGGATTGTTTTACCTTACGGGCTGTCTATTTGCGCCCTAAATATGGCTTTCAATGCGCCGATTTTTCCCTGAACTCATCCTTGAACGACAAATTTTATATAAAAAATGTCCTACACAGAAATTCATAGACATCCGACACCGACGGGCAGATACGCTCTCCAAACAAGGTGCTGCTTTTTTTACCCCATAATGATTGCCTAAAATGTTATGCAAATGTGAAACACAATAAATGATAATAAAAAGTAGAATAAAAGTTACTAAACATATATATTATCTACTTTAACGTCAAAAAATATTCTGAATTTTGCTCACAGAATGTATTCAGTCCTGTTTGTTCCGTATGATTGTCACAAATTTGTTTTTTAAGGGCGCAGTAAAGCGTTTTCCTTGACCCAGTAACTTCGTATATCAGAAGGATAATTCTAGAAATACTAAAAAAAAAAAAATAAGTCCCTTTCCTGCTGGAAAGAAGTTCCAGATTCCCTTAACTCACAGTCACGTAATTCTTTTTACACGTCTACATCACTTGGAAGATGTTCAAGTAATTCTGTCCATCCATGAAGCTGGCGCGAGTCCAACACTCGGATCTGTGATGCGGAATTATCACTTGCAAATTGTTTAAAAAATCCCGTCACCCAAATGTGACGGTCAGTACTTTCAGTAAAAATCCACGAACGATTTATCAACATGTTAATTAGTGAAATTTGAATCACAGTTGCTTTATTATGACTGTGGCTTGCTTATTTCTCGCCCATGGATAAGACGTCAAATTGATATTCAACGAATGGCAGAAAGCCATTACTACTAACGAACGGTGTGATATTCCAGTTCCACACAGTACCTATTTGAACACAACAGTGGAGGGTCCTTCTCTTAATAAATTCATAAATTGAAACACCTGTTCATCAGTGAAATGACGAAAGGGACGCTCAGACCCATCATGATATTAAATATTCTGTAATTCACATTTCTATAGAGGGGATGGGAATTCCCATTTTACTGAAGTTTCAGGCATTTGTTATATTTTCAGCTTAATTACATTTCGTTGTTCCAGCCAACTGATCCATGCATACATAATAATTGCGTAAATAACACATTAGAACATGTATGTTTATTCTGACAGATATGTTTCGATATCAGCATATAAACTGGAATAACAAACACTGTTTAAACTTAGACAGGCCTGGATCTTTTTTTGTACAGCAGATTTCTACAAAAAACAAAGTCTTTATTTTATAGACTGTAGTATTACTTACGCAATAGGATGTTACACGTGGATTCTAAACGCTTTGTCATGACAATTTATTTTTATCAGGAGTCTGTAACATAAAGGATAATATTAAAACGGGTTTTAAAAATTGGTCAGGAGAGTGCAGGCAAAATTCATGCTTTCAGTATAGGGACCAGGGACACGGTTATGAAACTGCGGATCCCTTATCATGCAACAAAGTTTTTGACAAGCAGAATTTATGTTAAAACCTACATAATGATTCCACACAAACTCACGAAGCAATGGTGATGTCTTTTAATTCTTTGCGCCAAGGATGTGAAAATTTAGACGTAGTTTACAAGAGTCTATGTAATTGTTGTAGACAAATTTTGTCGTACTTATCCTTTCATCCACTTACTCGAGAAGAAAGTGCAATGTAGAATATTTTGATCGAACAGGGAGAAATTAAGAGGAGGCTGAAGAGTTTACAGGATAATCAAAGGAAGGACATTGAAATTAAGAAGATGAGAATTTCATAAAAATTTTAGCTGGAAATATGAAAATAAGAGATTATTTCGGCTACCTACGTGTCACACGGAGAATAATATTATGGCCGATCGTAACCTGAGTGCGTGGGATAGATTTGTCTTTTTCAGGCTACAGCAAATGTGACAAGGATGATACTCAACACAGGGTTCACACAACGCCATTAATTTCTCCACAGATTTAACAATTGTCAGCAGCCCGAGGAGGCCTGTTTCTATGCAGGCAATTAACTAAATAATTCCATGGTTCAGAGGCCCTCTATAGAAGCTAACAGGGCGTCAGCAACTCAAGAATTTCCCCGCATGTTATGCAACCTGGCAGTTGGCTACCATATACACAAAAGCTCACCACATCTGTATCCTGAACCAGATTATACTAGCCCACACTACATGAATCTGTCTCTTTAAGATCCGCTTTAATATCATACGTCTATCTTCGCCTAGGTCTTGCAAACTGTCTATTACTTTCAAGTTCTTTCACCAAAATTCTGTATGTCTTTCACTTCTGCGCAAAGTTAATGAGAGTTTAAATTACGACAGACGTAAAAAGAAGGAGCAGTGGCTTACGCTCCCTTGCTGTTCCGTCAATATCTGTCAATAACTGTAGAAAATCACAGGACCTACTTGGATTTATAATAAAAAACCAACTAAATGCACAACTATAATACATACTCTATGAGCCTACTTTACTCCTCCAACATGTTTCGGTGTATTCACCACCATCAGGTAGGTACACATCATATCATTACACAAAAGATCAAAACATTAAAATGTGGTGCTGGTACTGGCCCTAAATATCTTTCAGGACTTTTATAATTGCATATTTAGTTGGTTTCTAATTATAAATTATTGTCAATGCAGGGAGATGAATAATATAAAATCTGCTTGGACGTTTGATTCATTTCCTTTACGTGTACAATGCTTGTCAACTCTTGGCTAAAGCTTTTAGTTGTGCACTGCCAAGTTACGTGGCTGAATAAGGCAAAGAAACTGTACTAGTATTTGAGTCCTGTCAATTGCGGAAGTCACTAAAGCCCAGGAGCATAAACATCTCAGAGCCGGGCTGCCGATAACACAGCCTGAGTACCTGGGGATTAAACGTTCCATCCAGAGAGCTTGCCATCTAGGGGCAGATCACCACGATAACATGGTGAAGCACTCGCAACCGTAGAAACTTTAAAAATATTCACATCGCAGTTTAAGGTACAATATTCGGAAGGTAATCAAATGCTTGTTGTGATGCAGACATGAACACTGCAATATGTGACAATATCAATAATTACTCTGTTGGGACTCTTCATCCATAATATCCAAAACTACGTTCGTATACACACAGGAAATGGGACGACGTCGTCAGTATAATTCTCAGCTAGGAGCCGGACAACATGGGGTTCGATCCCCAGCAGGTGTTAAGAGATTTTATATTTTCCAAAATGCCATTCAGCCTCCTAATCAGTGGGTACGGGGAGTTCTTTTCGCGGGGATAAAGCGACCGGGAAGTAAGTCTGACCACTCACTCCTATATAGTGCCAGGTTAAAAACGCGTGGAGCTATGTACCTGCCCTCCGTGTATAGCAATATTTATCCTTATATGCAGTGCCTGGGGCCTGTAATATTCTTCTACAAGTTGCATGTACCAGAAACCAATGCCTATTCAAGGACCCCTGAAGCATTTCGTGAGATTATTTCGACAAATCTGAATTCAAAATAAAACCAGAAGAACTTTCACAAAGTGCACGGAGAAGCCTCAGAATTAATGAACATTTAATCCATACACATACATACATAGGCGTATACATACATAAGACATACATGCGTAATACATATATATATATACATATAGACATACATAATTGTTTAGGCTGCGCCTTCGCGTTTCGGATTTAGATATTTCTTCTTTCAAAGTTTTTCCCTAATCCAGACGTCCTGACTGCGAGCTTCTCCTCAGTCCGTCCAGACAAATGTCAAGGGAACGCACTAATTAGGTCACCGTCTGCGCAACCACATTTCAAAGTCACGATTCAAAAATCACCATACCTACGTAACTTATGAAATCAAATAAGATTCTTTAAATGAAAGAAATGTCAATTACGCATTGCCTACTCCCCTTATATTCGAACTCATTCCGTGACAAAAACTGCCTCAAACACTGCAGTTACTCACCCAGTGAAAAAGTTCCCTGCTTTTGACCAGCATGAAGGCATAGCTATATCTTCACAGGAGTCAATAATCGGAAACCAGTTACAGCCCAGATTCTATACACCGTTAGGTCATCAGCCAAACGGTTCGACTGTTGTATTAGAGGTACAGGGATTGGTTAAGCTATTTGTATTAAATATAATGGTTACGGATCATCGATTATATTACTACGCCATAAAAATAATTAAAACTTGAATGAAATGTGGTAAGAAATGTGTTTCAGGGTATTACTGCATGCACCTGCAGAGAATCAAGCAAGGACGCGAAACCTCTTTGTGAATATAGGCTACTGTCACCGAGAATTGAAGCAAATATGTATAGAACAAACGTATTATTGCTTGACTCATTTCCTTGTTGCCTTCATTATCTCAGAATCCTGAATTTAATAATTCTCCTCTCCTCCTTGTTCTTAAATCAACATACAAAAGTGTAGTGACGTGTAAGCTGGCAGCGTAACTTAAGTTCTTTACCCTTGAATTGAATTTCTTTTAATAACTGACTTTTTATAAGCCCAAGCGGTCAGCATACTCCGACATATACAACACATTTTTAAAATAAGAACCTCAGCTTGTAACTTAATTATCGCGTATTTAATATAGCTCACTCTATTCACATCTCAGTTGCAACAGCATCCGTGGCAAATACAGTGGGAAGCTCTTTGAAATCAGTGGTCTAGGAAACCTTTCTTCACAAAAATCTCATTCACTTCAGACTGGCATTGTTTAGTATGTTATTGTAGGGTACACATAGAAAGACAGTCAAAGACATTTGCTACAATGCTGTCCTGTAGTGGTTTTCACTTAAAAAGCTTGCTTGTTTAGTGGAATGCAATTCTAAAGCTAAAAGACTTCCTGGGGTCGTATATTGTTCTATGTTTCTCACTTCACAGGCGAGCGAACAAGATGTCGCTCTGGTTTTGTCAGTCATTCCACCAGATTCTCCAACTCAGTATCCTAGAGGTTGATCCTGGAAGCTATCAGTCAATCGATGCACTCCTCCTCTCTTAAGCTTGCGTTATACCGCATGTTCCAAAAATTCTTAAAATCAAAATAGCACGACACAGACAAAGCGAGTATAAGGGAACACTGAAGCATAAACACTGTTGCCACGGGAACGCATTAATTATTACATATTCTGAATGTGTGTCTGTAACTTTAGTTAGCCAGTACGCAAAGCACATGCGCCATATTATATTGTCAATTGTGGCCTGTCCGATTCTACCATATTTTTCCATGTGTCTAATAAGTGGAACATCTGTCGGAAAAATATTGGACATAAAAGTTGTGTTTTGATTTTATGTAAAAATTTTGTCCCAAACGTTTACAATTCTAAGAAAAATTCAACGAGATGTTATCATAAATCCACACAGGTCTTCATGCAAAGTACCCGTTATCCATACCAGACGTTAACCAAGCTTGTATCTTCTCGACAGAATTTCGAAAAATAGTCAAATACCAAGTTTCACAAAAATCTGTGCAATGGGAGCCAAGTCGTTCCATGCGGATGGACAGACGGAAAGACAGACATGACGAATCTAACATTCGCTTCTCGCAATTTTGCGAACGCGCCTAAAATAATACAATCTCACAATCGTAGGTTTCTTTGACTGTACATTACATATTAGGTTTACTATTTTTAGAATTCAGGATCCAATTTAGTTTACGTCTTTTGTGATTTCTCGTAGTAAATCCTTAAGAAGTACAGCCAATAGAGTGACCGGCTGAAAAACAGAGGATTGGTGCTCGGCAGTTTCACGCGTTTAAATAACAGGAGACTGGATGAAGGTGCACAACGAAAAGCTTTATAATTTGAATTTATTTTGGAATAATAATAGGACAACAAAATCATGGCGGATGAAATGAGTGGGCAAGTGACATACGTGGAAGACAAGAGAAATGCGTACAGAATTTAGGTTGGACGCATGAAAGAAAGAAGTCGCACAGAAGTCGTAGTACATACGTGTAGGGAGGTAACGTTAAATGTATCACAAATACGAAGCGTGGTTTAAATAACGAGATTAGTTTCAAGGATTTGCTTCATTAATGAAATTATTTTATCTGCATAATATCCTCTTCAAAGTAATTTCTGTCGAAAGCTACACACGGCTCCATACGAACCTTTGACACTGCGAAGAACTCTCTGAGGTAACTTGTGAGAGAACTTTAAGTAAGTCTGCTGGTTGCTTTTAGATGTATTCCTTTGACGGACAGTGTTTCCTCTGAGCAAAGTTTTCGATTCTGGGAAAAGAAGGAAGTCGCGTGGGGCAAGATATAATGAGTAAGGAGCGTGTCCGAAATTTTACACTTGTTTCTTAGCCGAAACTGCCGGACAGAAGTCTCTTTGTGATTCGGTGCCAAATTCAACACCGACTTCAAAATTCTCGTGATTTTAGAATGATTTTCTGTTTTTTCGATAAAACTTGAAGGTAGGATTGTTGGTTCACCCTCCGATTACTTGTAAATATTAAAACACGACAGCTTATCTAAAGTCAAAGAACATCAGCGCCATGATTTTATTTTTTGATTTCGACATTTGAGATTTATTTGTCCTCACAGATGCACCATTTTTCCATTGCATGGACTGACACTTCATTGTGGGTCTATTAAAGCCAATTTCTCTTGTAGGAGACAATTTTCAAAAAAATTTTATCATCTTCACTTTCCTCCAAAATTTCAGAATCAAAGTGCTTCATTGTCAACTTCTGACATTAAGTGCACTTGTTTTAGAGCATTTTTCATGTACAAATTTGGTATCAAAATTTATCACTGTTCCTTTCTCCATACCCAGTACCGCTGCTATCTTTCTGATGCCTAAAATGTTATCTGTTCTCGTAAATTTCCTCGTTTTTTTTCACATTTTCTTATCATTTTCATGGTTACCGGACGGCCAGATTGTCCTTCGCTGTTCACATTTTCGCTCCCCTCTGAAAAACCTCTTGTGCAATTAAATTTTCATCAAGCACCGTAGTGGCAAGTACAGAATATATAAAAATTATTACTCGAAACTACGTACGTGTAACGGAGCGTGGTTTGGCACGCGACTTACGAAAGTTTTATCCGTAAATAGTGCATTATGATTTCTGTAATCACTAGAGAAAGGTGTTGAAAGATACCTGTCTTTATTTAATAGCCACATGTCATATAAAAAATGAGAAAGTGTGGCTTGTTTCACCCGACGCAGGACTGTAGGGAGTTCTTGAGAAAATGGTGAAGAAATGCTTTGTACATTAAATGGAGGGAATTTTCTCAACTGCTGCTGAAATTTTATTTTATCGGGAAGGTTTCAGGGAGACACTGTCACGGTTTTTCTCTTCTGTTTCCTGCCGAACCTCTTCTAAAGTAGCAACGGTGTGTAGATGTTCAGTGTAAAGATACAGAATGTGTGCACTGTTAAATCTAGGTTGTTTACATACTCGTACATCCACGAAGTGATGGATACACACACAAACATCCGAACGTTTTGTCAAGCCTTTGTGTCAAGGCAGGACCAAATATTAAAGTCGTATGAATGCAGCTTCCTACCGTATGTATAGTCGCACAACCTTAAAATTAAATTACGAATATATCTCTAACAAATGTATAAAGAAGGAAAATTAATCCATCTCTAATGGATGGAAATCGTATACCTACAATTACGGCACTCCCCTTCATTAGCAGCGGTATACACTGTCTCCATGCACGCAACCGCATTCTGTTACAGAGTATCATACACATACGCTAATGTTACCTGTTATCAAAGGTGCAACTTGTAGGTACGTCATTACAATTTATTGTTATTTGGTGTACGTCATTTTGAATGCGTCTGTAACTTTCATAAGAAAGGTCATATGACGATGCTGCAAATGTGTACTAAATATCTACCGCAAGGAAATGTCGGACTGGAAATTCGCTTTGTGTATAAAAATAATTTACCATCTGATATTAAAGGACACGTGCGCAACTGCATTCTATTAGTGACAGTGTCCGTCATACATAGGTGCGAACAAATAATGCTTATGGGTGAGCAAATCGAAGAGAGGGACTGTGTGATGTTCGTGTCTTAATGTCTTACACTAAGTTAAAGACCTTTAGAGTTAATTTATTTACTTAAGAGTTTCATAACCAGCGTTTAAATAATAGGTCTATAATTTAGAGTACTCAAAACACTTGCATATATGCTGTGTAAATATATCCATACAGATTAAATACATTGGTTGTACTGTGATTGAACTACTTCAACTTTCTTTTATCTACTGTCCTTATTTTAGGATCGAAGTAGTTAACACAAAGCGAAGGGACGTCGACCTCAGAGCCATCAAAACAAAGGACTAATTTAAAGTCAGAGAGTCACGATGCTCGAAAATCAGAACGACCCGTGTGGACAGAATATTGCGGACGGATCGGAAAGACGGTGACACAAAGAGCAAGAAAATGCAACAATGAGAGAAGCAGAAGTGCCTGAAGAAGAAGAATAAAGAATATTTACCGAAATTAACGAGCGTCCTGGGGCACTATGAAATAGCACAAACAATGACTCTGCAGTTGAAGACGGCCACTTGCTTTTGCAGAAAAATAAAGGAACCTTCACAAAATGTTGAAGAGAAAAGAATTTCTTATAGCTTATACCAGGCCATTATAAACGAGGATTCTGGAATGAAAAATTTCGCAGCAGAATCTGTCTACAACTACTGACACCTTGCAGATTCTTTCTTGAATTTACCGGACGTAAATGAACAAAAGCTTCCTAAAAAATCTCGTAAAATATAACCGAAAATGAATCTGTGTTTATCCCCCCAAAATTAAGTAGCAATTACAATAAATCGAAAAGGAAAGTCCTTTACGTTCCGATTTCGAAGAACTGCACCATACTCTCATGAAAACCAAGGACTTTCTGTTGTTTTCTTCGAATACAAGAGCGTTTTATACCGTAAAATCACTGCACTAGGCCACACCCTTACATTGCCACAATTCAGAATTGCGGATTGATCTGTGTTTACTGCAGTGGGTCGAAAAATTCTACGGAATTAGGCCAATAATAAATTCATCATAAGAATGCACCTTCTCTCCTTCAGGGGAGAATTTTTATCCAAATACAGCATTCCATAAGTAAGACAGACTCTCGCCTCACCGGAAGTAGTATTATGTGAATTCATAAATTTAACGGCAACTAAAGGTATGTAACTAGCCTTTCAAAATTCAGCGGATTGCATGTTAGCAATTCAAAAATCAAATCTTATAGATGTTTATACTATTGACACGAAGGGAGAAACAAGTGTTTGGGTCGTGAAGGAGCCTACTTTGAAGGGAAATTTATCTAATTCCTCTAAGTGGAATGTTCGTTCTTAGAGATTCAGTCGTGCATACAAGACATACAGCTCCTTACTATTCATATTGGCATAACTCTGCAGCTTGTTATAACCGTATATCAAGGGAGATCAACTGAAAACCGAACATAGACGCACAGCAAGAAACGGCCTTACATTTCCTCATAAACGTAAGTAATGTATAATTTATCGATTATTGGAGTGGTTGTTGTAAGTTGCGTCTTTCAGCTCTCAGATATGGTTGACATCTGGTGAACATATTATTAAACACTATTTGAAGTTCTTATCGAAAAATTTCCGATACTGCACGGAAGGTTTAACTGCAGCTGCATCGTCCGAACACTGCCAGTCTTGTGGGCGTGCGTAAGTTACATTGCATCGTTTTATTTAGGGAGCGAACTTTAGTATCATGCTTGTAACAGACGTGTTATGCACTTATTTGTTTGTTTGTTTGTTTGTTTATGCAATAGAGTATAATACAGATGATTTTCATTGTGAAAACCTGCATAAGGAAGGAAGCGTTTACATGTTGTAGAAAATTTACCATGCGGTTTTCCGGTGATTCAGTTCCTTCGAAATAAAAGGTGCCCGAGAGCTGAAGGAGATCATTTCCAAAATTTTCTCTAACGTACGATGACTTATGTCACATATATTACATGTGGAAATGAAAGCTGTTAATTTCGCTGTGACCCCACATTTTTTTTTCAGTTGAACTCCCTGTATGTGCAGATGTGTACAATGCGCAAATATGCAATATTATATCAGTGGTATATGTGCGCAGGTCTGCCATATTTAATCACATACACGCATAATTCTGCAGTCTATTATCACTGGTGTATACGCTCACTGCTTAAATCTGTTATCATCTATACATATGCGCAACTTTGTAATCTGTTATCATTGGTGTATATGAACACTTAACGCGATCTGTTACCACTGACGTAAAGGCCCACGACTACCATCTGTTACCACCGATATATACGAGAAAATCTGAAACCTGTTTTCATTGACTTATATGTGATTCTCTGCTAAGAATTATCTACGTTGTATTTATACAGTAGCCCTATAATACACACGCATATAAACTACAAATCACAAACACTAATGTATTACGGCCATATGATTTTTAAAGGACAGAATTTTTATGGGGCAACAGCCCAACTCAGGTCTAGGCCGCCTCATTGTTGATGCTTCTAGATCACACACACACACACACACACACACACACACACACACACACACACACAGTATGACTCCTCTCTACGGATGATGAAATTGGTGCAGAGGCCGCTACCTACACAACACACACAACAGACGAACATCATGTCATCAGGGGGATTCAAACCCGTAATCCCAGCAACCCAGCGTCTGCAGACCCGCGCCTTTGACCGCTCGGTGGCCGGGAAAAGGACTGATATAGGGAGCCTAAACGTGCGCCGTAGTAACTATGTAATTACTACACGCATGCACGCCACTGTAACCCATGTACAGTGGTATGTCAAGTGTCATTGTCAGCCGTAAATCAATAGTGTGCTACTAAGCCACAGTAATCTATGATTGTACGGCTGTGCAAGGTGTAAATCAATTATGCCCTTTTACATCACTCTAATCCATTTAGTACTGATATGTCTGCACACCACTGCACGACACACCTCGTCTCATGTCAGCAATGTAATTCACTGCATGGTTTTGCCTCTTTCTTTAACTGCAGAAGTTAGTTTGTCCATATGGAAGGAGCATTAATTCCATTTCGTTATGAAGACTCAGAATATAATTCTAGAGAGAAAATAGTTGTTTTACTGGATTTCTTTAAAGTTGCAGTAGACTTTGAGCTCTTAAAACTGTTCACATTGATCTCTTGCCTTTGTTCTCGGAAGCGTACGTTTCAAAAAGGGAGATACCTGGTGGCTGACAGCTGTCATGTATCCGATGCGCCAGCCTTTGTTCAAAAGTGAGAATTACAAAAAATGTAAGCTAAAAAGTGAATATTTACTGCCGATTTTAATGTGTTCCATGTCCGTGCACTATATTATGCAAAAACACTAATCACCAACAAATGCACAAAGACAGTTTTATCATCAATTGTAACACACTCCTACATGTTTCGTCCCTGCTGGGTCATCTTCAGGGAGAAACTTTCTGTTGTCCTTACACTAAAGGTTGCATTATACAGTTGAGCGAGAATGTGCTGTTGACTGTGTACTGCGTTGTTTTTGGAGGCGTGAACTCTTTGTGGTCTCGGCTTGTACTCTGCGTTGTTTTTGGAGGCGTGAACTCAACTATATAGTGCAACCTTTAGTGCAAAGGCAACAGGAAGTTTCTCCCTGAAGATGACCCAGCAGGGTCGAAACATGTAGGAGTGTGTTACAATTGATGGAAAAACTCTTTGTGCATTTGTTGGTGATTAATGTTTTTTGTATTTACTGTAGAATTTTGAAAGAAATATTTCAGAAGTCAAGATATTTTCTGTTTATTTGACAAATAATGTAAATAATGTTTCCTTCTCCTCTTCAATAATGCCTATAGGCAAATTCTGCCCAAAGTGTCAAATTTTCTGAGTTCTAAACGCTCTACAAAGATTTTTAGGGTCCCTTGGACGGGGAATTATTCTGTTGAAAGCCATTCAGCTTTACAGGACAACACAAATAAACAAAAGAATCAGAGATACACCCACACCTGGACAGAGATTCGAGCCACAATACATGTTATCAAGCGACATAAAAGGCACTCCAGTACCTCTATTGTATTATGTTGTATTGCACCAACAAGGTTTGTTAAAATATTTTGAAATTCACATCAAATTTCTAGCTGTTACAAAAACACACGACTGTAGTGTGTCGTCTCTTCATCATTAAAACTTAGACAAATACTTAAGGATTTGAGGTCTCTAAGCAAGAAGGATGTATGCTGTATGTAAAATAAATCTATATTTCTCGACGGCTTTGCCTTGCGACAGCCCTTTACTGTCCTGTTGCAATCCTGTTATCAGTCTTTCCAGACACTTTACTGTCCTGTTGCAATCCTGTTATCAGTCTTTCCAGACACTTTACTGACCAATTTACCAACGAACAAAATATTATTTCTTGCCAGTGAGTCCGTCTAAAATATGGAAAAGGTAAAGCATTTCATTGCGGTACACGCGGAATTCATGCCTGATATGATAAATACGTAAAATAATATAATTTGAAAACCTGGAGAGAAATGTACAACTTGTGACACCTGTGAATAGACGTGAAGGTAATATTGGAAGTGGTGTTAACGAGAAAAAATTTGTAGGCTGGGATCAGCTAGCTTATAACACGTTCCAGCGGCGGATACTTGTCGACGTGTCATGGAATGAGGACTCCGTCCTTCAGGAACATGCCGCTGCGTCAGCAGGTAATCAGATCCCGCCCTTTCTAGGCAAAGAACTATCCATGAAAATATTTCCACCCTTGAAAATGACAAAAGTATGTTGCCTCGAAAGGTTGGGATTTGTTGACTTATTAAGCAGGGTCAGGTCCTAGAAAAATGCTATCCCCAGCTACACAGCTAAGAAAACCCACAACTAGCAAGTTAACTGGATTCCAGTTTCTCAACTCTGTTCCTGTCAGGTTCTCAAAAGACGGCTCTTTTATATATACGAAGTACGTTAGGCTACTATTTTTATTAGGACTGCTGGTTTCTTTGATTCCCGTTGCGGTAATGCCTACTCTGTCTATATTATTGTATGAAAATCTTAATATCTTTGTGGCTATTAGATGAATGTCCGGATGCTATGTGGAATTAAACCGGCTATTCTCACGAAATTTTTCGTGGTTTCTCAGAGTCCGTCCAGGACAACCCCGGTATAAGTTGTGTGAAAATTGTACACTTGCTTGTCCGTTCCAATTAACCATTTGCAGCATAAAACCATTCAGTGCTGTAGGCATTTTAACAAGCTTCATTGAATAACACAAGAATAAATAATCAAAAAATTCGAGAATAAAAGAAAGTGATAATCAATTCATGTGAAATACGGGCAAATACTCTGAACCCACATTATGTCACATTATTGCACTCAATTTACAGACATGAATTACTCTGTCATTGTGTCTATTGTGACGCGTGGTATAGACCCTGGGAGGTATTGCCATACTCAGTCTAGCATGTCGACCGTAAGCCAGCATGACACATCATTTCGGTTACGCATTCGTACGGTGAACGATGCTTGACAGCAGGAAAGTTAAATACAATCCACGTGTCGAACAATACTGCACGCATAGTACACTCTGGAGGACGAAATAGGGTAATTGGTATAGCGACTCGCTACGGGCTGGACGGTCTGGTGTTCTAACCCGGCGGAGTCGATATTTTCCAGACCGGCCCCGAGGCCCACCCAGCCTTCTGTAAAATGGTACGGGGTCCCTTCCGGGGAGTAAAGCAGCAGGGTAATGGCGTTAACCACCAACCTTCTGCTAACGCCGAGGTTATGCGTGGAGCTACACCTCTACCTTCTTCCAGTGCCTGCTTGGCATGTTACAGGACAGCTTTGCGTTTAGTCACACGCTAACGTGAGTTAACGAGCATCATGCTATCCGGGTGACTTTGCTTGGTCTTAACAAATAATCCAGTATGTTAGTAACTGCTTTCAAAACGTAATATTGTAAAGAAAAAAGAGAATAAGATTTATTATTTTCTGGCGAACTTTTCCTAATTTTCCGAAGTATCAGAAAATGTAGGATCTGAACAAACTGTAATGATTTTAGATGTGAGTGCATAAGATACTGACAAGCAAAATCACAACGGTTTCTGTGGTACCATTTAACCAAATTTGTTTCGCACAGTCGGCATGTTATACGAATATTTTTCAGTTTCCTTAAAACACCACCAATTTTAAAAGCCTCGGTACTCGTGCGAAACAAAATTTTTAAAAACTCTAAGAGAGTGGCGTAGAGGTGTTGCCACTTCCATATCCCTCAGTCTCGCCATGCCTCTGTTTTGAAGACAACGTTTCACAGCGCACTGAGGTGGACTCATTTCCGATTTCATGGTGTTCGCAGCAAGTTGTGAGAAATCGTATCTGCAGTACTGATGTCCATAATTGAAAGAGGGAATAGACAACGGACAGACAGACAGAATGGACGGGCATACTAAAGCACAGATGCGGATTCTACAGATATCCAGTCCTCTAGATCGTGTATTTATCAGATGATATTCTCCTGGGCCTTGACAATGTGTAGGTTCGCAAATTACTATAGACGCAACTTCGGAACGTGCTGTTTCTATCTTCAGAGTAAGAATGGCCTGTATCTAGACACGGCGGCAGCAAGTTCCTTCGAATTGTCGGATCGCACAAGATGTAAAAACACAGGAGACACCAACTGTCTTCAAATTTGCTAAATATGAACTTGTTCTAAAATTTACTTACAGATGATGGGATTTTAATATGTATAATGTCTTGAAGGACTAAGTATGGATGCCGATGGTCGTTCTTTCAATCATTAAATGGCTTTTCCAACTTTTTATGCATAAGTTATGAAGCCAGAAGTAAGTCCATGAAGAAATTTTCTTTGTACGAATCTGAAATCGCTTAATTGGTCGAGAAATTTCTTACTTTGAAAGCAAAAGGAAGGTTCATCATAACTTTCACAAAAGCATGCGACTGAACGGCTCTAAGCCAGCTGATTCCAGTTCAAAATAGCCCACACTAATTATTTAAGAAATTTTTAATATTAATTTCCATATAATCGCAATCATCCGAGCAGCCGCTTATCTGAAGGGTCTGGGCCTAAATGTTTGTATTTATTTCCTATATCCCCCATATGGTGATCATGTTCTGCTTATTTCATCCTTTAAAATTTGAATAACATGTATTGATGTAAGATTTAACCGTTATTCTAAAAATGTGGCCAATTATAAGAGTCTATTCTGATATTTTCTTGGAAGAGAATAGTCAGAGCACTAATATGTCACAAATGATAACGTTGTGTTTGCTAAAACACGAACCAAGGGCTTCGAGAATACTACCTAGGAAAATTCCACGACATTCCGTAGAAACGTACAGTTATGGATGTTGTGAGCAAGAGAATTTTAAAATAGTTGATTTAATTTATGTTGTCAAAACGCATATAAATTACACGAAAATAGCCTCTGGAACTGTTAAAATTTTTCCATTTTGATCGTCGCTGTTTTTCGCATTACCACCCACGTGCAGAAAGCTACTGTTGACGATAAAGAAAAAACTTCAGAAGTGGCTGTGTAGGGTATATATTTCTTAATTCACATCTTCTGTAATTTAACGTATAAGCTAGCTGTTTCTTACGTCTGAACAAGGAACCTGAAATAGAATATTTGGAATTACAAACAACACATGTAATAACAACGAGATACACAGACTACATGACAAGTACAAAATACCTTCACTTACTCTGTACACATCTATTCATTGGACTCAATTGTACTAAACACAAGTGGAAAGAACAGAACATTAAAATAAAAAACCTTATCCTGCAAACCTCTGAAAGTGCTAAAACATCTCGCTTAGTACAAGATCATTGTAGGATGCAATTTGTTTCGTAGAAAGCAGGTACGATGTGTTGAGAAGAATCCGTGTTAAAGCATTCAACAGGAGAGTCTGTGGAATGCTACGAAAGTGGCGGATCTGAGAACAAGGTTTTCTCTGGGTATGTATAAGCCTTTGTTTCGGAAAATGAATAGATTTTTTTTTTCGTAGGGGGATGTGGCGGAAAAGATGGGCGTCAGGACGGAACCCAAGACGGCGTTGCTGACGTCATCATGAGGAGGTGTCTGCAGAGCGGAAGATGAGGAACCTTCTGGCTCTCATGTGGATCCTGTTCATATCAGGTAATTTGCCATCCGCACGTGTTCCTCACAGCTTCTAATATAAATCTCCCAAGAGAACGCCTCGAAGTTGCGAGTTTACTTCAGTTAGGAAGTTGTCACGCAGTCCTTTTACATTCAACGAATATGTGCGTTAGTCAAGTCTTTCTTCTTCCCGCGATTCTTTTAAGTGCATCAATTTCTAGACGTCTGTTCTTTCATGGGATTTACACTGCAGGTTCTCTGTGAGTCACTTCTTATCCATTTGGGCTGTCTATTATGACAGTCATATCTCAATATCTCCCGTTATGTTTTAACTCTTTTTTCTGTTAATTCTTTATGCATAAAATCTTTCAGCGAGAGACAAGCAAACGGCTATTTTTAGCTTAAGAGATTGGCTAACTGACTGACTGACTGACTGTCTGTCTGTCTGATTCAATGACCAATTTCGTAAATAAACCCAGGAAAATAGCTAAGTGCATAAGTAAGTGTATAGTTACGTAGCTACATGTTTAAGAAAGTAAATTACTATCCAGCAACCAAGCAGTATGTCTAATTTATATCGAAAAGAAGACAGACAAAAATTTACGGACATTATGTGGGACTAGAAGGCCTCTTAGACTGTCTGCGTAAGTCCACTACAAGACCCATATCCTGAGCCCGTCAAATTTAGAGCAAAATTATTTACAATGTTTATTTAAGGAAGCAATAATATTGCTTCCGTTTACGAGAGAAAAAGCATACGGGGAGCGAACGCCTAACTCAACTCATTATTAACTTAACACTACATTAATATGAGTGGTCACTTTCACGCTCCGGCTGCTTTGCACCCGAAAATAGTGTCCCTGACATCCGTTTAATAAAGGTCGGAATGTTATAGGATATTCTAATATAATGTTATTGAATAAGAAAACTAAGTTTTGAATACAGTAACACAGGATTGCGGGAAGACCTTGCTCTGTCTACATTCCTTTATATACCTCATTCAAGATCTATTATTGGGTTTCCCATCTGACCTTTGTTCAAAACGTTGTGAAATGATGGTTACTACGTTGAGGGATTTTTCTACCCGTGACCTTACTTGTGAAGACAAATCGTTATTTTATCTTGTCCACACGTTTGACCCTTAATAATTTTGAATCCCATATATATTTCCCTTATTGTCATAAAAATAAAATGAAATTTTTAAGTCCATATTCATCAACAATGCCCATCAGGTTCCGAACAATCAGGTTTAGTTACACAGGTCATACATCGTACGCAAGTTTACATATTACAGCAGTAACTTCGAAAATTTGTCACTTTTAGACTCTCCCTTTTCCTGAGCGTCTATATTGCGTAAATAAAATCAAGGTAAAATGCATATATAGGTCTTTCAGTATTACGTAATGATACGTAATTTATTATTATTGCGTTAGTATTATTGCGTTACTGTTGTCATTATGACAGTCACATCATATTTTTTGCACCTTCCGTCTGTTGTAATTCCATTTATCCTCATTTGGTTTTTTAATTTTTTTGACACAGTTTGAAAGTGTTCTGAAATGTTAATCAGATTGTTTAACAAAAATTTTATTCTGCTTTAATTTCATTCGTATTTTAATTTTAAATTAATAATGAATCAAATGTTCCTATTCAAAAGGAAAATGAAGTGCAGAACCCAAAACTACAAAACGAAAACCACAGAAAATCGGCATGCCGGACACTAAAAGATTCATTTCATCGAAAGTTGAATTGAAAATGCAATAATTTACAGAGGAAATTAAATGTAAATTTAATAAACCTCCAACAGAACAAACACAGAACGAAAGACAGAAGACTGCAACATCTCGGCAGAATGTTAGGTTTTCTTATTAAACAATTAATATCTAACACAAACAAAATTCAGTTTGGACGAAAAGTGACGGTGTAATAAGGCTCGAATATAATTTGGGAAGACAAACAACAGACGAAACATGTAATTGAATTACAGAAATATTTTCACATCGCCTGATCACACAAGAACGTATTAGTAGGCAAAAGGTCTGAAAAGTAAAGCAAATTAAGAAGTTAGTATACGGGAAATTTTCAGTTCTCAAGGAATGACTATGAATATTATCATTTTCTGAGGTGTAAGAGAAATTTACCGACTGTTAACGAGTACAAGAATATTACGTAATGGAAAAATCACTGTAAGTTAAGACGGACATGAATGAGGGACACGCATTTGTGAGACAGGCAGTGACAGAGAGTGGGGCCCGAAGGGGCTCGAAGGCAAAACACAAAAATATAAGGCTTTACATCCCATCACATTTTCGTAAGATAATAATAATACATTTCCTTCATACAGAAACTTGGAATTAAATTAGATCACATAAAACTGACATTTACAGGAAGACCATCACAACTGATACTGCTACAACCTGACCATCATTTCAGGCAGGACAGTTTCCTCGGCACAGTGAATACGCTACGGGCTGTACCACTATTGGCCAGATTTGGGCCACAGTATAGTCTGTCTTCTAAAAAGCGTGATATCAGTTCTGGGGCCCACCCAGACTCTATTCAGTGGATATCGGGGGTGAAGCTGACCACTACTGTCCATCTAGTGATGAATGAGTGGAGCTTTACCTTCAGTTACACGTACACTTTCATGCTGTACACAGGGATAAATTTATCTTTACCTTGTTACATAGTAGGCCTACTACGTATACAAGAACCCATCACAGGTGTTTACTCTGAATCAGACGAAAACAGTCTATATTGTTACACAATCTCTCGTTAAGATCCGCTTTAATATTATCCTGAAGTATAGGTGTCAGCATTTGAAACTGTCCTTCCATTTAGTGTTCTCGACTAAAATCTTACATGCATTTCTGACATCTCCCATCCGTACCAAGGCCACGGGCTGGACTATCAATGTTTCAAATCTTGACAGGGATAAGAATTTTTTCTTCTCCAAGTCGTTCAGAGGTGTATGGGGGCTCAAACAGCCTCACATGCAATCGACATCGGAGCTTTTTGATGCGGTGGGGGGGGGGGGGGCGAAACGGCCGGAACAGGAGGCTAACCGCTTACCTCCATCTAGCGCCGAGGTTAAAATGAGCGGTGTTCTGTATCTACCCCTCCATAAGCCTTCATGTCTAGTGCTGACACCGCCCATGCATGCTCTAGGCTGTCCCGATTCTACATGTCTGGGGTTCTCAAACTTTTTCTGGCGTATCACTAAATGAAATTTATAAATTTCAGTTACAACAGATATTTTATTTCGTACTGAAATTTAAAAAACTTGAAATTTTAAAGACTAGTGGGGATGAGTTATACTATAGAATGACGCCAGCAATGCTGCTTATTAGCAAATATAGAGGCTTAAGTTATTTTGTTTTTTAAAATCTAGATTCTTTTATATTTCGATTTCTACTAAAGCTGCGCACCGATGAAAAATAGTTGCCTTACAAGTAATGGTTCGCCTCCCACAGTTTGACAAACCAGGTTATAACTAGTATAAGTTAATAATATAAAAAAAGAGCGCACAATTAAGGTCTTTGTTACTGAACTCAGATATTTCAAATCTCTCGCTCTTCGGCAAGTTATTAACATCATGTCAGTTAAAACAGATGAAGCGGTCAAAGGAGAGCGAGAGAAGTTTCATCAATACAGCTGAGTAGGATACCGACGAATCGGGGTTCAATTTCGGAAAAGGCCAGCTGCTTTCCGTTCTTCACAGCATTCAGACCGACTCTGGGGACCCATCCAACAGCCTATCCAGTCGGCACCGGCTTTATTTGCACGGGGAAAAAACGGCAGGGACGAGAAGCTGTACGTCATTTCCATCAAGTTTAGATGGCGTGGAGCTAAATCACCATTATTTTCTACGCCTTCGTATTGTGGTACATAATTTATCACAGACAAATTTGATACCTTTTTAGCAGATTAAAGGTATTAATCGGTTCAATGTTTGTTCCTAAATGTGCGTCGCTGTGCAGGGCTGTAAGGCGGCGTGTGGCTTTCGAAGTATCAGAATAAATTAGACACTCTTCCATAAACATTGGCAGCAACTGTATATCTCTCAATAGACTGTTTGATCAATGCTTCTGTGTACTTCACGCCGGATATGCCGGACAATGGAAGAGAGATGGCTGTTAGTTGTTCGTAACTGCGATTGCACACAACATTTCGCCTTACAAAATCCAATCTCATTAAAGCCTCTTCAATGTGCCTCAGCACTGAATTATCTCCCAGCTTGGGAAATCAAGTGAAGAGATTTACACTAACTGTTAGAGCGATATGTACAAGAGTATAGAAGATTAAATCACTCCTGCGTAGTGTGATCAGAGTGGCCTTCGAAACAGAAACAAAGTTTAAATGGGCGTAAACGAATACGGAAAGGAAAGTATGGAATATAAATTACGTACATACATTCAAGATGAAGCTAAGAATGTGGTAAAAAGTAAAATTTCTTACCATTAAGCACAGGAAGTTCTTATCCTTCATTGCCATTTAAAAGTTTCAAAGATTAAAATGTTCACATATTCTGTCGCACTGACTGCCATTTCCACAAATGCTGCGTTTTTATACCGTGTTTAGGTAAAGAATATTATAACTCAGCTCTAAAATTCAATTCAGCCTAGAGGTTCATATGCGGCACTCACGAACATGTAACCATAACTTCGCATATTCAAACTAAGTCTTTATTATGAACATGTTTCGGGTTATTAATAATTATTATAATCATTACAAATACTATTATTTAGGAGAAATTAACATCTAAGTCTGTAGCCTGTCTAGGTAAATTTTCACTAAGTTTTGTAACTACTGAGACAATGTTTCGTACTTGATGTTTAAGTGAAGTAGTATACACAACCTAACGCCTTATCAAACATCGCATGCCTGGATGCGATAATAAATTAGCGACTGCCATGAAATCGAAAGATAAAGACCGATCTCACGCAGACATCTTTTGTGTGTTTTATAATCTACAAAACAATCTCCAAATAAGTTTCCATATTTATAGAACAACTAGTTTGTAGTTGTTTCGGAACCGTATAGGCCAAAAAAGGCACCACTTCGCTGCAAGGTTACTAGTATTTTAAGTCAGCCATTTTGCTATTTTCGGTTGTAGGAAAGTAAACGGTATATGTTTGACTGACACACAGTAAAAAAATGTTTTTTTATAACCTTCGTTAATATCTAGCAGAATATTAAACTTTCAAATAATGGACGTAGGCGGGCACAAACCTCATATTCATACAGTCGGTAATAATAAAGGCTACAGACTTCATTAAGAGCTATAAGCTTCTGTCCGTAATTTATATCGAAAGATTCGACAAGAAAAATTTAACCTGGCTGTGTAATGTTGTTAGATCTACAGTGTGCTTGCTTTATAACACTGGGTTTGTGTATGTAGGCTATCTAATAAATAAACAGTAAGGCCAATTATATGAGGAAAGTCTCACAGATTAAAATTATAACATGGGTGTTTTAGGGTGCTCGGGCAACCCCGACGCCAAGCGTCTGTACGATGACCTGCTCAGCAACTACAACAAGTTGGTGCGTCCCGTCGTCAACGTAAGCGATGCCCTCACCGTCAAGATCAAGCTCAAATTGTCTCAGCTCATAGACGTGGTGAGTGGAATTTAAATTTACGCTAATATCAGTAATTAGCAAATCCGATGTTATTCATACCGTGTAAATTCTTACAGTCATTACATCAACCGACTTACGCACTTAATAAAATACATTCAGAACAAATTATAAAACTTCTACCCGTTTCGACACCGGGTGTTATCATTAGGGGGTTATTCTGAACAAAAAGAGTAACAAGGCCAACAGCTAATCTAGGTATTGTGTCTCACTAAGGAAGACACAATACCAGTAGTCCACCGGTTACCGGTTTTCAGTCGCCATCGTTGCCGGTTTATTGCGTTGTCCCATAACACCATACAAACCGAAAGTTGACGCAGCAAGGAATGAAAAAAGCGGCAGCGCAAAGACGAGCACTGACTAATGTATGCTGATTGAATCTATCTACCATTCCGCCCACTTGCACACACAATACGGGCCTGAATCAAATCAGAGACCTTTAGAAATTAGGACTAAAAATTAAAATAATTTTAAGCCCGAAAATAAAGTGCCTCCTACACAAAGTATTCTTGAATATTTGACTATCTTTGACAGTCCTATAGAAAGTCCTTTCCTGTAGGTTTTTCATGGACGATATATTCATTAGCTCATAGAGTATGCAAAGCAGAAATATGATTAATATACGTGAAGGTGGCAGTAAATTATTCGGAAATGTGTCTCCAGTGCCTGTATTTAAAAACATGACAACACCATCCATAATTCTGACACACGCTTCCCAAATCCCACTACTGAATTCTCTAATGGGCAGTTTTCATTGGAGTCAGTAATTTCCTAACTCTTTTGATCTGTTATGAAGTGCTATGGACGCACATGTTTTGGGGGACGAATAGCTTTACTCTGTCCTTACCACAAAACGGCATGAACGTAAAGTTAAAAATTACCCTTCTTTTAATTTACACATTTACAATGTGTGAATGTTTAACTGCTAGGTTTTGTATGTGATACTTGTGTTCTGTGTAAATATAATGTTAAGAATTATTTTGATGGGTTTCTTAATTCTATTTTATGTCACTTCTAAGCTTGATGTATATTTCTCAATAAAAAATAAATTTTCAATCTAGACAGCAAGAAATAAGAAACATCAACTAATGCACCAAAATATATATAATATTTATTCGTAAAAGTCTCCTACACGTTTCGACCCTGCTGGGCTATCTTCAGGGAGAATAATTTTGATACACTATAGTTGCCTTTGTACAGTTAAATATGAATGCGCCCTAGATTTCATCCTCCGTTTGAGAGGTATCGTGCTCCGTCCGCGGTCTGCGCGGACGAAGCACGATACCTCTCAAACGGAGGATGACGCGGACAGTACACGATACCTCTCAAACGGAGGATGACGCGGACAGTACACGATACCTCTCAAACGGAGCGTGACGCGGACAATACACGATACCTCTCAAACGGAGGATGACGCGCACAGTACACGATACCTCTCAAACGGAGGATGACGCGGACAGTACACGATACCTTTCAAACGGAGGATGACGCGGACAGCACACGATACCTCTCAAACGGGGGATGACGCGGACAGTACACGATACCTCTCAAACGGAGGATGACGCGAACAGTACACGATACCTCTCAAACGGAGGATGACGCGGACAGTACACGATACCTCTCAAACGGAGGATGACGCGGACAGTACACGATACCTCTGAAACGGAGGATGAAACCTAGGGCACATTCACACTTAACTGTATAAACGCAACCATAGTGATCCAGACTATTCTCCCTGAAGATGGCCCAACAGCTTCGAAACATGTAGGAGACCTTTACGAATAAAGATTATATATATTTTGGTGCATTAGTTGGTGTTTATTATTTCGTACGATACAGTGCACGGACATGGAACATATTAAATTAGAGACCAAGAATGTTTACATTCAGTCCAATAGGTAATGGCGCACGCGGTGGCGCAGTTGGTTGAGGCACTGCGGTACAAGCCGGAAGGTCGCGGGTTTTATTGCCGATGGTGTCACTGGAATTTTTCACTGACATAATCCTTTCGGTCAGACTATGGCCCTGAGATCGACTCAGCCTCTAACAGAAATGAGTACCAGGAATATTTCCTGGGCGGTAAAGGCGGTTGATGCGTAGGGCTGACAAATCTACCACCTTCATGTGCCGACTGTCTAAAAATCTGGGAGCCTCAACCTGCGAGAAAACTAAAGGCCTGTCCAGGCCTGTAATGGGATTGCTTTACCTGTTACCAATAGATAATATTTACTTCAGAAAGTTTTTAAGCAAAATTCCAGTAATTAATGAGGAATCCTCTTTTTTTACCCGGCATACTCTACTCTAAGACAACTACCGTTATATTTCACGCTGGTGTATTGTGTGCTTGTTCGGGTGGTTCTATTCACCTTTCCCTTGTAAATATCGGAATCGTACCCTGAAGTGTATAGAATAATATAACTTTCCCCTCATGTGTTCAGATCAGTCCTAACTCAGTTTTCAGCCGACAAATTCCGCAGTTGTCTCCATCTTCACGTACACAAGTGAGGCGAAAATGAAATGTGTCACTTTCCAACAGTCCAATGTGAGAAGTCTCTTCGCACAGCCTATGAAGTCTGGCCAACTTTCTGTCATTGATCTGCCGCGGGCGGACTAACACATAATAAACCGCACCAGTACAATTCAGTATCTAACTTTGAACTTATACAGGACGGGACGTTCTTGGAATGTAGGCTACCCGCAAAAGAAGCTCTATTTGTGTGGCAACCTGCCAGTGGTGTAGCTACACTTTGGATTGATAGACAGGTTTGCAAGGTGTTAACCTTTATTTATGTAAGTGATATTAGTCGCGGTCGAATATATTCTTGGTAAGAAATATCGTGGTTTTGCCTAAAGACAGACGTCGGACAGTGACTTGACACAAAACACGACTGCAGCATTCCCTAGGTTTGTTTTCCTTTAACCCTTTAAAGTTCACTGGATACTGCATGCACCATTAGGCCTAACATGTTAAAATGCTGCATTTTACGTAGTGATTTTGTTTATGTGTTCCACTGATTGAGCCTTTCCGGTTCCGGATAGGGGTTTAGACTTTTTGAACCACAAATCTTTAGTCATATTGACCGATAACTCGGCCGATTCGAACCAAGTGCTTTAGGCAGTACAGACCTCGAGTCTTACCGCTACAGTAACCAGCTACGTATGAAGGCGTATGAAGTAGTGGGTAACGTTATATGCTACATTCGCAGGATTAAACGAGCTAGTTAAGTACTGAGTTTCACGCTTTGCGCATCTTAAAAGAATAGAAAATTATTCTTTCTCTCCTTCTAATAAGACACTAAGGAATTCCAGAAACCAGATCATGAATGTAGGATATTTGTCCGGAAATGGAGACGAGAATCCTCAAACTCTACCAGGATATTAGAACAGGCCACGATTGCTTCCTAACTACTGGCTCATTACCTATTCTCATTGAAGGGAACTTCATGCGTGTAGCTGGTAGATGGAATGAAGCAAATGACAGGAAAATTAAGAGCACTATGTCAGGTACGTGGCATTGCATATCGATCTAGACATATTACAAATGTGAGGTGGGCCTACCCTCGCTGCAAATATTTAAATTGTTCAGTCCAACACGATTGTTTTATTCAATAGCTACATATATCAATAGAAGTCGCCAATCAGCACGCCATAAGTACAATATTTAATACAAAGTTTAAAATACAAAATACAAAGTTTAATGTGTACTACATCATATTATTTACGTTTTTGTGGCATCCCACAAGTTTTCCAATTTTTTGCAATAAATTGTAAAATATTATTGGTCGATAGCAGCTAATTAGTGGTTATAAATTATTACATCATTGGACGAATTTGTGTCTATAAAATACTTTCTTCGAAACAATGGTAAAATGGGAATTAATATATATGTGATTTTATATAGGAAAATAAAGTTGGAGTCTAGGCGTCGGTGACAAGTGTAGATGAGATGAATAATTAAAGAATTTTTTTTCGGAAAAATTGTTCCATCACATTGGTCGTGATGTGTAAGGACATACGTTCCTTGTAGATGGAATTCTGCTCGACTAGTTTCAAAGCTGCTGTGGAAGTTGAAGAAAGTCTACGCGTTTATGAGTAGTGTTCACTTTACCTGGCGAAGCGTTCATTCATATACCAGGTGCCTTTCCGTCTCAGTCCTAAAAGTCACTAACTCTACAGTTCTTGTCTTTCTGCGTTCAGATCAGGCTTCCTCCGACAGTATTCCCACATCTTGATTAATTTTATATACTACTCAGTCCCTCTGTTTTCTCTTATTCTGGCGCAGGTGGTTGAGGCACTGCGCAACAAGAAGGAAGGTAGCGGGTTTGATTCCCGATGGTGTCACTGGAATTTTTCATTGATACAATCCTTCCGGCCGCACTGTGGTCCTGGGGTCGACTCAACCTCTAACATAAATGAGTACCATGAGTATTTCCTGGGGAGTAAAGGTGGCCGGTGCGTAGGGCAGACAACCTTGTCACGTTCATGTGCCGACTGCCTTGAAATCTGGGAACCCTCAGGGACTGTCCAGGCCTGTGAGGGAATATCTTTACCTTTTTTCTGTTATTCTAAGGTAAAATAACTTCTCCCTGGAGTCATTTATATTTCCTATTCATTAGTAAATATTTAGCCCCTTCAGTATATTTTATATTTTTAATTCTATTTGTCTCGTAACGCTCATTAAAAATTTAATTCCCGCTTCTTTGGCTTTGCAGCATTCTCTTATTCTTAAATGATACGTCATTTACGTAGGAAATGTGAGCATTTACTTCAATACAAAAGGTTTTAACGCTGTGGCCTTCCGTCCTTATTACACCTTTTATCGTAGTATGTATTGTGTAGATGCTTTTGTTTCAGAATTTATGCTGAATCATACATGCCGCTGGACATTACAGAACAGGCAAAAGAGCACTGTGCATATAATGCCGCCACCGCCTCAGAATTTCCCTACGTGGGCAATGAGAGATCTCACTTCCAGCGCATTGCGTTTTTTTCGGCGGTGCAAGACAGCCTGTATCACGAACTTGCCCTCACGGATGCTTAAAAGCCTTCGCCCGCAGACTAACCTCATCCCCCAAATTTCCTAGAGAAATAGGCGCCTGTAGACAAACTTCCAAATTGCCAATTCCATGTGCCGTATATTCTGTGCCGTTTCCATGTCATTTATTTCGCCACTGCGTCCATTTTCATACGTACCTATATGCATTCTAGTTAGATTCGAAAACTAATATTATATAAATTTATAAATATTTTAATACAGCAGACCGTTCCGGATAAATCCAAGTGTTGCCATTTCTATTAATAAGTAATAAATTAAGTTAATATCAATATAAATATATTAATTTTATTATTCACTCTATTCGTACAAATTCTTATTGTTTTCAAACCACTGCCTATGGATCTACACGTAGATAACTCTCACTAGCTGCTCTTATATATGCATTTGCTACTTTGTTCATCGAGCAAAATGAAAAATATGGATTCAGAGTGTTTGAAAACGGGTAGAGAGGAGAATATTTGTCTAAGATGGACAAGGTAAATTGAAGTTGGATACAGAAGCATTAAGATAAATTTAACAAACTGACTGCCTGAGAAATATATAAGGTTGATCAAATTTAGAAAAATAAATAGGAAGAACATGTACTAGGAATAATGGATATGATGGTTTGTACCATATTCTAACTGGGAAACTTTAAGAGACAGCGTAAGAAATTAAAATGTAACTGGGGAAAAGGACTAAAACTAATCTTAAAATGACTCGAGAAGTGGGCGTGAACTGTATGGAGTAGCTCAGAATAGGTTCCAGTGTGAGGACTTTGTGAACATGATATCGAACTCTGAGATTCCATAAATGGCGGAGTGTTTCTCAACTGGTTTAAACTTCTGTGCCTTCTGCAGGAAAACTCTGCTGCATGGAGATCCATTTAATAGAAGTGTAGAGGAAGTGTTTTGTCTGCAGCATAGAAAGTGATCGGTTTTAAAAAGGAAATAAGAGAAAAGACAGATAAAGAGACCTACATGGACATCTTCGTAAGAAAAAGGTAGTAAATTTTACAACCACCGTAAGGGAAACCTCAAACCTAACAAATATTTTATGTCGGTACTGCACAAAAGGGAAATTCGCATCTATTTCTTTTGTTGCATAATTTTCCAGTCATGAATATTGCTAGTTCATCCCAACATCATTGCCTTTCTTCTACGATATATAGCACTATACCATTTCAGTCCCTATCTCGCAGAGAAGAGGGTCCATGCCATTATGAGGACGAAAGGTTACATGATGTGAGGGTAGTAATAAGTATTTGTTTTGAGAGTCACACAAAACAGATACGTGCACCTTATGGCAAAACGTGTAGATTTTAATGTTGCAGAAGGTGGCACATGCGGTGTAACGCATGGATCTTCGGCCGAGCGATTGCTGGGATCGTGGGTTCGAATCCCACGGGAGGGCATGGCTCTTTGTCTCTTGTGAGTGTTTGTGAGTTGTCAGGTAGAGGTCTCTGCGAAGGACTGATCACTTGTCCAGAGGAGCCCTACAGAGTGTGGTGTGTCTGAGTGTGATCTATAAAGCTCCAAAAGGTGGCGGCCTAGGCCCGATTTGGGCTGTTGTGCCACAGGGAATGAAAGAAGGTGGCACATACAGTTAAAGTAAGCCTAAAAGTTAAATATTATTTTACGTTTATAATAGTTTATAATTATAATTTTCATATTTTAACAAGTAATAAAATGTTTGTCCTTAAGCAAATGTTTGTAGAGGCGTAGCGAAAAATCATTGATTTTGACCACTACACAGTACTACTAAAATCTTCAGAGGAAGGATTTATTCTTCCTTCGTCCACGACCTAACAACAGTTGCGAATTTTTTCGTAAATGGACGTTTAAAATATATATAATGAAAACCCTTGTGGTAATAGACACACAAGCTAACACGCCTGATCCACTGTTTCCAACATGGTTTGCTGCTTTATGGAAACGTACAATTACGCTCATGTTCTTCGTATGTGTTTAGAGTCACGCAAAATGTTATTTTTACGTGTAATTTATATACATTCATATGAAAACCATGTAGTTATGTGGACTTGCATTTGGAAGGTGACCGGTTCAAATCTTGGCCCCACGACTGGTAATGCTGACTGCAGTTTATGCTACTTGTTCTCAGTTCCTCCCGGCCAATAACGAGATGATTCCCCAGGTTAGGCCGCAAGCCTCCTTCCACAACGCTTTCCAGCTCATTACTTTTTTGTCATCCTATATTTTGACATTTCCATAGCGATTAGGCTTTCACAGTTTTTCAAACGAAGCAGTGACACTGCAGTACATTTCTACTGCCGGTGTCTGGAACCATGACAGTTCTGAATCTAAACTGCTAGCGACCGATATACTATTGCAGATCCTGTAACAAATGTTTAAAGTTTTATTTCCGTTCCGCGTAAATTTCTGTGGTTCTGTTTCTCTTATCAGCCACAGAGAAAAGAGGCCAGCGGTGGATAAAGGTCCCATATATTACAGGATTCTCAAAAATCATGCTAAATAAAAAAGAATCATGCGTTACATAAATTTATTTTCAGAGAAGCCCGCGGTAGAGTGGTAACGCTACATGCATGTTGCTGCTTTACACAGAGGAAATAATTTCTTCCAGCAGATTCTGGGACATTAACACAAGCAGAGAGGGTTTTGTTCGGTTTCGTCTGTATTCAGTCTTCGCAAATCTCCAGTATTTTATCATTCAGCACAATTTAACGCCTGAGGTGTTACATAAGCCATACAGAGCGCAACATCAGGAAACAGGCAAAATTAATTTTGCTCCTCATCCTAAACACCACATCTAGAATGTGTAATGGCAACCTGTAGCTAAAGCTCTGCTTGTTATTAATCTTGACAGTAGCTTGCTATGAGTGGCGAGGTCACACTCCAGCCGCTTTGCTGTCGGAATAAGAGCCCCCGGCCCACTTTCAATAGGACGGTGAGGGGGGCAGACGCTGGTTGGATGTGGTGACGATGAAAATAATTTCACCCGGAATTAAATACGTACCCTTCGTACAGTCTACAACAACCCATATTCAAGATATTTACAAAAACGTGAGGGAAAATCCTCACCGGAGAAGCCAGTCCAGTAGCATCGATGAAGGTGAATCCTGGCCACACGTCAAAATGATATTTCTCGTACCCTTGATTATTCGATTCAGACGAATTCTTGATATAGCTAGTTTAAAATCGGAAACGCCCGCCCTTTACTCCACAATTTTAACCTGCGTTACCTAATAACTTTCAACAACTTGCGGTAAAAGAAAGGGAGAAAAAATAAAGGAAGAAATATAGACAGAACGAAAGAATAAACAGAAAACTGAGGAAGTGAAATACAGGATGACATGAATGTGATATGACTTTCTCGCGTTGGCACGTAGGAACATCATGTTTTTCGGGAATGTAAAGGCCTTTAGTTTGGCATGATACCTTAAAGACTAAGTTGTTATTACTTCATTAACATGCTACAAGACATCACATCCCACGAGAATGTAGTCATGAAAAAACTGTTTAGGGGACAAAATAAGAGAGAAAGAATAAATAATGAAGGGAAGACTTAATAATATGGAAGAGAGAAACAACAATAACAAGAGAAAAAACGTATGTATAACATAACAACGAGGCGCTTTCGTGTATCCATTGTTGCAGTGGAATAGCAATAACTACCAAATATTACGACTGTTTGTTTGCATTATTGCCTTAGTTATCCAGTATGCAAAGCGCATATTTTCTGCGCCGTATTATATTTTCATCTGTGGCCTGTTCGATTCTACCACATATTCCCACATTATCTAATAAAGGGCATGATTTTCGGAAAGAAGTATTGAAGAGAAAATGTGTCCTTTGATTTTTTCTACAAGGTTTGCCTGAAATATCTCTCAGTCTAAAAATAATTCAGTGGAATATTATTATAAATGTACATAAGTTTTCATGAACATTGTCCGTTGTCTTTGTCATATTTTAATCAAACCTGGATTTTCTTGACAGATTTTCGAAAAATACACAAACGTAAAATTTCATGAAAATCCATCTAGTGGAAGCTGATCTTTCATGTCGATGGAAAGACAGACAAGTGGACAGGCGCGTAGACGGACGAACAGACAGACAGAAGGAGGGGCAGAGGGCCGGACGGATGGACAGACAGACAAATAGAAGGACAGACAGATAGAAGGATAGACAGAGAGGCGGACGGACAGAAGACAGAGAAGCAGGCACGCAGGCAGGCACGTAGGCATGGAGGCAGGCAGGCAAGCAGAGAGGCAGACGGACGGATGGACGGACAGACAGACAGACATGACGACGCTAATAGTGGCTTTTAGCAATTTTGCGAACACGTCTAAAAAGAGAAAATAGAAAGACAGGAAGAAATTATTCCAGGTAAAAGGCGGATGGAAATCACGCTGTACATTATAAGGTTCTTGATACTCACAAGAGCCGCATATGATATAGATTCTCCACCCCCTGATTTTGCCGCAATACGGTTATGAATTTAAGGTGAATTTCAGCCCCCTCCCGCCACCAACAATCCATGTCGCATAGTTCCGTACCCTGGTATACATATTTTGAGCCTGTTCTTTACACCGAGCGCGCGTTCTTGTATGGAAGCTGACCGGCTCCTTACGAACCTGTACAGGCGCAACGAGTCCGATATCCGAGGTTGGTAATTCCGGCTGGGGTTTCCAGTTCTACGCCATCTGCACACACAGTAACACAAGCAGGCGCACACTTGGGAGGTATCTGGTTGGACTTTGTATAGTAGTGGTGTTTTCCCCTCTGTATAATGCCGCGGAATTACAGAGCGTATAGTCTGCTTCCTCTTAAAATCCCTCCCACTTCACCAGATACTCCAATTACATTAGAGTCGACGCTAAATGCCCTCTTCATTTGAAACAATGTAGTTCAACTAAAGAGAGGTAAGCCAAAACAGTACTGGCATTTTAAGAAATTTAGGATTGATATCCTATAAACTTAAAACGGCGATAGAGTGGTTGGCACGCCTGACATTATTCGGCAGATACTGGTTTTAACTCTCTTATCCTGCGATTAGTTACATTGACTAAATATTTCTGTCGTTTTCTTCAGTTCTTCCAAACTCAAGATAATACGATATTAAATTAGGCTAGGGCACTTCCTTCCCCATACTTTCCAACTCAGTGTGCAGTTGCATTCCAGTCATTCTACGCTACATAGCCTGAAGTACTGCAGGCGTCGTTAAGTATAATAGAAATAAAAATAAACAAAAGATAATCTCTGGACATAACTCTCAGTTCTTATACGAGCTGTCACAAATTTGGCACATGTTAGGTTTCCTAAAATTTCCAGGGCAAGTCCCCGGTCAGTTTCTTAAAATAAATAAGTACAACTCATTGCTCAGAATAACATCACTCATAACCTACGACGCTGTACAACTTACGCAGTAGAAGAATAATTTTTAATTAATGACAAAAAATGTGTAAACTTTATTCAAACTGCGCAGTGCGGTGTAGTGTAAGCGTCTTGATGCTGGGAGAAAGATACAGAAATTCTGAAAATATTTTTACGATGCCTACCTTCTTCAAACATCTAAATTCACATGCTGAGCCTAACAGAAACTATAAATTAATTACTAATTCATTAATAATGGATAGACTAATATATGAACTTCTCTAGATAATTTTTATGATAGACGTCATAATTACATTACATTTTTTACATCAAAGTTTTCAACACTGGCACGTTTATAAACACTGACATAAAATAACACGTCATACAGAATTTATAAATGCACTAGATACAAGCCTGAGTTTCTCCCCGTAACCAATTTAATCACTTTTTCCTGCAGCTACAAAGTGTACATGGTGAACAAATACTTTGCGAAATAAACTTACACACTGAATCTACTTAACTTGTTATTACTAAGCTCACGATAAAAATTTCATAATGTTTTTTCTTCCTCATATGAAACAGTGATTTTTTCCCACTTTCAGCAACATTCCCATCAGTTGACGAACTGCCATATTACCTACGCTCCAGTCTGCGATTGCTTCTTTGGTTGCTTCCGTCATTTTTAGAGAAAACCACCCGTTAATATCATTCACCGAAAAACAAGTCTATATACGAAAGAGCGAAAAATAACTCGAATTTTCTTTTCATCGTTCTTATTGCTGAAAACCTCACAATTCAATGTTCATACTCCTCAGTATCTAAAACAGAACTTTTTTTCCACTCGGGTATAAATTGAGCAATTTTTTATCTCCTGTTCTCGAACAACCAACATACAGTACAAATGTCTGGGTGCGAAACACGGAGTTTGTAGATAAAGTTTAAGGGAATTCAATGACTGTCCTTGAGATTTTTTACATTTATTGCAAAACTAAGACTCGCTGGAAGAGGAATTCCTTTAAATGTGAAAGGGTATTCCGATGACATAACTATCCTTAGAAGGAATACATTCTCCCCTCTGCTAAAGCCAGTCTTTGACAACAGATATAGCCTAATGTCATTAGAGCCAACAAAACTTCGATGCATTTAGGTTTCTCACATTCACCATTGGTGTAACGAATTTTAAGTTTCAAAATAAGTTTTGGCAACTCGATTTTTTCTGGGAGACCAAGAATTTATCTGCCCTTGCAGTGGCCACCTTAAATCCTAACATCAAATGCCATAGCATATAAAATTTACATAAAATTACAACCGATTTTTCCAGGGGCATAAACGCCATGGGCAGACTCCTAAATCATGGACCAGTTACTGTCAGTTATTATCGATTATTCTCATTAATTATGATCATTATCGGTTAACATAAATTACTCTCTATTACTACAGCCACGCCGTTTATTATGTCTTTTGCATTAATGTTACTGCTTTCAAAAACTGATCTGTCTGGCCTAGCATAAAAAATTTCAGTTGGAAACCCAGAAAAAAGAACTCGTGGAAGACAGGATGCCAAGAAACTAAATGTTGGGAGAAACACTATTCTTTAGTTTGAACTAGCTTTATCTGGCTCAGTAGTGGGGGCCCATTAGCACCTCTTATGAACACGATGCTGATTCTTTCTTTGATATAAATAGGAAATTTCTTGATGAGGTAAAGGAATGTCAGTTTATATCAACTCTGTCGTATGGATTTCCATATTTCCCGTTGGCAAATAGATACTATTTGATATCCTTGAGCTGTGGCCAACCCTTCCGCCGTGACACGGCACTGAAAAATACATGGGGTTGGTGCAAGCAGAACTCGAACATACTACTATGGACAGTATCAATCCGCATGCGATTGTGGCTACTGGAACCGGTACTTAAGGCTCCCGTAAAAGTGAGTTTTATCATTAAAGAGGAGACAGGCGACTTGAAAGAGGGAATTCCTTATCTTCAGAAACCCATCGCACGCTCAAGTAAGCTCTTCTGCAAGGTAGTTTCTTAATTATTTACTTGCTTATTAAATTATTAGGTTGCCAATTCGATGGCCGTGCGGTCTAAGCCGTAGGTGTGAAGCCGCTTGACTGCTGGGATCACGGGTTCGAAGCCCGATAAGGGCATGAATTTTCGTCCCTTGTGGTTCTTCCGTTGTGTAAGTAGCGGCCTCTGCGACGTGCCGACCACTCGTTCAAAGGAGTTCTACTGGGTGTGCATGTTTGTGTATGATCTAGAAACCTTAAAAACGAGGCGGCGTGGGCCCGATTTCAACATTTAAGCCACAGAAAAAACAGCAGGTTAGATCCTCTTCATAAAACATATTGTCTAATTTTGTCTGAGATACCGAATATAAAACGTAAATTTGCATGAATATTAAGTCTCAATGACTGGTTTTGTCCTTCGTATTACTGATTTAGAACAACTGTGGAATGGCGAGCGGGGAGGGGCTTTGGATATTTGGAGAAGGATAGAAACTGGAAATCGAAAGAAGTAACTTCAATAAAGACATTTTTAAGCTTACAAATATATTTTGTCGGGTGGCTCTTAGTCTGCATTTAAATACTTGTTTCGTATGTGTAAGGCGCGACAGTACGTGCTGTGGATTATTCAAATCCGAAAGTATTTTCAATGAGAATGGAGTTTTTGAAGAGAGAAACTATCTCCACGGGACTAGTAATGCGTGAGTTAAGGTGGAAAGGTACAGAAACGCAGTAGTAACATTTATATGTCTAATATATAATCATTATAAACCTTTAGAATTACGCAAATAAGTTTATTACCAAGAACTTTCTCTTATCTATGAACATAGTACTTTACATTTTTCGGCTATTATTTATAGTCCTATATACTAAAAGATATACATACAGTTTTAGCACACAGCTTTGTCAACAGTACATGCGTGATGATCTCTGAAAATGGATATATATATATATATATATAACAGCAAAAATATATAGGAGTGTTCCTCTGTTCACAGAAAAATGCTATTTGTTGTTGATAAAATATTTATATATCAGTTTCACTGAAGATGGACAATATTAAGTTTCTAACGTAGGCCACTTTGCCTGCCTTATACTCGCTCGTAGTTACAACTTACGCATTGACGATCAATGATTCGGTACTAACATTTCGGCCGAACAGCTAGGTTGTAGCCGCCATCTTGTCATATCATGTTATGTTCGATATCTGATCCATAATTAATGAAGTACTGCAGGCAAAGTGTGTTCTCTTTACGTCAAATAATTTCCTTCGCTAATAAATCAGCTTCAGTAAGGCTTAGTTACGAAGTTACTGAAAGCCAGTGACAATCGTCCATTTAGTATCAAATTAACTAATAAACAGCCACCCAGGATTAAGCTAAACAAATACGTAAATTGCACAAAAGAGGTGCAGAAAGATTAAATTTGCACGAGACGTGTTAATGACAATTTCTAAGAGAGAAAATTATAATAGCCATTACACAGTATTTAGTTACGGAATGACAACACATAGAGAAAAGTAACAGGTTATTCAGGCATTCTTATAAAAATACTTACGGATCCAATATAATGGAAAAAATAGTCATAGATTTAACTTCGCAGGATTTAATTTCGAAAAGAATAGGCGCTTCCGGTAATGGCGCGGTCTCGGGAATGGGTCTGCGGCCGCTCGCTTGCTGGGGTTGCTGTTTCGAATACAGCTGGGGGCATGGTTGTCTGTCTGTTGTGAGTGATGTGTGTTGTCAGGCAGAGTTCTCTGGGTAGGGCCGATCCCTCGTCCAGAGGAACTAATATATAAAGTAAGGACATAATTATCTAATTAAGTAAGCTACCGACTACCACAGTAAAAAAACTTCCTAATTATCCCCTAAATCATCCTACAAATCAGCCAAACAGTACTACCTAACAGCCTAACAACTTACCAAGTTATAAAGTAAGTCTATGCTTATATTTCATTAATATTTAAAAAATACTGTAACTGATTTCCTAATCATCAAATTAAACAGTTGAACAATCAGTGATATTTTAAAAAGAAAAAATTCAACTACATAGCCACTAATTAACAATATGCTTAACTGCTTAAGTAAGCGGCAAACTCATTAAAAATGTAAATAATAGAATTACTTCGGAAAGAGACGTTAAATTTTTATGCTGGAACAAGTTGTCGTTGCAGAAGAGGGAGATTTTTTAATTAAGAAGGTACAGGTTTTATTAAGTTTACTTTATACCGTCTAAGGGGGAGTAAAATCCCCTTTGAATTCTTCCTCAGTTGGATCCGCAACATGTGCTTCTCGTCACGACCGCGGCAGTCGGCAGGAAACACTTCCGCACTTCACAATTTTCAAGTTTGCTTAAGATTATGCCACCCTAATTTAGTCTCCGTTCTTTAGAGAAGCTCAACACATACGTTCAGCACATACACTAACCCTGGAGGTATGCATCTTCTTCTCCCTTACGAGCATATCTTGCACAGACTAATGACCCGGAATTCCGTTAAATTCACTGCGGACAGAAAATTTTCTTTTGAGGAATATTGCAGACCTAATTTTATTAATGGAATTTGGATTCGTATGGGTAGTTGCTATCAAGTCCAGCTCACAGAAAAGTAAAATACTTGCTGGGGTTCTGAAATAATCGAGAAGGGAGAGCTCAGTTAGAACAGAAGGGAGGGTTTAGCTTTTTGACATGGCCAAGGAATTTTTTTAACATGACATATAGAGTAGATTTGTAGCTGATTCAGCTAAGTGGGAGACGAGGATTAAAAGGCCTGGGAGTCAAGCCAGCAACTCAGCTCCATTCAGTACAGCATTTAGCAAAGCGACGAACTCAGCTTCTGTAGCTTTCGTGGTGTCGCCGTCAACGCAACACCAGTGTAACATTGTTTATGAAATTGCTACTCTATTATCATTTGATTTATAATCTAATAACCATAATTTTTTTCCGCGAGTGGATAAGGATGAATCTGTTTTCTGTATTTGCACCCCTGTTTCTGTTTACTTAAAAAGTTAAGAATATTGTATAACTGATTATTCCCTAGCCTATGGATCCGTGGCAGTTATTGCTCTATTACACCAATATTAATTTGACCAATAAAATATCCATTGTCTGAGGTACGCTACTGTGCGAGATGTTTCGGGGGTTGTCACTACTCATGTCTTCGTGGAAATTATTTTCTTTTGATTGCCAGACCTTCACTTTTTGTGGCGAGGGTCGTGTTTTAGCCCATGAAATTTTTAATGTTAGGCTAGTAGCCTGGACTCATCTTTATAACACCGGTGGAACAAAGTGCTGGAACTTTATTACTAATAATAATATTTTCTGAGTAAAGTCCGTCCATCGCAATTTTATTTCATGGTACCACCCTCAAATTTAACCTGGATTGTCACGACGGTAGCCCCACTCCATTAGAAAAGTTTTATATATAGCAAGTAGCCTATATCTCAGACAAGGGATAATGTCCTACATAACAGGAGTATATAAATTTTAATTGGTATCAGTAACAATTTGACGTAATTATTGATAGTTAAATATTACAGTAACAACTAATATATGAGAATGATCGAGAAATGTTTCGAAACATTATGAGACGAAAGAGAAGACGTGTGAAAGAATAGTGCTGTTTACAGTATCAAAATTCCTCACCAGTTCACAAAACGAAACGCCAAAGCTAATAAAGAGGAACTTATCACTGTCCATGAGAATCGGGAAGCTCATCAGTTGGCAGGTCAATGAAGGAGCAGTGTTTGCTGATCGCTATTTACTGTTTAGGGCCGAGGGCGTTATACAACAATGAAATCGATATTTCAACCGCTGGACGCAGATGGCATTCAAATAGAAGCAGAAACCGCTCTCGGGCAGCGAGCTGGGCTGTCGTACAGGGCGCCTGGCTGAAGAAGATCCCGAACGGAATAGGGTGTCTGGCGAAAAATCGTCAGTATTTCCTCTTTTATTCAAAGGAAAGCAGAAGTGCCTTCTTCAGCTGTTAACCAAGTAAAGTCGCAAATACGCCTATTAGCTTCGTCGCCATCCCTCTTTTGGCATATAACAAGACAGGTTCCAGTCACTGGATTCTCAGGCGATATTCATATTAGAATGTTTACATATATCTGTGTTGCAGTTTAAATTTTTTATAAAAACTGATAAATAGCAATCTGTAATTTATTTGCCGATTTTTCTTTTCCTCTTAAAATATTCATTAATTTACACTAGATTTTCAGCAGACTTCCTACCTTGGAAACAAACTACGATCCTACACGGCACTGCCGGAGAAACTGCGAAAAGAGAATGTAATGGTGCATTGTCTCTTTGCACGCGATAAAAGTGTAGACGGGGTGTAAATTGACCAACTCCACCCATTATTAACCTCGGCACTGTATGGAGGTGAATTGTAAACTTCACATTCCGGCTTTACCTGCGGGAAGGGAAACTACTCCACTCGTTGAATAGGAGAATGAATGAGTCACACAGAGCTCTTACAATTGTGGGTACCCACATATAATCCACTGCTTAAAATTTCATAGAAGAATTGCTTAATCTTAATATATTTTTGGTTTAAAAATAATATTGCAGTTCGTCGGCAAAATAACAGTAATCTAAAAACATACAAAATCTCAATTTATGTTTATGAATAACATTAACCCTTCAAGGCCCTCTGTTTATTTCATGTACCACAAAGTTTAACATAAAAATTGCATATTCAGCCCACAGATTCCCTTTTTACTAGTTCTATTAGTTTCAAAACCAGCAGCAATTTCCCCATAATAGCCACATGTCCACCATACGAAGGGTTACAGCATTATTCAGGCCTCAGCCCACGGCTAATGTCATCGTTTTTCCTGGTTCGTGATATTTTGTTAACTCTTTCCACTAGTGATTCTTGTCACTTAAATACGTCATTTTTAATTTCGCCTTACATTTTTACATGGCATTTTCATAGTCAACAAGTCCATCAGTCAAGCGTTATCACTTAAGTACGACTACGTTCGTGAATCCTTCAGGGCGGGTGTAAACTTTGACATTTGAGCCAAAATTCACAAGCAGGTATTTGCAATCTAGCATTCATTGCAGTGTGAGTTCTGCTGTAGGCTATATAAATACAAAGCTGGGCTTACGTGCCATGGTCGCAACGATACTGTGACGCTGGTATCAATGTCAACATATATCACATTAAGGAGAGAACTTCATTCACCAGCCATCTTGATTTAATTTTTTTTTCCGTGGCGCAATATTCACTAGTGGGCCAGGGCTTCCTCATTATCGAGGCTTCACGATCACACTCAGTGAGACACACCATAATCGGTAGGATCCTCTGGGCGAGTGATCAGCCTGACACAGAGACCTCTACCTGACAACATACAACACTCACAAGAGACAGACAAGAGTGCCTCCCTGCGGGCCACACATCCACGTCTCAGACCGCGCGGCCGCTGGGGTCAGCATTTAATTGTTTACTCGATGTATTTCTTAACCTCTCAAAACCACGACTTTACCTTCTGTGTAATTATATCTGATGAATTTTGGGGAACCTGAGTTTCAACACAAAATGGGTTATAAAGCACAAAAAGGACTTCGGACGCAGAAACGCGTATTCTTTCGCTTGCTAACAACCAATGGACTAAGCTCAGGCACGACATGTTTACTTTCCCAGTGATGTGTCCTGCGGTAAATTCTGTTGCTGTCCTGCAAAGTATAGCGTCTTTGCAGCCAGAATAGTAACACTAAGGCTGTTCTTGTTCATTTCAGAACCTGAAGAATCAGATCATGACTACCAACCTGTGGGTGGAACAGGTAAGTTAATGAAGATAAAAATATATTCCTTCATACTGCCTGATTACACAGAAACACCGCTATTTACTAAACCCTACGACATTTAGAAATGTGTCCTCTTGGTTTCTCTTTGAGCAAGGACTTCAGTGTTTGTAATTTTTCTGTGAGTGGTGTCATTTATTGTGTCATAACCTCCTCATACAGCAAACGTTTAATTTACATGAACATCTTAAAGATCGCGTTAGTTTGTGAACTGGTCTGAGGAGAAGGCTGCTGTCGGGGGCCATATTCGATCCTCAGACTCTTCCCGGATATCCGGTTTTTTGTACGCCAGACTAAGCGGCCATGACCTAATTTTCGGTCTGGAGGGACTAAGGAAAATTGTGATAAACTTCAGTGAGGGTGGCCGACTTCCAAACCGAGTTTCATACGCGGCATCTCCAAAATATGAAGCAGGATTGCTAAATAATAGGAAGTGAATTTCGAAAATTAACACCCTTTTGATGGAATACTGACTTATCTTTAGCAAGAAGTTTAGTACTTTTAAGAAGGCGTGTAATTTATGTACGAATTGTGACATAATTATCTTAAGAAATTATTTGTGATTTTCCTCAGGCTCTTCAGGAGAAAGCTTTGATTGTGCTTTGAAATGCACAGCGACCGTTTTCGGTCCAAATCCTACACAGAATTATGTGGTATATCCACGATTATCTTCACTTCTAAATTGATAGTTACGCAGCCTCTGATATAGATTCAACTTCCCTTAACAATGTAAGACTCACTCGATCTCAGAGAAATGCTGACTAACTTCTCTGATTAAGTTTTGAAAAGGATAAAACCTTATGATCCCGTATGAATAATTAAAACAAATAAAGTAATTTTAATTAAAATATGCACATATCTTATTGTGATTTACTATTGCATTTTCATATTTACAGATACCGCTATTTAAATATTTGTCTAAATACTTTCTATATCTAAAAAAATTATTTTATACAGGAAAATAGGCTGACATTGGCAAAGTATCTTTATGCCTGTCTGTGGGTTTCATCGCTGTCACAACGTATTAAATACCAATTGATGAAATTTTATGAAACTCTGAATGAACAATGTTTTACTCGCGACTATCCAAGTCAATAAGATTTAATTTGCCCCAATCACGAATGCCAATATGAGAGCTATTTTAAGTTACGGTATGTTACTTAATATAATACATACACGCCTTACTGTCACTTTGTCCATCACAATTTCTATCTCTACATAAGTTATTATCGGTCTGAACGCGGCTGCCCGTCACAAGAAGTCGGCCTCTAACGGACTCAAAGATACGGTAGTTAGGCTGCCCCTGCTCCTAAGCAGCATGCAATACTGGTGCACATTGAAGGCCGTGATAAAACTTCATTTATTTTAACCTCGACAGTATCACGCACTGACAGCCTTAAAGTACGAGACACCTGCTGGATTCAAAGACATGTGTACCCATGACTGGTCTGAACGAAAGGGCACTGATAAAGTTTTGTTTCAATACGAATAAGTGAAACATGACGAACCAGTCGTTAGAAAACACATACAAACTAATGACGGCTTATCGGGCCATAGTAAGTAATTATGACCTGCCAAATTTTGGAAGAATGAAGAACAACTAGTTCAAGTAACAGTGTTTAATTTAACAGCAGACAGGTTTCCGTTGACTCTGACGGCAAGCTTTCCGCTGCAGCGCGGCAGACGCCATGCTTCCGTAACAGCCTACGGAAGCCAGTCGACCATTAAATTAGGGATGCTGTATATCTCAGTATCTGTGTATTTGTATGGCACAGATAGGATCATCAGCAGAACGTTAATGATGCTAATTACGAAGACCTTAATGAAAGACGGGCTGTAGCAGGAGAAGTATTTCAGATTTTTTATTTGTTTCCCATTAGTCCCTTGTTGTTTGGCTCTAGAGGTGCTGTAACTGAAGTTGTTATACGCTCCAGGTTGCCATTCTTGTTTATGTCTGCTATTCCATTAGTTCCAGTGTGTGCTGGCTTAAACAGTCGTAAAAAATCTACAACCAGAAACGCGTTTGTATTGTTACGAAATTTGGAAGACAAAATGTTATTGTACATTTTTGAAAACAACTGTTTAGGAGAATATATTAACGTAAGATGTGAGAAATAAACGGACGATGGAAGGTGAAGAACATTTCACAAAAAGAGGCTTCAAGATTTTATCCTCAGCAAGATACTGAGGTTATCAAATAGCCACATCTCAAAAGAAATCTACGTCAAAGTTATAACCAGTTACATTTTACAGTTACATTTAATTTTCAGAGACGTAAGATACTCGTACTTTAGTTCACTCATGGAGAACGAAAACGGGCCTTTAACGGGCGAGCGACAGGCGAAAACCGCCCAAGATACTCAGCACAATTTCAGGTTCCTTAAGAGGAAAATGCAGGTGCCAATGCTGATATTAGGAAAATAGGTCCCGGGGCTTTAAAATAAACTGAACTGGATCATGATAGCATTTAATCGCGTTTCCTCAGAATTTAGAACAATGAAAGCGATTATTATAAATTCTGAAACTGGGAATATCCTAAATGGGTTGTCTTAAAAACCTGCTGATCAAGGAACACTACACACGGGAAGAAAATTAATCATTTTCACATTATTACCAAACTACAGTTGAAGTCGCATGAATACGTTAAATTACAGCCGAAGTTACAACTCATTATCTTATAATGTTCCTCATGCAGCAAAGCTTCTTGCTTGTATTTGAAAAGTGCTCTGCTCGAATTTTGGCCCGGACACTAACTATTCTTAATGAAGTTTTCCACATTATTCCGAAGTTTTAAAAGGCCAATGAAGGGATATTACAATAAATTAAACCAAGACACATTCCTGCCACATCTCTTCTAATTCCTCTAAATAGTCGACCCTTTATATCATGAGTTAGTGATAGTGCCATTAATGCAATTTCAAATAAATGACACCAGTTCCTCGTGTCGTCATGCCAGCCACAACTGCCTAATTGGGCTAGTCATTACAGCTACAAAAACACATCTCTGGTTCATAAACGAATCCCATAATTCCGCTGGGTAAACGCAAAAATCGGAGCCACTAGTAACTGAGTTTGGAATATTCGCAATTGAAAATTCCAGTTAAAAGATGAAATGGTATAAAACTCCAGAGGAATTGTTACAAGCAGGAGATAAAATAGTTCATCATATTAGACAAGCTACTGTTCAGATATCCTGAATTCTTCAGACACTGTAAGAAGAAATGAAGGACAATAAAAGTGTGGCCATGTGTCATTTATTTGTAAGCTATGACACGTTTAAATAAGAACTGCTTTGTAAGATCTGCATTACATTTCTTGTGCTCCCAAGATAAATTGGGCTAACATAAACTTAGAATAAAGCACGCGTAGATAAAAACTTCTCAGCACATTTTCTTTTCAAAGTGGCGTATAAAGTAGATATTCTAAGGCCATTTCTTTCCAATTATATTTCAGAATATAATGTTCGTAAGGTCTAAGCATATGAAGAGGGATTAGATTTTAACTGAAAACGAATATTTTCTGGTCATGCTAATGGCGTTTGTTTTTTGGACAAAAACGTAAATGTCATGAAGCAGCAGACAGAAGTTCTATTACGTGAGTTAGTATGGATATCGCTCTAAAGTAAACGCAGAGATTACGAAGTACACGTTCGTGTCAATACAACAGAATGCAAATCAAAGTAACAATACGAAAGTGGTTAATGAATTCACAATGAGGGCTGGAAGGTTCAAATACTTCGGAAAGACAGCGAAAATCAAAATTGCCCTTAAGAGTGTGTTAAATTTCGAGAACGCGTAAGATCACTTCAGAAACTTTACCTTCCCAAGTTCTTACTAAAATATTAAAGGCTATAAGTTTACCTACGAGTATTATTTCGAATCGATGTGTAGGGTTGTCTCTGACTTCAGAGTAAGAAAATAGATTGTGTGTTTTTGAAGAAAGGGATGAGGGAGAAGGAACGAAATGAATAATTAGGAGCGTCACAATTTGCTCATCAAAAATTCGAGTGATTAAATTAGGGATAATGAGATTTACGGAGATAGTAGTAAAAAGAATAGACCGCTATGGGAACATAGACGGAGAAGGAAGCGCATAATTAAAATCGATTTTGAGGACCTATCCTACGTTATGCTGACGTGAAACTGAGTAATCCGTTAAAACTGACATACATACATACTGCCGTCAACCACAACCAAGTTTTATTAGTTTCGTCGATATATGCTACATGTTACTGACCATCCTCAGGAATTTTAACACGTGACTCATAACCCAAAATAAAATGCATATATATTATATATATGCATATATAAGAAGAGACAAACCATACGCGGAAATCTTCGCTCAAGATATTTGGATTTCCTATTCACAGGTTTCAAAAGTGCCTCAAAAGTACAAAGATATCAATGGGTAAGCGGTTGATATTGGTTCGTTTTCGAAAGCTCTCCCAGCCTATCAGCCAGGAACAGTAACTACTCTTTAAAGCAGGACATGACCACATTCTTCCTAATGAAAAATTCGCAATAATTTTCCACTTTAAACCTGTGTTACTAGTGCAATATATGCAAGGCACAAATATACAACCTTACGGTTAACAGCAACTCAATCAGCTGTACCAAAACAAAGTACTTTCGATATTCGTTATCATAATAAAGGTGGTAGGTGGGAGAATGGAAAAGTTTTCGCTATGCTATACACTCATTACCAAAATTCTCATGCGCCTACATATTTTACTAAGGCAAAAAAAATCTTGTTTTATAATTCATCAGGCTAGCAACTACATATTTCATTGAAATTCACAAGCACGTTCCCTCAATGAAGCGTGAAATTCATAGCTCGCCACGAGACAAAGGGAGTGCCTTGTTGAAAAACATAATGCTCAGCGCGTGCACGGAAGAGCAGTCTAACCAACTTTAAACTATATTCGATATTCGATGTTTGAACCAAGTACATACCGAACACGAACAATTGACAGCGATATTCGATTGAAGGTGAAATTACTTTGTATCTGTTATTATTAACTGCTAAGGTATGTCACGATATATATACATATATATATATCGTGACGATATATATACACATATATATATCGTGACGCACACATGTTACAGTAATTAATAACTTTCTCTCGTTTAAGCAAAATATTTATAACCTGTTACTTTTATTCTTCCAAACTGAATTCCCAGATAAGTTTTAAATTTTCAGACAACGAACATGACACAGTACTAATTTTAAAACAGAACGTTTAATCCCCTACTGCGTAACATAACACCGAAGTTTATTGAAACGGCGCACAGACAAATCCTCACCGAAATAACAGATGACTGGCGGCTACTAACGACATGAACCCTTCGACATCAAAATTTTGTGTTTGGGCCGGATGTGTACGACGCATCGGAGAGATTACGAGTGTACACGGAACTGTAATTGAAAGCCTCAACTGGAGAGACGAGTTGAAGAATCTAGGCATATGTGAGAGAATAACACAAAATGAAGAGCGTGACGATGTAGACTGGATCAGGCGGGTTCAGTTGAGGAAACACGTAGGGATTCTTGTGTACACGACCGCAAACATACCAGTTATACTCGTTATCACTTATCAGTTATACTCACTTCTCATATCAGACCTGTTAGTTTTATAAGTATTTGTATGCAAATAAAGCAGTTTGTCCAAATAGTAGTTAACATATTAGCGTTTACGCAAGGACACAGTTGAATTCGAATTGGAATATCCTGTGGTACTTTAGGCAACACGAATATTGGTACACAAGTAAAGAGGCTTAAACGTCAAGTTGATTATTTACGAGGTTTTTAAGGCAGGCCTGTTCAAATGCGTGGAGCTGAATAGCTTAGCGTAGGGTCAAATGTGGCTTACTGTCAAGTCATAAACTCGTATAGAACTTTAGGCCAGTCCCCTCTTTGCATCAGCGAGGAACGAGCTGAGCTTATTGTCCAAATGACGTTCTTTTCCCTAACAGCAGGTTTCTTTCCGGGAGACAAAGCACTAATTAAAAATCTAGCGGATAAACCTGTAAATAAGGGCACCCAGCATCACAGAAACAAACGAGAATAATATGCAGAAGAATATCTCATAAGGGATATTCAACATGAGCCTATGAAGTGAGTTCTGCTGGGCAGGTCCCACCTAAAGTTTCTTTTATACAAATAATGAAAATATTTATCCCTGAGTGTGCATTTTCACCAACAATATCGTCTGAGAAGACGCACTAGCTTCCAATATCCACTTCTTGCAGATAAAAATCTGTTATTGCAAAACTGATTAGTCTCAAAATAACAGTGCATAGTTAGACAAAGGGTAATTTGCATTTTTCTGGGACATAAATTCAAGCACGCTTTTATATAGGTAGCAGCATTATGGCAGTTCGATAACGCTTGGACTACCTTAAAGACAGAGGCACCAAGTTCATCCGAAACTTCGGATCACATATCTCAATATACACGGCGACATGTCCGACAAGACTGGAATCTTCACAGCACAGCTGTGAGGAATTCCAATATTAATAGCTGAACTGTTGGTCATGTGTTAGATTTGAAGGCGTAACTACGTTGACTGTGAATAACACTGCACTCTGGGATATACGGACATGTAGTCTGGTACACAGGTACTGGCGTTTCGGTGGAATAGGCTGTCTCCGCATTCTGGGTTTAACATCAGTATGGACTCAGGATATGTCTCTGAAACGTCGGTAGTTATGTATTAGACGAGAGTATGTAACATCCTAGCTGACAGTGTTTTTTTATTTATTTGTAAAATATTAACAAGATCGGACTCTTTTCACTTAACGTATTAGCAACACGACAGTCGGTCAGAAAATAAGCTTACACAGCGCATAATTTGTAATTAAAGAACATACAGTGGTTTGATTACATCATGGAACCTGGTCACCGACAGACTACTGTCTCTTTCCCGCACTAAATACAAAATCTTAGCGGCTACACATGTAAAGATGATCGAGAAATGGAAAAACCTGTGACACGCGGGACTTCTATCAACAGGGACTAGAAAGACTCATGCCACGATATGACAAAAACCTTAGTTGTGAAATATAGTTCGATGGTGAAAGAGTAAATTTCTCTCTATAATATGCCATGAAGGCACAGACGGAATACACCTTCCTCGATCTCGCTGCTGGATGGTGGGGATCGGTCAACAGGAAGCCCTGGCCGCTTTACCGCCGGAAAAGGAACTCGGTACCCGTTGTACAGGAGACTGGCTGGGTCTCAGGACAAGTCCGGACGGGTATGGCAAAATAGGACAATTAATTATAAACTTTTTCTGTCCTGGTTAGAAGTAAAGAATCGAAAATACATGCATTGCATACTTATTTTCTGGTCTACCCTCATAGGTCCTAAGAAGGCCGATATTTACACCATATATAGTATTGATTAATAAAATGTTTAAAGCCGCGAACGTGTTTATCTGATGACACGAACCGAAATTAAAATCCCTAGCCAACACTAGTAGTTAACCCGTTAAAGACGAGACCCCTCTTTTTTATGTAAGGACGCAGTGCGCACCACGCAATAAAGACTCTTCAGCTAGGTTATACAGAACTAATCTGCTAATGTTGTATAAGGCAAGAGCCGCTGTTTTTTTTTTCCTGAGATCCGCAAATAACACATAAGGCAATGACAGTACCATGTAGAACTGTTGAATGTTAAACCTGAAGATACGTGAAGTGACCGCTAGGCTTTGAAAAATTAATGTAGATCCTAAACAACAAATTAGTCGCTATCCAGTTAGAAGCCGCAGATAGGAAAAGCGCGGTATAACAGTCAGAGTGACTCCTCTTATTTTACATTTGTGTATGTCCATAAAATATGTATTTACTGACACAACAATACAGATCTATTTATTTACACTTATAGTTTCTGTATTTTTTCATGTTTAGGCTGTCTGTGTTCCAAGTTGCCGTAAGCATTACTGCACAATCACCTGACACACAGAGCAGTACAAAACTTTAAGTGTAAACGAAGCCATGGTGTTCCTTTAGGTAACACTATTTGTAAAAACGAAGCCATGGTGTTCCTTTAGGTAACACTGTTTGTAAAAATGAAGCCATGGTGTGCCTTTAGGTAACACTATTTGTAAAAACGAAGACCTTTGTGCGTTAACCTTCTCCCACTTGTTCATAAAAATCGTTAATTTGAACACAGTAGATGCGTTCCTTAGGGAATATCTGTTAATACCTTCAAAGCTCGAACTTTGCTATGCGAACCATCAGGTTTAGTATTACTGAACACTGTATCCCGCACATAGACTAGATTTACGCGTCTAGTATAATTTTTAAGTGCATATCTATTAGGCTATTTCGTTAAACAACATTTACCGATGGGTCTTTACAACGGGCAAGTTCAGGGCTTTCCGTGACGTAGGCAGTGGAAGTTTGTATAACAGATGAATTTCCGTCTTAAATCGCGGCAGCGAAACTTAAGACCATCCAAATAGCCATTATACCAAGAACAACGTAAGGTAAAATATCTACTTTACATGGCCTGTCCCTCTGTAAACAGTACTTCAAATGATTGCTCCTCCCAAATTTACATATTTAAAACACGTACTTGACAAAACCCAAGACTTCGGACACAAGACAGACATATCCTTTGCTCAGAGAAAAAGCCCCATGACAACTACGGCTGTACTGGCCAGACTCACTGATTAATGGGATACTGTCAATGAGTTGAGGGAAAAAGGGGCCCGATGTAAAGCGGGGGGAGCTGGCTGAATGTCTGAATATTTCAGAGTGACCTGGACTTCAGGTTTCAGATGAATAAAATCCCTTCATGGATAGTTTTGCTTTGGATTACACAGAATATTAGAAGAACACCAAGCCATTGTATCGTCAAGCATCAGGTCACCACTCATTCTCAGGTGCGTTCGCTATCCAAGAAGATCCTTGAAGAAGATGCATAAATTGTAAGTATTTAGGTTTTGATTTTGGCAACAAAATAAGGAGAAATATTTCCAGTCGACTTTAGGGCACAGTGACTGATTAGTAACAATATTAAAAACGTTCGATTTCAAGACGATGAATTTTGATGTCTCTCAATACCAGTTCAACTGGAAATGTTCTGCGCCACTGACTGCTGAAATAGGACAGAAACCTTCCTGCCAGAATTTTAGGCAACCACAGCATGCAACGTGCTTCTCACTAATGTGTACCGTCCACGTTCAGAGAGCTTACGCGACAGTTTTTTGTCCAGCGGAAAATGTGACCGGAGTGTTACAATTTCGTAACTCCTCCACACCTACTATCTGCCGTTCGGGTCTGTGTCCTGCGGATCCATACCCCGCTCAGTTCTCCAGCTTCTACGGCAGCAAATCTGAGTCATAATTATACAGGTATTTAAGGACACATGAAACTCACCTCTAAATATTCAACGTACAGCGATGGCCAGAACCTTAAGCACGGGATAAATTTCCGCTCTACTCAGCCTCAAATCAAATGGGTTCTTTAAGAAAGTTGTTTAAGAAAGGAGTTCTTTAAGAAAGAATGCGGAGGTTAAGATTTCGTAGAAGTTTACGCCAATCCTCTTATAATCCTATGTGGCAAAGCACGGAAGACAGTGTGGCATTACCTTTCGCATCTGTAGAGTTACTGAAATAAGTGACCGGCGTAGTCACAGATCCCCAAGATAAATTTACTCGTCTTTGCAGGAAGACGTTTTCAGAGTTGCATATTCTATGTCAGTGCCGCCAGGATATGACCGACCGAATGTGGGGCGCAGCGGAAAATTACGTCTACGTTACAGGACCTACGTGGCAGAAATGAAAGAATTCAATGAAGTTTCAGTCTCTATATCACAGTGATGGATCTGGGTGAAGTACTGAATGGCCTGCCATCTGAGCCGTGTTGTTCAGTCCGTGCGTTATGCGGGTCGGTTGTGCTGTAGACGCAATCTCGAGAACAATCCTTATGCCACGATGCTGTCTCCTCCACTTCAACGTGATTCAGATGTTGTTAATAGCGACGTTACGGAGGTTGTAATGCAACACAACATTAACATACAAAACAAACATTCTGTACTTAAATTTAATGCTGCATCACTACACTGCACTTTATATGCTTTGTGATTGCTTTCACAACAGTGATAACGCTGGGCACGTTTTTTCGACTTTCAACGAATATCCGAAGATTATGTATGAAGATGCAATGGCAACTTACGTTCCAGATCCACGTCTTATTATTTACTGATAACTAATTTTCTTTTAGTACAATACAAGAGTTCAGCAACATATGAGTCAGTTGCATTCACTTGCCATTGTCACAAATAATGTCCATGAAAGTCATCTTAACATTACCTCTTTGTCCGTTCACCATGGTCAAAGAAGCTTCCTCATCAAAATTACATATGCATTTCTTGCCTCCACCATTGCTGCCGCACGTTCAGACCATCGTATATTTCTACATTTCAAGATCCTATCAGAACTAGGCATATTGTAATTCTCAGACTGTTCCTTGTTAGTTCCTTCAACAGAAATAATTCACACAGTGACTGTCTCCATAATCTCCATAACGGAATTCGCCTGTTAAGGGAGTTAAGGCTGCCGCACACCGTTAGTTTTCTTAGTCCACTTTGTTTACTGAAGGGAAAGATAGGAGGATGAGGTCCTTACTGTCTTCCATTTCAAATTTTTAAAAATTCAACCGATTTTCACTAAACTTGGTAATGTTATGCGGTCAAAAGAAAATCCAGACCCATGCTTCCTAGCTTCTATACTCAGCAGTAACAACGCGTTGGACACAGAGAATGGTGGGATGAGAGAAACGATAGACAGGCTTTATCTGGGTTAATGATCTGATGTGTGCTAGTAGAACTTTGAGAAACGTGAAACCGCATGTGGCAATTTTTCGTAGAATTTAATACAATAGAATTACGGCTGCGTGAATTATTATAATTAATGATTTCGATTCAGATAAAATAAAGATAACATTACATATAGACGTGCAAAATTTTATATGGAAATAGATCGCAAAAGTAGCATTCCGTCTAACCAGGCAACAATTAAAAACTCTCTGACAGTGCGGAATTTCGAGGCTATGAAGGATAAAATTTACTTAGACAAATTTTCTGATTCTAATTACAGGAGAAATTCTTTGAGCAAATAATAATGATGATAATAATAAGAAGAAGAAGAAAAATAAGAAGAAAAATGATAATGGACTAATAGTAATAATAAATTGTAACGTACGCAATTTCAAGAGTAAAAATTTCACTGGACCAAAGTTCTGCCATGTAGTCACAGGATATGCGTTGAAATGTAAAGACCTAACCCTTGAGTTAAATTTAATTTCATGGTTGAATTATGCGTCTACATTATCTATCTATCAAGTTAAAGAACAGATTCGTGGGACAGCAATTTAACACAGTATTAATAAATTAGGATTTAGAGGCGTGTCGGGAATCCCTTCTTTACTTATCTGAATTTATCTAAGCAGACATATTAGGGACTGCACTATTTGAACATTAGTGTACTATACTTCAAAGAAATTACTTGTGTTTAATATACAGTACTCTTTTTATTTGTTTTTTAGTGACGCTTTCAGTGAGTGTTCAGAATAGAGTGTCGACTGTAAACATATCAATAGCAATATTGAGTAGGGGTGAAATAATAACTGACCGGGGGAAGACAGAAAGAAATCGGTGAGGAACCCGAACTATTGCCACTTTTTGCACTACAAATCCTCACGTTCACTGACCTGAAATCGAACGTGGCCTTCCGCACTCAGGGTCCGGTTACGACACTTGATTATTAACCCTTTAAAGACGAAGCCTATCTGTTTTATATAAGGACTCAGTGCGTACCGCGCTGTAAACACTCTCCACTTCGGTTGTACAAAACCAATCTCTTAATGTTTTATAAGGCAAAGTTGCTGTTTGTTCTGAGATCCGTACAAAACACATAAACGCAATGTGGGCACCACGTAGAATTTTTTAATGCTAAACCTGGTGGTATGTAAAGTTACGGCTAGACTTTAAAAGGTTAATTCGTAACCACATTCGCAGGCAATAGGCACTGTGTGTAATGTAAATTTTCGTTTGCAAGCCAACGGGCGTAGTAGAAGCTCTGCTTTAGTTTAGGGGAAGCTACGAGCCTTTCCTGCATCATCATTAATTCAACATGCGATGATGTGTCCGCCATTATGTCAAAACAAGCCACTGTATCCGATACGTGCAACTGAGCCTGCATATTACGTAGTTTCAATTATTCTCATCAGGGAGAGCGACTATAGACCATATCTGGGCCAAATGCACTGTGCTGCCACTAACAATGCCGTATCTGAAACATTCTCACTCGAACGACAAAATGCATGTTTCTGACATTACAGAAATAGTTATTGTTTACGTCAAATTAATCATAAATTTTACATTTGGCAACTACTCTGAAGTTTCATCTATCAGCTTCATACATACACTGCTTTTAGGAGGCTTTTGTTTTCGTTGCAGCCCTACACAAGTTCCGAAGTCCTTGATAAGTCTACTTGTGAACAATCATATATTTTTTGGACCGTTGATTCTTCTGAAATGTGATAGTATGTAATTCCCGATATTTCAAAGGATTCTCTTGGTCAATTTAACCCTGAAGATAAAGGCAGATGAACCTTCGAAATATTGGGAAGTTACCGCCGAAAGAAAAAATGCCATTTTCATTCATTACGTAGTGTGCCTTAAGACAGGTCCATAGACTCTTCCAAATCGAGTTGTGCACTGCGATCTAACGCTTCTGTTTTCAAGTTCCAGTATCTTCTGGTTTCCTTAAGGTCTTCCATAGCTGCTTACTTCTTCTTCCTCGCCTCGCCTTACCATTACTTCTATCATTCCTTAAACAACGTGTTTCAGAAGGCAGTTCTTACGCAGGACGTGACCAACCCAGTCAACCTTCCCTCTTTCTATTGCATCTAGGAAGTTCCTTTCCTCCTTGATTCAATGTAACACTTCATATTTTACATGACCGGTTCAACTGTTCTTCTTCGTTCTTCTCCAACATCATATCTCAAAACTTTCAAGCTATTTCTGATCTACATTTCGAAGCGTCCAAGTTTCAGCACCGCACAGAGCTATACTCCAAATGTAGCATTTTAGTAGTTAAAAATGACATATACCAGAAGACAGACGTGTGGGAACACGACTGGCAGGAACACAGACCTCCATATATTCTTACTTCACATGCCGCAGCATACTACAGTCTAATATGCAGGATTTGAGTGTTTAATCTATTGCCGTGTCTGTTTCTTCATATCTCGCCTGGCTGGTAAGGGCCTAGTAGGATTTTTAGTGCATACAACGACTCATGTCTTTGAATTTCATTGATTGCATCCGTGTAAGAATTAATGAGACCACTATGTGTCCCACAAGACGCTCGCCGGCCCGGCATTTAAGGCGCAGAAAAAGACTAGTTTCTTTGAATTTAATAAGATGGAAAATAAATTTTATTATAGAATTTGTACTGACTGGCACAACATAATATCACGTGATGAGCGCTGGTATCACCTTTGATGAACCAGTCGTTCCTTCTTAAGGTGTTATGGATGAGACAGGAAGATATTTTCCGCATCAGAATTAACTGCGAAACTGAATCGTTAGAAACGTGGCACGAATTCTTGCAAAGGGGATCGGCCACAGACGCTGAATCTTCAAGCTCTGTTACCAGACATCAGTGGAGTGTCTGACACAGGTAGGCCTGCCTGTCGTCACATCGATTCCAGAGTTCTGCATGCAAGTACCCAAAATAGGGGATAGTGCCTTCAAAGCGATCACTGCCACTTTCTCCCCAGTTTAATAACCCTATAATTCTCGCGTCCTATTTTGGGCTACGTACGCTCTTCACCTCAAAGCAAGCCGTTTATTATGTTTTTGCGTTACATGCAACGCTGATAGCTAATTAGTTCTGGTGCGGGAACTCTACATGCTCCATGACTCCTTCGTAGACAGCGACCCGATTTTAAGGCACAAAACGCGTAGACTGCGGGCGTCGCTGATAAGACACTGATTTACGCTCCTTTCTAGTCACTCACTGCACGCACTTAACGCATTTATATGAAAGCCGTTATCAATATTTTGATATTGAGGCCCACTTGGTATATGGTTGTCTGTTCTTGCCGTGCACTAGAATTAGCATTTTTCTTTTTCTTTTCCCAATGGCGCAACAGCCCTAAGTGGGACAGGGCCTCCGCACTATCGAGGCTTCATGACTACACTCACTTAAAATACACCACATTCAGTAGGACTCCCCTGGACGAGTGATCAGGCCGTTGCAGAGAACTGTACCTGACAACACGCACAAATCACAGGAGACAGACATAAATGCACCCCGCAGGATTCGAACCCACAATCCCAGCAAGCGAACGGCCCCAGACCCACGCCTTAAAAGGCGCGGCCACTGGGATCGGCACTAGAATTAGCATAGGGAAGTAAAATTTATAGTAAGAACAAACACAGTCGTAAAATTGTTGTCACTTTCGTACATAAACATAAAATTAACGTAAAGAGAAAGACGATGAAATTCTAATAAGAACATCAGTTACAATATACTCAACTCAAGGCCGTGTTTTCCAGACATTCTGTGCACTAAAGTACTTTTAAGCTTAGCCAAGAATTCATCGAATTTACAAACATTTTATTAGCTTTGTGTGCGCGCGTGAGTGTAAGGAAGGCATTTATCACTTCTTCATTCTTAAATTTATAATTTGCCTAATTCATTTCATATAACACTTCTTCGATTGAGGGCCTCGTGGCACACTTGAAAAAATCTTGCGGCAAAATGGTTGATAACCGCTGCTTTATGGTAAGGAATACATTGATTGAACCGCGCTAATGCTCGTTCCTGCCATTTCACACTGTCCAGAGTCAATTTCACAAACCTCTCATGCTCAAGACCAATTTTCTTAAAAATTTCCTTCACAGCCTTCGAAGCTGTCGTTTTGAAGAGACTCATTTCCTGAAGTTCTCGTATATTAATTTATGTAATTAGTGGATGTAATCATAAATGTAAAGGAAGGTGCTTACCACAAAGATTCAGTGTCATGCGCGATACATCTCTTACACGGGCATACATCAATAATATGTCTTCAATAAGAAAGTTGGTGATGTAAAGTTTTGTGTCTTTTACATAACTTTAATGTATTGTTGGACATTTCATCTCACTAGTATTTGCAATTTATAAAGTACAATATAATATTTGCAAAGGTCGTATTTTGTAGAAATTAGCAACCTGACTATCATTTCGTTAAATTAGACAACAATTTTAATTTCTGGTTCAATGCGACTTGCCGAAGTTTGAGTGTTTCTAAATACGGCGCTGAGATAAATATGTAAACTACGGCGACTGGAGAAAAGCATGTATTATTTACCTTTGTATTTTGTAACAAAGACTGCGGTCACTGGTTCCCACAGAGGGCTGCTTTGATGAAGATGAAAGTGTTAGGATATGATACCGTGTCGCTTGGTAAACAGTATTGGTGTATGACACTTTTCGATCTGTACTTTTCGCCAAACAACATGGCGTCATATCCCAGAAGGCTTGAATTTTCATAATTGACATCATCAACCCAAAAAGCATCAGATGAACAGGACATATTCGAACTCTCCGCGGTCCGGGCCGGACCGCAGAGAGTTCACGCCTCCAAAAACAACGCAGTACACAGTCAACAGCACATTCTCACTCAACTATAAAGTGCAACCTTAGTGTAACGGTAACGAAAAGTTCTCCCTGAATATGACCCAGCAGGGTCGAAGCATGTAGGAATGTGTTACGATTGATGATAAAACTCTGTTTGTGCATTTGTTGGCGATTAGTGTTTTTGGTAATTAGGAATGTTATGCAAGTAGGAATTTCCTTCCCGCATTCATTATGCAATTTTACAGTAACTAAACATAAAACTTTGCGATTTATAAGAGGGTAGTGTGTGTGTTTGTGTGCATGTGTGAGTTTTTATGGGGAGAGGAAAAATATATATGAAACAGTGAAAAGGAGATTTTACATAATGAAGCTCCTTGCGAAATCAAAGCAAAAATATGAAGACGGAAGAAACTGAATATAAGTTTGTGTGAAAGTCGCTGAATGGTTTCGAATAAGTTCTTGCGTCTAAGAATAAAAATTCTCTCTCCCATAAAATAGACATGCTGACAAAAAGAGTCTAAATATACAGCTACTAATACCCATTACAAATCAATCAATTTGTGGCGTCTGCACCACAGCCATTACAGCTAGTTACCATTTTACTGTACAAACTATGCATAGTTTACGTTGACAAAGGGGATTTATAAAACACACAGGACTAACAAAATAGGGACAATTCACTGACGACAGTCAATAATCAAAATTTCCCTGCACATAAATATAATGTTTGTACTCGTACATCCATACACATATTTGTGAGTTACACGAACGCCGAAAAGAACCATAAAAAAAGTAGTACGAATTTTATTCACTTCCTTTGCATATTTTGCGACACAATACTTAATTATCATTTAATTCTAACTGAATGTTTGGAAACCACATGATCAATTACCGCATGCCAGAACCACTGGTAAAACCCCAGTAATTGTGATGGATATGAAAATGCGCTTATGAGCCCGAAATATGTCGGGTTGTTTGAAAGACTGAATGAATAAGACTCTGCTTTGCATTCAATGGCACTCGATTACACTTGAGACAGACGATTTTGCGCTAATATGTGTCAATGTGATGGCTGCAATTTGTTAGAAATTAACAGAGTATATATGCAGCCAT